>CM069457.1:55586387-55936654 GCA_035610835.1 Ophiura sarsii
TGAGTACGACAATAGTTCCTATTTGGCGGGAAAGAGAGTTATTTTTTGACGGTTTATGATATATTTTTTTCACTAATATGTTTTATTTGAAATGTGTAGTTGATGTTCTGACATTTAAACTAGGTGATTTGAGGTCAATTTTAATTTCACGGACCGATTTACACATGCGGTAATATCCAGACCGGATACCAAATTTAGGTAGGCATATCACTACGTTGTTATGTGGTGGCTTATATCAAAAAAAGTGCGCAGTTAATGTCACCTTCATATTCAGATATGTTGTAGATAACCTTTGTGAGAGTAAAACATATCAACATCTCATTGAACCAACGCACTAATATAGAAACTAGAGCCATAGTAAGCCTTTCTAACAGTAGAGTCTATGGAGAGCGTGTTGGTGTTGTGCTCCGTATATAAATAATTTTCCACTCTCCATACCTGTATGTAGTGGTGGCCGTTAAGGCGATAGATTCATGTTCGTATGAAAACTTTTACGTGAGTTCGAGCCAAGTCTGGAGCGTGGACTTTTTTGTTTTTCTATAAAATTTGTCATCAATTATATTATTCATTTAGTTTTACATTAATGGCGGTTAAAAGTGTACAAATCATTTTTTTCTTCTTCTTCGAAATTAATTAAATGATAATTAAAATAAAATCCTGGACTTCAATTAATCAACATCAAAATATGTTAAATGCTCATGCCTAGCACGTCTGCGATTATTATGGGATAATATGGCGCAATATTTTACCTCGTTATTTCGCTGGTGCTCAGTTATGAATAGAGAGTTATGTATTAAAGTGGCACTAAGAGATGTGTTGGAGGCTGCGCCCTCAATTATGATAAAAACTGGGATAGTATATTTTTTATAATATATTACATGCATGAACTTACACCTATAAGGATTAAGAAAAATAGCCCTCTTTGTACAAGAAAACGTCGATTCAAAATTGCTCGTAGAGCCGCAACGAGCATTTAACCGACAGTATCTCCCCTGCAGTAGGCCTACGCGTGATACATAAAACGCGAACCATATTTGCATATAGGGCGTTTTTAAATAAATAGCGACTGATATTGTTTTAATCAAGTCTTGCTGTGTTTAAACAACAGTGGCGTACCGACCGGGGGGGGGGGGAGTGGGGGGGGGGCAGGGGGAAAGTTGCCTCCCCCCCTCCCCTGGCTCCAATTACCGGGACGCTAAATTCCCAATACCGGGACGCTACATTTGCATAAGGAATAAAAAGGACCTAAAACACTGAGGACTTGGCATTATTTGTTGCTTTTTGGACTGCGAAATTTTGTGACCGTGCGAAATTTGTGACCGTGCGAAAATGTGTGACCGTGCGAAAATTTGTGACTGTGCGAAATTTTGTGACCATGCGAAATGTTGTGACCGTGCGAAAATGTTTGACCCTACCCCCCCCCCCCCCTCCCCCTCCCCGCCCCCGCCCCCCTCCGCCCCCCCCCCCCCCACGAGGTGACTGAATGGGGAAAAATTTGGGGCAACCTTTTACGAAAATTTACGCCACTACCGGGACGACATATTTCTGCCTCCTGGCTCACATGCCGCGGTACGCGCCTGTAACAACCATAATGACAATTTTTAATGTTCATCTTGAATTCTGAAGTAAATTTTCAACACCACTTAATGTCCCTATAAATGTAACTACCTGGGTTCAAGGGTGATTATTATGGGATAACAACGTGGTGGAAAGTCGCGATTACTATGGGATGGTTGGATATATCTTGGAAGCTACTATATTTTCCGAAGCTGGCGATGTTTTTATTTTTTCTCTTCTCTAAACTTTCTAAGTATTTTCACTATTACGTATTGGGCCGGATGACTTTTTTTGCCACTTTTTCAATTAAGTCAAATAGTTGAGCCCAATACGTAACAATCAATACAGAGGGAGGGAGTTTGAAAAAAAGAAAGGAAATTAATTTTTGATTTTTTTTTCTCTCAAAACTTTCTAAGTATATTCACTGTTACGTATTGGGCCGGATGACTTTTTTTTTGCCACTTTTTCAATTAAGTCAAATAGTTGAGCCCAATACGTAACAATCAATACAGAGGGAGGGAGTTTGAAAAAAAGAAAGGAAATTAATTTTTGATTTTTTTTTTCTCAAAACTTTCTAAGTATTTTCACTGTTACGTATTGGGCCGGATGACTTTTTTTTTGCCACTTTTTCAATTAAGTCAAATAGTTGAGCCCAATACGTAACAATCAATACAGAGGGAGGGAGTTTGAAAAAAAGAAAGGAAATTAATTTTTGATTTTTTTTTCTTCTCAAAACTTTCTAAGTATTTTCACTGTTACGTATTGGGCCGGATGACTTTTTTTTTGCCACTTTTTCAATTAAGTCAAATAGTTGAGCCCAATACGTAACAATCAATACAGAGGGAGGGAGTGTGAAAAAAAGAAAGGAAATTAATTTTTGATTTTTTTTTCTCAAAACTTTCTAAGTATTTTCACTGTTACGTATTGGGCCGAATGACTTTTTTTTTGCCACTTTTTCAATTAAGTCAAATAGTTGAGCCCAACACGTAATAATCAATACAGAGGGAGGGGGTGTAAAAAAAAGAAGAAAAAAAAAAAAAAGATTTTTTTTTCTTCTTGTAAATTTTTAAAGTATTTTTACTGTTACGTATTGGGCTACTGTTACGTATTGGGCTCTTACATCCGTCGACATTTGCAAGTTAACATTGCTTCAACACGACGCCAATATTTGACACTCCAAAAACCAAGTTGGCAAACATATCAATGGACTTGCCGGGGGAGCGTGTTGGCGCAGCGGTAGTTCCCTCGCCTTGCACCAATGAGGCCCGGGTTCAATTCCGTGCACGGCCGCGGCTTTATGTGCATTTGGTTTATCCCGATCCATGCACGCTCTCGCAGATTTTCTCCGGGATCTCCGGGTTTCCTCCTGCTTTCAAAATCGGTGATTAGTTGTTTCGGTTATCAAAATACTTCCTTCACCCAGTGGAATTTGGGGAGCTGCAGTGAAAAATGGTGGATGTTACAATCTATTAAGTGCGGATAGGTTTGCGCCTGAATTGGCAGCACCCTAGTTTATTTGTTTGTTTGTTTGTTTGTTTGTTTACACGGTCGGTCCGTACGGACACACGCGTGGGTCCTTAAGGGACCAGGCTCGACCAGGCTTAAAGCCTATATAAGCATGATGGCTGAATGAAATGATAGTAAGAAAAGAATGAAGTTAAAAGAGTCACTCCAAACAAATAAAATTAACAATTTTGCTGTCAGCCTTCGGACATGAGGAAAGAATAGTCTTGATCTCATTTGCCACACGGGCTTGATACGATCTGATTCTGATGATTCACCAGTGGCAGCGAAATTACAGCGCTTTGAACTATTTGGAAAAGGCGCATCAAATGTATTGTTTATGTTTAAAAAGTGATACCCAATAAACTAAATAACAATGATAACAATGAATCATTTGTGTAGTCGTGATTGGCCGCCTGCGGCAACCAATTACAACTCGAAATACGTTACCATGGTTACAGCCTATGTATTATGATACCACAGTATACAGCAAAACAGATACGAACGATAAATGTTTACTAGTCCATGCTTGCTCTCCCAGGTTTGATCTTTAGTTTTCTCTTGCTAGTATTTAGCATGATGAGCATGCTTCAGCTGTTGTGTTAAAAGTGTACTCTTCTTATCTGAACACTTTCCACGCGGCAGTCGTATGCAGACGACAGTTCCAAAATTGCTCAAAATGATCCAACAAAAATGGCAACAATATTGAATTTTATCACAAAATTATTTGGAATTACCATGAGAAATGAATTAAAATAGGTACAAACATGCCTAGTATTGGTACAGTACTACAGTTAATTCATGAAATAAGACTTTGAAAATTGGGATGGGTTTCTGAAATATCTGATTTGTATAATGGTAAAACTAACATTGGGAAAACCGTCATAATTTCATAAATTAACTTATATACTTTATGCGATAAATATGAGTCAGTATTGGAGGAGTTTCCTCGCGGCCATCTGAAATTGATTATTCCGAATGAAATATATCACCACATTAACCCACGGCATCGAGTACAAAATACACTGACTGGTGAAAATGAGTTCAATCGGTGCCTCTTTTTCGGTCATTATTTCGAATATCACAATAGTAGATAATGGTATCCAAGCAACGGCGATGCTAACCGTTACCAGTAAAAACGTTACCAATGCCCGGTGATTGCCTTTCGGTAAGTGTACGCTGACGTCCATGCCACGGTTGCTCTGCCTATGACCAGCTGTTGGCATTTCGTCGGTAATTCTCCCAGCCCATTGATCTGTGCTTCTACGATCAACTGTATGAAATGCGCTAATCCTCTCGACCTTTCGTTCCGAGAATCTACGGACAGCTGTTTGTGTTGCGGTGATTCTTTGAAGTCGCCGTTCTGTGTACGTGTTTGCGATGCGAAGAAGTCGCACATAAATTGCGATGACTAAACATACCGGAAGAATAACATTAAAGATCACTCCGGTTATCAGTGTTGTTGGTATCACTCTCGGTGTGGCTTCATTTATTTCAACATGTAAGCAATAACCATAGCGATCGTTGTAGGTTGGTGTATAGTTGGATTTGTGTAATACTACGGAACTTATAGCCAAGAATCCGCCGCAGAAAATCCACCAAAAACACACTGCGATGACACAACGCTTTCTCGTCACGATAACGGCGTATTTCAAAGGATAAACACACGCAATATAGCGCTCTCCGTTGATTAATAACACCGACAGAAGCTCCATATGTGGCAGATACGACATAAATGCATTGTGAATTTGACAGAGTAATGGTTGATTGGAGAACATTCCCATTGCCGAAATAATCGCTAGTGGAAGAAGACCCACACAACCAAACGCGATATCAGATATAGTGAGAGATATCATAAATATGCGGGTCGCTGATTTCATGTGAGGCATTCGACGTAGAACTAATAAGGCAAATCCGTTGCTGAGAATTACTATGGTAGCGAGTATTAAGAATACGCTGGATCTCAACAGATTAAAATTAAAAGAAAATGTTACAAAATTATCCAACACATCTCCACTTGTTGTGATGTTAAAGAGATCTGATACGTTGGCCATCTTTATACAGAAAATTCATATACCGGGATATATGTCCAAGAAGACACTCTATTTATCCAATGCTATCGAGAATGCAATAATTGACTATTCTACTAGATACGCCCGGCCCATGATATGATGAAAACGCCGTATCACTATTGCACCAATTGGGAACTGATTACGGTATATCACCAGCTTCTTATTCTTACCGAATCGCCTCTCTAATAAACGGCATGACCGGAACCTCACTTTTATAATTTAATTCTTCGGAACAAACTCTCAGTGTGAATGGACAGCGGTATTTAGCATGGCATTTTCCGATCCCTCACAATTTGTGACGTTGGTTTAGTACCGATAGATGGTTGGTCAGCACAGTCAGGCGATCACTTAATAATACTATTTACCCTGGTGCTACAGTAAGAGTTTTGCTTTATGATCAATTGAATCAAGATTTAGTCATCCATTTTAATGGCAATTTACCTCTAAACAAAAAACAACTAAATTATCAAAACCATGTCCGTTTGACGCATCGTAAAGCACTGATAATAAACGTAAATAATTTTGCTTTTAGTATACCGAAGTGCAGTGTCACAGGTAATATCCTATACTAATTGATGTAGTGTCTCTGCTAATTAATCAACTAATACATACATATTGCGACAGTCCGTCTACGCATAATATCACTTATAGAACAACAACAGAGCGATATAATCAGATCATTTGCATTTTAAAGGGGCACTGAAAGATTTCACACAAAAATTAAAATTCAATATTTTCACATTGTTTAGATATATATGATATACATAGAAACCCTCTCATGTAAGATTTCTTTAAAATAAAACAGTAATAATGAAAAATAAAGACATTTTCTCAGCATTTCCGAAGGTATATTAGGTGCTTTTCACTTTTTTGGTATTTTGGTTAAAAGTCACCACCAATTGAATCAGGGAGGTCATGACTAAGCATCACATAACAAGCCATGGGTGGTCTTCAAGGTTATTTTGAATAAACATGAAAAAAGCCATCTGTGGCCTTTTAGATGAATATGGGTAGTTTCGATGTGATCATATAAAAACTCAAAATGCTAGCAAATATCCATGAATTTTACATGAAATACTGCAAATTAAGCTGGTTGGTAGTTAGTACGTAAGCATTACGCATGTGATAAGACCCAACTTATGAACAAATTGAGGGTTCACTCCATGAAGGAGCTCTTAGTGCCCCTTTAAGTCAGCAGTAAAATGTAAACGTGACTTTCATTAAACTTGATATCAAGTCCTAAATTATGACATCAGTCCATTACCGGTACTATCCCGTCTCCCACACCCGTCCATTACCGGTTAATAAATGGGTTTTATAGGAGAACTGCCTTGTCATGTCACTCGTACATGTTGTAGGTGGGTGTTGTTCGTGCATGTGCACACAACTGGCCATGAACCGTGATATGGCACCGATCGCTGTAATACAGCCAGTTCTCAACAAAAGAAAGTCATACACTTTGTTTATGTCCTGTAGAGTAACTTCTGAGTGTTTTTTGACCAAGCAGGCTAGATGACATTTGGGCGGATTTTTTAGGCACAATCTGGTGCCAAACTTGCCACCAAGCAACAAGAATAAGCCTGTTCACAATCAACTAGCCCGCTTGCTCAGGCACGAACCAACGCAGTTTCAGTGTGTGATAATACCCCTTTTATTCCTGGCCATTCAATCAAGTGCCACACACAGCATTTTCTCGCCGCTTGCGTGCGTTAGAAAATGCAAATCAGTAAAACGTCACGGTTTTTATTAAATGGTGTTAATAATAATGGTTTATCTTTGTTGTTTTGTGGTATGTTTGGTACCAAATTGTTCCGAAAAGATTCATCTAAAAGTAGCCTGTTTAGACAAGATATAATCGGAAGACACTTTATAGGACATAAACAAAGAGTATGTCTTTCTTTTGTTGAGCGCTGTATTACAGCGATGTTGTCTTGTGCCACATCACGGTTCATGGCCCGTTGTTTGCATATGCACGAACAACACCCACGACCTACAACATGTACAAGTGACATGACAAGGAGGTTCTCCCATAAAAACATTCATTAGGCGGCACGCCCATAAAAAACATTCCTTTCCCGCCGTATTTGAGCCTTAATAGTAATGTTAATAGCTAGTAACGTTCAGACTATAGGCGGAATAGTAAGGACGGCGTAAGATAGAGTAGCGGTGGTTTGGAGTAGCAATCGCGTTACTCGATGGAGTAGTGACTGTCTGAACGATGATTTGCGCAAGTTACGCCGCCTTAATCCGGTCGATTTACTCCTGCTATTTAGCAGGGATAGCGAGGTCAGCGTAGCTCCGCCTGGCTTAAATGGCTGTAGCTACGTTCACACAGTGGTTATTCAAAAGCGTAACTTACGCTAAAAGCAATAAAAATTACACAAGCCTATATCCTTTTTTCTTCAAAATTTAATTCCAAAATATCAGAACACGCATCAACACAAAACCATTTCAGTGATACGCGATTTTTAATACAAAGGTCAAAGCAAAGAATGCTGCCTATTTCAACGCTTACACCAGCAAAGCTGAAAATCGGCGTACTACGCGACGTAGCGATAGGAGTAAAGCGTGTGTGGACACGCGGTCAGAGTAACGAAACTATTTGTGAAGTTTGTATTGCTTTTACTTTAGCGTAAGTTACGCTTTTGAATAACCACTGTGTGAACGTAGCTATAGTATAATCTCACTCAAAAAGAAGGGAAACAACCAATTGAAAATGGTAAATCAGAAAGGGGTTTATATTTTTAACCACCCTGAACGTCTATAATGTTGCATTCGGCACGATTTTGTCACCAGCTTGTCTTACACATTGCATTTAGTAGGACGGCGACTCCTTGTTCAAATACATTATTTCATATTTTAGACAAATCAAATGTTAATGATGACCCGGACATTATAATGTACGCCACAAGCAATCTATTCTGGCTGTCAACCATGTTTGGCGCCAAATTTATCAAGCACTGTTAAACTTTTAAACTATAAATGTGATGTACATAAAAGTATACGGTTTTTTTAATGAAATGAGTGAAAGAAACCATTTTTGGTATCAACTTTTTAATAAAAATAATGATTTTTACATTTTTGCCCAAAAATCACTTTTTGGCGCCAACAATTTTCAGACAACCTAACAAAATCAGTTTTTGATTAAAAATTCCAAAATTTCACCAAAATCATCTAAAGTCAATTATCTAAGGAGCGCATTTTTAGTTTTGGCTTAAATTTATTTGTTCCAAAAAGTGCCAACAAATTGTATTTTATCTCAAAAATCATTTTACACCTACAATGATAAAAATACGCAGATGTTTTTTATTATCAACCTTAATAGTTCCCAGGGCGGAAGCTGCCTAAATGGTGAACAGGCATGCCAGAAAACGCAAAAAAGGGTGACGGCGCTGTTTGCGGGTCCATTGCGAAAAATCTAGCTTGATGAAATAAGGTTCAAATTCAAATGTATAGATGGTGTGACCGGTGACGTCATGTATTTATAAATGGGACACCCTCTGTTGATTCCCTCCGGGCAGAATATACAGTAAAGTTAATGAAGGCAACATGAAATTTCTTTCTAATGAATTGTAAAACTCATTTTTTTGTTTTTGTGAATGCGATAGCTTATAGCATTCCTAAGCAAGTTTAAAGACAGTTTTGATAACAATTTGCTGTGACACCACAATCTAGTTAGAAAACCTGATCTGGCCTATGTAAACTATAGGAACTCTTGCCCGGTGTGTTTTGTCTCAAATCAACAGAGGGCATCCTAAATGTAAACAACGGTCACCTCATCTATACGTTGCTGAAAACAGTCATAGGTGACAAGTATGCCATAAATGTAACTGGAGGGCAGAAAAGGTTTCTTGAAATATGGCACATTTACACATATGTCAATGAGGAAGTTATTTTTTGTGGTGCGCCCAAAACACACATGGGAGCACCGTACCAAATCAATGCGCAAATTGTGTAATCCTGTCATAGTCCGGGGATGGTGTTTTTGAATTAAAATGAAAGAATGTGGACCTATCCATATTGCACCTACAATTTTCCCCCTTTTCCACAGTACGTAGAGCACTCGTGCTTTTATTCTAATAACTCCATCATTTATACATAGTTACATATTAATAATAATCATATTATGTAGTTCATATAATTCGAACGATATACTAGTATCATAAAACGATTTTTATATTACTTATTGTTTTGAAAATCTTCTGTTTTCATGGTTTGTTATGCAAAACAAGGTTATATACATAATACACCTAGCACATAAAGTCCCTGACCAGGTGCTTTGAGGTTGGCTAATTCAAAATATATGATCGGTACCAAAAATCTGAGATATACATTAAATGAGCAAATTTCTTCTCCGCAGTTTGATACCTCATTCAACAAAATCGAATGGATACTTTTAAAGTTATGTCGATTTCAATGACCGCGCATGCAACAAAAAAGTTGCACTAGGTATAGGAAATCATTGATTTGTGTGTGATTTACCACTGTCACGTCACTGAAAACTCACAGCTTATCAGCTAAGATTAGTATTCTTCACAGCCAGATACACCCTTTGTCCCGCACATTGCGGTTATCACTAAAGACCCATTCATCTGTCTCGTTCAGATAGCACACAGTTATGACAGTAATCACACACAAATCAATGATTCCTATACCTAGTGCAACTTTTCTGTTGCATGCGCGGTCATTGAAATCGACATAACTTTAAAAGTATCCATTCGATTTTGTTGAATGAGGTATCAAACTACGGAGAAGAAATTTGCTCATTTAATGTATATCTCAGATTTTTGGTATCGATCATATATTTTGAATAAATCAACCTCAAAGCACCTGGTCAGGGACTTTATGTGCTGGGTGTACATTATAGTGGTAGCATGATAATCAATATCAAATATTCAGTGCATACGTTCAGCACTGGCTATTCACAGCGTTTCACAAATACGCTGTAGCAACACAGAGTTTTGGTATTTGATATGTTTTGCTATTTCGCTTGACAAACAACGCCATCAAGATATGGTCACGCAAAAGTAAAAGTTCCCAGATGAAGAAGCCTTCGATTGGCACACCCCTGGTTAACATGTTCAAATGCCTTAAGGTAACCAATGAAGCATCTATCCAAGTTCTGTACCCTACCTTAGAATGTTACAAAAACACCCCCTATATTAATTATTACTTCATCTTTATTAATTGTTTCGGACTTTGTGTGTCTTTTTTATATAGCAATAGAGAGTATGCAATGCTACGTCACTACGTCGTCATTTGAACTGTGCCTCCAAGATGGACGCCACAGAACAATATGCAGTCAGCCCGCAGGTCACGCTGTGGAGCGTCCGAGGTCAACTTTTCTATTTCAGGAATCGAATGATTCCGGAAATTTCCGAAGTCGCGATGTTCGGGATTTTCCGGACGATCGCCATGTTCGGGCATAATCGGTGCCTTTCGGATCAGTGTGCATCAAAGATGGTGGGGTTAGTACAATATTTATTTATTTTTCTTCAAAACAATCTCAAAATTTCCATTGAAGCATGATAAATAAGGATTTTACAGTACGATGAAGTAAATGAGTAGAAAATATGCTTTCTCATGATGCCGTTTTTGTAACCGTGGACTGGACCGTTTGGTGAGATTACGTAGATTATGATGACAAAATTTGTGAAGAAAACGAAAAGTCCTAACGAGTGATATCAAATTCGACAGGGACGACCTTTCTCAAGTTTATGAAAATGAATGTTAAAAGTTCATGATTTTCGGAAAAAATGGTGCCTCAGAGAGCCCGTGTTTAGTCAGTAAGATCGAATATAAAAATGCGAATTTTTATATTCGTTCAGCATCCTCCTGGAGGCCGCCATGTTTAAAATGACGTCATTATTGCTGCTGTTAATCACGCCAATTTGTTACATTTTCTTGAATGACGTGCCTGGTTAATCTTTGAATAATTTTGGCTTAATCTCGATTCCAGATGCTCTATTTTACGTTCAATTGACCCAAACACACATATGACGTCATTTTTGTGACAAAACCACGCCTTACACGGACGGATTTGTCCCATTTTGGGATATGAAATCTTTTTATTCTCCTTTTTCCGTCGATAGATTTGTCTTTCCGTCGGTGAAAAGCTAGTTAATACATGTAACTACCAGGTTCATAAGTTTTTCCATCCCCCCTACTTTATTGACTTTCCCCACAACCCAAAAAACTTGTCCCCATAACCATAACACTTTAATCGCTATATACTTTACTGTGTACATCCGGGACACTTTTATATGTAGAGCACGTGTGGTCCAGTGGATCAGAAGCAAGTCTCACGATCATAGGTTTGTGAGTTCGAGCCCCACTGCGGTCAACGTGTTTGTATCCTTGGGCAAGGTACTTAGTCTCAATTGTCTCGTGGTTCGGAAAGTCACGTAAAGCCGGTGGTCCCGTGTATTCAGACGCTTCACCCTGAACACGTTAAATAGTCACAGACCTTATCGTTAAACATGTTAAAAGAGTAGGGGATCATCCCGGGCCTGTTACTTGTGCATTTAAGGTAGTCACAGTCGTTGTACTGATAGGACCCTGCGCCATAATAGGCTGCAACCGTGGTTCTGACTATCCTAGGAATAAAATTGTAAAGCGCTTTGAGATGGATTTGTATGTAAAAGGCACTATATAAATGCCGTGTATTATTATTATTATACTTACAAAAACAAAATGGCGGCCTCCAGTAATTCGATCTTATTGGTTTACGTCATGCTCTTTTGAAGCTGCAGAATTCTGCTACTCAGTTCATTGCAATGTAAATCAAATTACGAATGCACTGATTGTTATGATTGTATGTGTTACCGTACCGTGTGTGTATACCTATCAAACATTAATGTATCGTGTCAAAGTCATACATATTATATATTGGAATATGATTGAAAACCAAAACGGGCGAAAGGTGATTCTTGTAATTGTGTATATATATATATTTTTTCAGGCTCGAAACAGCGCGTTTGTCTGGATGAAATGTATTATTTATTAATCCTTTTTCTTTTCTTCATTTTCCATGTTTTGCTTACAGATACCAGCAGTACCTGCCGGATATCCGCTTCAAAAGACAGTAACTACAAATCAAGGCTTCATGATCAAAGCAAGCATGGAAAGACTTCAGGGTGATTGATATTCAAGGATCGTGGGAGACGAATTCTCAGATAATTTACGCAGGACTTTCAATTTTTATTCTTGAGGGGAAAATGCAAAGTGATAATAAGGAAAAGACAGTAACTACCCATCAAGGCTTCTTGATCAAAGCAAGCATGGAAAGACTTCAGGATGATATTCAAGGATCGTGGGAGACCGAATTCTCGGATAATTTACGCAGGACTTTCAATTTTTATTCTTGAGGGGAAAATGCAAAGTGATAATAAGGAATGTGACTTTGTCTGGTACTCTTGGAAAAACCCCGAATAAAGTGAATAATGATATCATCTCATGCTGGATTCTCCAAATGACATGTGTGTGGACAATAAAAGTTGCAACAAATTTGCAGGAACAGTTTCTGCAAAGTTTCTCTTGAGATTTACAAGTTTTAATAAATTTGCACTTGAATGCTAAACTTATGAATTTGTTTTGTTTGAGGAATTATATAAGGAATCTGTACTCGCGGGGGATGCAAGAACGTACGTAGTAAGTCACATTTTCAGCCAAATTGAGTTATTAATAGTTTGTTTTTATGAAAATAAGGCAAATCCACACATTTTATCCATTTAACCAACCTTGAAATAGGAATTAATTAATTTTCAATCAAACATAGCTCGTTCGTCTGGTATCCATGTAAGCACAGTAACTGTAGCCTAGTGGAGTAACCAATCGCCGCGATAGCGAGAGGGACTGGGTTCGAGGCTGTGTATTTTTAAGCAGTGGCGTAGCTCAGGGGGGGGGGGGGGCAGGGGGGAAATTCCCCCCCCCCCCCCCCCTTGACGGGAAAAACCCATTTGTGCCCCCGCCCCCACCCCCTCTAAAAAAATTAATAAGGGAAAAAAAATATATATATATGGAAAAAAATGATAAAAGACCGAAATTGCGTGCGGGATACTGGTTATGTGTGGGCATATCCAGTCCAAATAGTCAAATATAAGGCAAAAATGTACATATAGTACATGTACTGTGCGATTTTTTTGGACCCCCCCCCCCCCCCCCCCCCCCCCCCCCCCCCACTTACGTGAAAATCACGAGTTGGTGAATGAAAAAAAAATTGGGGCAACCTTTTACGAAAATTTCAGAAATCTTGCCCCAAAAAATCCTAGCTACGCCACTGTTTTTAAGGTCTTTGTTAATTTAATTCTCGCCAGTTTGTCTGAGTCTATATTATTTAATACATTAAGATTGTAAAACAATTTAATTAAAGTTAACAAAATTGAACAAAAAATACTTCTCCTGCAAAATGTCACTTGCGATGTTCTTGCATTCCCACGACGAAGTGGTCTACTTATTATAGTCAGATTTATAATTGAACAAACACATTGAAACAGCGTTCAATTTTAACAAAACGCCATTGCAAAATTGTTCATCCTTCACATAGAGCCTCATTTATCAAATGTAAAAATGTGGATACAAATTTGAAGAAAAAACAAAGCACTCATGGGGGTAGCGATGTGGTTGCCCTCAAAACCGGCCGAAAAAATTGCATGGTCGAAATCGCAAATGTACCGACGGAACCTCGTGTGTGCCGACGGAATTATTTTAGCCCCCCCCCCCCGGGTATATAATGTTACTGTAATATACCGTTAAAGGTATAGCATGTGATCCTTTTCTAGGGGACGCCCTCAGTCCTTTTTTGGATTGGAAGCAAATTTTATTGCAGATTTACATTTCTGGTCATAAATTATGAATATATACCAAGTTACAGAGCGATACGATTCCTAATTACCTCAAAATCATGGTTTTAGAGTGAATTTAGAGTAAAAATAACAAATAAGTTGTCAGTGCAGACTCTGACAGTTTATTTTCACTCTAAAACCATGATTTTGAAATAATTAAGAATTGTATCGCCTTATGTACGATTTATGATCAGGAATGTAAATCTGCAAGAAAATCTGCTTTCATTTTTTCTCGAGGATTGAGGGCGTTCCCTGAAAAAGATCACATAATATACCTTTAATAGATTTTTGCAATTTTTCTCATCAAACATCTATGTTTTAGTGATGGTTTTTCAATCTAGATAGATTCACTACTGATAATGGTAAATTAATCTGATTTTGCCAAAGTTTTCAATTATTGAAAGTAAAATCGCAATCGATTTCAGTTGCAATTGATATTTATAATAAATAATAAAAAAATAAAAAAAATAAAAATTATAATAATAAATTTAAAAAACACTCGTCATGCATACTGTTTACTGAACCATGCATGACTTATTAGATTTTTGATTTTTTTCCCCCATCAAACATTCTATTTCATTTTAGTGATGAGTTTTCAGTCTAGAGAGTCACTACTGATCATGATAATGGTATAAAATGAATCTGATTTTGTAAAAAAAAAAACCTTTTTAAGATACCAAAGTTTTCAATTATTGGAAATAAAATCAATATTGATTTCACTAGCGAGTTGCGATTGATATTTCAATTTAAAAGATGCATTTTGTGTGGGGTTGGTGTGTGGGAGAGGGGACATGGGGGTGGGGGTGATTGGGGGACTGGGGAGGGCGGCGTTTTCCCTCGGATTTAATTTTCTGTGATGGGAAGTGATCCCTGAAGTCACAAATGTCTTTTGTCAGAACTTAAAAAAGCCAATTTGAAAAAAATCCCGGGGAAAAGAATAATTATTCTATATTATCATCCATACACTGTGTGACTCCTCCAAATCCACTCTCAAACCCCAGGAACCCGTCTCCCCACATAACCTACCGACACCCTCTGACAAACGCTGTGCACACGACCCGAATTATTGGTCTTGCCAAGCAGCCAATGACTAAAGCGGAACTTGAGCCAAGCCCCTGACGTCATAGCCCGGTCTGATCTGAATTACCTAAATCGACCGGAATATTATTTTCGTCAGGTCCGGAAATACTTTATGCTACTATTTTCGTGGTATTGACCGTTTAGGATGATATCATCCCGATATTTTGATAGTTTTCACTAAACAAGTATTCTTATAACGATTACATGTAACAGGGAATAATCAAAGAGGACGGTATATTGTAGAAAGGTATGAAATTAGCCGTCTTCTAGTGTCATTTTTTTTTTTAAATCTCAAAAAATAATGCATTCGGAATTTCTCTATTTTCACCCCAAAATAGTTTAGTTTTGACAAAAATCAACGCATGTACATAAATACTGACCCTTTTCTGATATAATCAATGTCTTCAATTTTAATTTTGAGTGTAAAATATCGAGACAAATTGACGTGAAATTTGTGATGTTTTCAATGTTTACATTCGGTATTGCTCGGTAATGGCGAGGTCACGCCGTGCTGTGTGCTTAGAAAATAGACGCTGCACGCGTGACATGCAGACTGACTGTATGATTTGATCAGTTCAGAGCACATGGAGCGGGAAATTCAATTGTCAATCCAAATACGTGACTAGCCTATACCTCCATGATGGCTGCCCAATCCATTGTTATACCGTTCCGGTTGGTTCATTGCATACCCTCTATAGTGAATAGACCCTATTCACGCGACAGCAGCCATTTTCTAAAATTTGCCACACAAGCCTCGTTCCCGATATGTTTACCTGCGCCTGCGTGTCTTTTATCGCATTGCGCGAGAATCAGTACGCAACACGCGCTGGTACCACGCTTCCCTCGCGGTTCTATCGAGTGCGCCATACCGGTTGGTTCATTGCATACCGGTTTGGTTCATTGCTTATCGTTTAGCAAGTGTACATACTTCAATCTCATTGGTTAACACGTATGAAATCTGATCCATATCGTGTAAACAACAAGTCAAACCACACGATATATTTCATATCGTCGATTAACCGCGTTACCAGATGGCGCGAAATGATATTACGTGTAAAGCGATTGCTTTGCGTCTGTGGAAGAGTTGCTTAAAATACGATAAACAAATAAAATGCCATCGGGCGGATGATTTAAATGCAACCGAGTCGATTTCTGTTACATTCTGAGGCCGAAATGTACCGCAAAAAGGTCTAACCCACGCCAAAAAATAAATGATCTGCATATAACCTAACCAGAAATGTTTTTCGCGATGATTTTATGGACAGAGGCGATGGCGCAGAGCCTGTTAAAAAGGGTTGAATTTTACGGAGGTAAGGAAGGGAAGAGAATTTAGCGCCTTGCTCTAACTAGATACTAGTATTGTTTGACGTTTAGTTTTCCGCGAGTGTTTAAATACAATTTTATACCGGTTGGTTCATTGCATACCCTCTATAGTGAACCCTATTCACGCGACAGCAGCCATTTTCTAAAATTTGCCACACAAGCCTCGTTCCCGTTATGTTTACCTGCGTCTGCGTGTCTTTTATCGCATTGCGCGAGAATCAGTACGCAACACGCACTGGTACCGCGCTTCCCTCGCGGTTCTATCGAGTGCGCCAAGGCGCAGATAGACCAAACGGGAACGAGGCTTGGGTGGAAAATTTTGGGAAATGGCTGCCGCGTGAATAGAGTCTTTTAACACGATCTGCCTTTTAGTTTGTAAATGTCATCGCCTCGAGCAATCAATATGGTCAATGACTGCTGACGTACACTCGCTGAATGAACCCAATTCCCATCAAAAAGTGACGAAAGGAGCTGTTGATGATCTCGTTCCAACTCTTTGCACACACGTACGTACGTTTGACTCTTTTTAGTATGGTCAATTGGTTTGCAATAATTATAATGGTTCTTCGTATTCTACTTCCATTCAAATATACTAGTTTTTCGATTGGATTGAGGTCATTTGCTTGTCCCGGCCAGTTGTCTTTCCCCTACACCAGTGAGTGCCATTTTTAAATATCCCGAGGTTTGAGTTACTATCAATGCTTCACAAAAAATAAGATACGTTATGATGAGTAATTCTTAAATCTAGTTACACGATACAGTCAAAGTCAGCACCGTCTGACTGATCATTGGATTCCCGGACGAAAAGTATGTCAATCGCCCTCTCGTGTGTCAACAAGTATTAAAGCGTGAAAAGCTGAGGACGCTGTTAATCAAGCGTGTGCAACCTGCGGCCCGCGAAGCAATCCTCAATTCCCATTGATGCGGCCCGTTTTAACCGGAACTCCCTAGGTTTACACAAATGGTGGATTGATTTAGTGGTGTGCTCCCTTATAATTAGTAGGGTGGCACGCTGCATTTAGGAAATATAACTCGAGGCGTGATTGCGTGTTAAAATCCCTGGTTAAAATGGCGCTTGCAGCAGCAACAGTGAGTAAAAAGAGGAAATTACACGAAGAGAAGCGGGTATTCAATGAGCAATGGCCTGAGGATTTTTCTTCCTTAGCTTCCCTAGCCTCCCTATTACTCCTCCTCCGGACGTGTTTTGGAATGTTTGACAATAACTGCGGCCCGTGAATGGATCTCAAAATCACAATGAGGCCCGGGTGGTAGAAAAGGTTGCACATGCTTGCTGTAAATGCTTTTCTTACGGGCCAAACGATACCTGACGCAATTTTTCCCCGTTGTTAATATACATATTATAGTTAGCGTTATTCCATTGGTACCTAATTGTTTTCCTATCCGGCCTCCAACCCCCAACTTGTTTTAATATATCATGTTCCCGTATATCCTTTCCACACACGTATGTTTGACCCTTTTTAGTCTATTGGTCAATTATTTTGCAATTGTTCTTCATATTGAAATATACTAGTTTTTCGATTGGATTGAGGTCAAGTGCTTGTCCCGGCCAGTTGTCTTTCCACCATACCAATGAGTGCCATTTTTAAATATCCCGCCATTTTTAAATATCCCGAGATTTGAGCTACTTGAAATGCTTCCAAAAAAATAAGATACGTTATAATGAATTATTCTTAAATCTACAGGGTGTCTCAAAAAAAACCGTGCACGTGTTTACCCATCTTATTGACCGTGAACTTATAGAATTTGGTGTAACAATTGTATACATATATATAGCAATAACGGTTAGCTTTCATATTCCGTTTATTTCATCTGATTTGGTTTTGTCAATCTTGAGATATGACCAATTAACTAAAGCTACTAAAGTCGACGTTGTGCCACTTTACATCAGTTTGCAATGAATAGAAAGGGTTACTCCGGAGAGGGGGGTTGTTACCACCGGGGTTACCATTACCACCCTCTAAAAAAATCCAATCCAAAATGCAGAGTATGCTTATTTGGGTACCATGTTATAGCTAGAGGTTTCCTCTATCCATATATACTAAAACAAGTACAAACATCTTACGCATGACGTCACAATGACGTCACCAAACATGGCCGACCTCAAAATCCCGCCGTATTCGCTGGACAGTGAAATCATAGAAATCTTCGCCAAAAAAGTTCTAAATATCGGAATTTCTCCCGGTTTTTTGCTTATAAGTGATGGAAATGGTGTTTCTAACATAGACCCATGCTAAAATATTTCAGGAACATACATTAAAAATATTTTTCAAAATGGCGATTTTAAAAAAAAGGTGGCAACCACCCCTACTATCGGACTTTGACAGTTTACCCTACCCCCGGGTAAGGTGGCAGCCTCAATTTGTTTTCGTCAAAATGAGTGCAGGGAATGTAAAAGCGATCACCTAGACGCCCTATGTCACTGTTTTTTACGTTCTAGCGCAATCGGCGATCACCCTCCCTTAAGAGGACGAGGGTTTTAATGTTTATCTTAAGCATTCTTTCCGTAAAAGTAGCACAACTTCGATTTTAGGTAGCTTTAGTTAATTGATCATATCTCAGGATTGACAAAACCAAATTAGATGAAATAAACGGCATATGAAAGCTAAGTGTTTGGACTATCAAAATGTATACAATTGTTACACCAAATGTTAGAAGTTCATGGTCAATAAGTTGGGTAAACACGTGCACGGTTTTTTTTTAGACACCCTGTAGTTACACGACACAGTCAAAGTCAGCGCCGTCTGACTGAACATTGGATTCCCGAACCAAAAGTATGTCAAGCGCCCTCTAGTGTCAACAAGTAAGCGTGAAACGCTGAGGGCGCTGTAAACGCTATTATTGCGGGCAGACCACGCTGGCCACGCGTCTCGGACGACCCAATATGGCAACGGGAGTGCACCATTTTGAAATATTTTTAACAGTCATCGCCCGGTTAACGATGAAAATAATTTAAAAAATAGCATTTACAGGAGTTGGTTAGCCAACTCCAACGGTTTTGGATTGGTAAAAAAATCTTCTAATGGAATATGATGAATTTTTCAAAATGATAAGATTAATGGATCTTTCATGGATTAACATTCGCGATTACGTGTTATTCCAATACGAATTCAAAATTTAGGTTTCGCGTGGCCAACGTCGTCTGATTCCCGGACCAAAAGTATGTTAAGCGCCATCTAGTGTCAACAATTAAGCGGGAAAAGCTGAGGGCGCTGTAAATGCTATTCTTGCGGGCCAAACGATACCGGACGCTAACAAAATTCCGTTGTTAATACATATATTTAGCGTTATTCCATTGGTTCGACCTTGTTTCCTATCCTTCTCGACCTCCAAACCCCAACTTGTTTTAATATATCATTTTCACGTAGGGGAGAGCGGGGCTAATCCGCCATCTTTTTTTCAGGCTTGCCTAGCGGACTCATTTTACAAGTTAAAAACTATCCTTCTTCCTAATGAAAGCTACGTTTCTTAGCTATATACCCCATACTAAGTTTCAGCACTCTAGAACTTTTAATAAGTGCAGGAGTAACAGGGCGGACTTAACCCACACTGTTCATGCCGGGGCAGTTTCGCCATCATGATTAAATATTTAAAAGTTAAATATTACAGAAATTATCAGTTATTCCATGTAAAGATTGATTAAAAGTCTAGTAGACACAACTATGACAAATTAGGCCATGTGGCCCCAACATATAAAATGGACACATCAAGTGTCCATTTATTATGTTGGGGCGGACTTTTTAGCGTGTAATTAGGCATGGGCGAACTCGCCCCGGTGAAATCGGGCGAACTCGTCCCAGGGCTCGTTTTGTTGTAAATCTCATGATATAGGCCTAACTACTAAACACCGAATGGGAAGTTTTTAACTGCATAATATGTTAGGCAAAGCCTGACTATAAAAGTTAGTACCATCGCTGTGATGTCTTTAGATTAATGCAACATTTTTAATGACAAATAATTTTACTTTAATTATTCAAAAACAATTATTCAAGATAAATCCTTATGGGAGATGTATCCGGGTCTGAAGTTTTAATAGTTACTTTGCTATGACCGGTGCAACTAAATTACACCAGTCAGATACTTTTTCAACAGCCACGTGATAAGAAACACGTGGTGGGCGGACTAGCCCCGCTCTCCCCTACGCTATCCCTAGTGTCAACATATTAGAATTGTTTGTAAATGCAAAAGCGATATGAGCGCCATTTATGTGATTTTTTTACCTCCAAAATCGTGAAAATCACCATTTTTGGTAAATAATCACATTTGTTGGCACTTTTTGGTCGATAATTCAAAAACATTAATAAAGATTTTCAAAAAAACCAAAAGGATTTCTAGGGAATTGTATGAGGAATATAATAAAACTAGTATGACAAAATTTGACAAAATATATTTTGAGTTATCTTTGCAGAACCTAAAATGGGTCAAAAAACGTGTTTTTTATAATTTTCTCCAAAATGGTCAATTTCATGATCATGGTTGGATTCATTGAATAATGAAGAAGTTACGGCAGTTTTACGGAGGCTATATACCGAATGTGCAGTCCCCCTTATAAGGGATCACACCACTAAATAGGGCTCCATATGGATATGTACAAAAACACTGATATAAAACTCTGTTTTAGACCACTAAGTTGCGAACTTGGACATTGTAGAGTGATTTTCTTAAAGATGATCACATTTTCTCACCAAAAAGTGAAGATAATAGGTAGGTGAGCCTGCTCGATTTTCCAAAATACGCCCATGGAGTTGACTACCTCTCTGACGGACTTGAAAATGTCGCCGTAATCGTCAATGTTTCCAGTAAAAAGCACAAATTTGAAAGATCTCTCAAAATGTATCTAGATGATATTCACAGTTTATAGTCAGGGTGCATGTAGATCAGTGGTTCTCAACCTTTTTGCCCCACGACCCCTTTTGACATTCCTGGTCAGTACCGTGACCCCCAAAACAAAAATTAAATAAACACACCAGCCGGATATCATAAATGAAACTGCTTAGTTTGGATGCGAGCGTGGCGAGCAGGAAATTTAGCATATTTGACCTTTTCTTTTGGGTGTTTCTAAGCTTTTTTTAAAGCGAAATGTAACACGGGTCCCCCAAAACCTATATTTATGAGCCCTTCATGACCCCCTGGCAAACCCCAAACGACCCCCATGGGGTCACGACCCCCAGGTTGAGAACCCCTGATGTAGATGATGTCCCATTAATCATAATTAATCAAAAATCATAGGCATTTACGGAATTGTATTACTGTCAAGTCTTTTTAAAGGCATATTATGTGATCTTTTCCAGAGAGCGCCCTCTATTCATGATTTGTTTTAGAAAGTAGATTTTCTTGCAGATTTACATTTCTGATCATAAATCGTACATACATTCCAAGTTACAGAGCGATACGATTCCTAATTATCTCAAAATCATGGATTTAGATTGAATTTAGAGTGAAAATAATAAACTGTCGGGATCCCGACAGTTTATTTTCACTCTAAAACCATGATTTTGAAGTTATTAAGAATCGTATCGCCCTGTAACTTGGAATGTATGTACGATTTATGATCAGAAATATAAATCTGCAAGAAAATCTGCTTTCAATTTTTTTTCTCGATGTTGATGGCGTTCCCTGGAAAGATTCTAGCTTTAAACACCGACTTAAGGGTAGGGGATACCCCATTTAGTGTAGTGCGCCCTTTATAAGTTTTCATTATTATTATTATTATTAGACGACGACCTATTCAGATGTTAAATATATATATACCCGGGACAAAATTTGTTGATTTTTTTCTTGATCCACCCTGTATATCCAAGTAATCGAGCAATAGTAGATTTGACTGCGCGCGAATCGTGAAAATATGAATATTTTTGTGAGCGAAGCGCGGAACAAAATTGCCTTTTTTTTCTTCGTGTACGTGCGCGAAGCGGCCAAAAATGTTGGACCCTTTTTTATCCCCGCTCTATTAAGTACCATTTTTTTGTGATCCCCCTTTAGCTTTTGGCGGGACAATTTTGTTCTTCTTCTGATCCCCCCTCCATTTGTCACCCCCCCCCCCCCCCCCCCCACTAAATTAATTATGTATGAACACTCCCTTAGGAATCGAATTCTAAAGTGATGAGCTTTCGCTTTCTAGCAATACAACCATCTGTTTGTAGGCAAGGCCTTCCTATAACTACTATTGGTGACAGTAGTCACGGACTATAAATTGGAGGAGCCACAGTCCCCCAGAGTAGCTATAGCCTTTAGAACATAATATATGGAATGAAACGTGATTACTGTGTTGCGTGTAGAGATGAGTGCCCTACACCATACTTTACTGTACAGGGCGGACTGTGGCTCCAAGGGACCATGTCTCCCTGCTACACTGTTACCGACTATACATGTAGGTACTTTTCAGAAGATGGTCACAAGAATGAAACTCAGTTATAATATCACTTATACCGGGTGGTTCAAAAAAAGTTAGTCCATTTTTGGCAGCATGTTTTAGCTACTAACTTAAACATATGGTAAATGTCTTTACATTTAAGCAAAGAATTACTGGGAAAAATAACTTCAGACATGGCTGATTGTGTTCATGAAATATGGAACGTTGAAGATATCATGTGCAAAATCGGTTTGCTCTTATTCGCCTTAGGCTCATCTTTGTCCATTTCACTACAAGATTCTGAACAGAATTCAAAACATGAAAATAGTACGCTTAGACAACGTTTTTGTCTTCAAATAATAATTCAATAAGCAAAGAAAATAGGAGTTGGTAAAGATTCCAATGGTCTAAAATAAAGTATTTTGACCAGGTATGACTTCTTTGAGAGAAACATTAGAGGCATCTCTGTGGACAAGTCCATTTTGCACATAATATTCATATCTTTAACTATACCGTATTTCATAAACGGAAATAATTCAGATATTTGCCCAATAACCACTGCATTAATCAAACGTAAACGTTTTATTATAAACATAAATTAGTAAATAAAGAAGAATATGGCTGCCAGATGTGGGTTAACCTTTTTTGAACCACCCTGTATTTACAAATATAAAACTATAGACGGGTAAAAATGACACGGAGACATTAATATTCAATTGTTTTATCTTTATCGTCATCATATCATATCATCATCATCACTTTTTTCTTTCATCATCGCAAGAGGGTTAGTCGTGGTACATTATATAAAGGAATATGCAGTCATCTCTATACCATGTTCAGAATAGGTTACGACATGACCCATTGTTTTGCCACCAATTCCTCTGATTTTGATCCGAGGAATTGGTTCAAGTTGCTGTGGTCATGACGCATCCTAACCTGAACACAGTTTATAGATCAAATTATGTTGCTATTATAAGTTACTTTTTGTTCATATTTTAATAATCAAGAAAGTCAAAATAAAATAATATAAGTTATACCCTGTGAGTGAGTGTGGTACAGTTTTATACATAGAAATGTTCAATTTAGACGTAACCATGGTAACAATAACATTTATCTCATGGTGGCGAGTGACGTCACTATCGTTCACGAGAAAATAGTAAATAAATAACACAAACATGCGCACATACCATATTACTTGTACCAAAAGATAAAGAGATATTTCGAATTATAAAAAGAAAACGTTAGTTGTGATTGGGCTATTCCAGATGAAAATCCATTATGGAAGACATTACATTATTCTTCCCCACAGTGAGTGTAATTTTAAATGGAGTCGCGACGAAGAAAAAACACTTGTTGCGGCATTTTTGGTGAATTGTCAACAATTAAAAAAAAAAAAAAACAATTTCAAACATTTTTACAAAATTGTCCTAACAAAAATGGTCGGGCGGGCCCGTGCAACAGGGTGTTTGGTGGTTTTTGTGTGTCTCCTAACCCCATTTAAAGTTCACACTGTGCGTTGAGAACTAAGTACCCTGTAACTCCCGAGTTTCTTTTTAAGTAGGTAGGTATAGATTCATCATACATGTAAAGAAGAGTAACAATGACAAATTAATCGCAAGGCTCCTTCTTGTTTAGATATCTCATTATCAGATCGTTTAAAACAATACAAACGATGATCACATAAATAATAAATTGAATAGGCCAAGTCACGCGGTTACCATGGTAACAACACTTGTCATCAAAAGGCCGTTGTGATCTTCTCGTTCGTTATTCTCCTTATTTACAACAACATTATAAAATTCAAAATTAAATAATAATCATCAACGTCAACATGAACCCTACACAAAATAATATGCAAGAGTTTTGTTTTGTATTTATGTTGGATATTCTGGATCGGGTTAAAAGAAAGGAAAGGAACACAACAATAAAAATAGACCTAAGTAGTTACTACAAAATGGCCACCATTCGCGCCGCAACAGAATCAATACATAATAAGTAGACTCAATCCTTCACGTCTTCTCTATTTTACACACGGCGAGGGTGCTCTCTTTGGTCCACCATTTTTAAAGATGGCGGCCATATAGAGGGACGAGGGGACCCAGTCTAACAAATATGCTGCCGAAACTATCGAGGACTTTTAACTTGAATGCTGATAGGTATACATAGTATAATAATTCAACAATGACATTGGGGATTTACGTTTTGATCTCAAACGAAAAGTGGTTCTCAGTTTTCAGAACCCAGGATGTCTGACTTTAGAGAATACGAGTTTAGTTCGTCACGATCTCCGAAAAAGAGAATAGCTATTTGGTGCCTTTTATTGTTTAGAAAAACGGAAATCGGAACCATATATAGCACTGAAAGTGTATTTCTTTACACACCAAAATATTGACTTTTTAATATTTTAATATTATAGAGCTAATAGCCTCGTCTGTATGTCAAAGTTCTGTCCAAAAAAAGGAAATGCGGTAATAATGATTTCACGGTATTCTCCACGCCATCCACCATCTCAACATTTTAAATAATAATAATAATTACATATAATATAAATACATTACAGATAGTCTTTGGTTATAGTATAGCGCCATATTGCTGAATAAAAACGTTTAACCCCATGAACACAAATGGTTTCTTAACACTTTTCACGCGGCAGGCGCCTGCAGACGACATTCCAAAACTTAACAAAATGTTTCCAAAATGTCAAATTTTTTGAATTGTATTACCATATTTGGAATCACCATGAGACAATGCATTGAAATGAGTACAAACATGCCAATTGGTACCGTAATCCTTGAGATAGACCTTGAAAGTTGGGAAAGGTTTCCGAAAAATCTGTTTTGTACATGGTGAAATAATAGCCACGTGGACAGTGTTAACGGTGCCGCGTGGAAAGTGTTAACGGTGTCTTTGAAAATGATGTCATCATCTTGAGTTGAGTGTCCAATCAATCAAGGAGGAGCTATCAATATAGCCTTTTATAACAATCCCTGTCAGCGTCTTTGATTGGCTCAATTAATGTTATAGTCCCCATTTGAACCAATCAAAATGGACTTAAGGTTGGCGAGATGAATGGGGTTTAAACATTTTAGAACCCTGATGACCGTTTAATAAAATTGAACAAATTAAGGCCATTGCGAAAACCAAATCCAGAAAACATGTTGATGGCCATGATTAACTAATTTAATTGAAACGGTTCGACATTTCCTTGCGTATATTTTTTTGTTAGCTCTGTAAGTCCATTTGGCTTCCTCGAGATTGGTAGGTCACGTGCGTTACTGACTGAGTGATAACGGCACTAAATTACACGTGCCTTCACATTTCATGTATAATAGGCCTAAGTGTATAGACGAAAGCGTATATTAAGAAACAGATATGACGATGAATTTCAGTGGGGATAAAAACAGGAGAATTTTAAAATGCAGGAAAATATGTGTGAAATGTTGTCAAAAAGACCAGAAACGTATGTACTGTAAATGTCAATATTTGTGTGAAAACCCCCCGAGGAAATCCTGCTTTTCAAGAAAACTTTCATATCGTGGAGGGATTATTGCAGGCTTGCAGCATGTGTAAATGCTATACGCCTATGTTAAGTAATTGTCTCGAGGAAGCCAAACGGAATTTGGCCAAGGCTTACCTATCTTTCCAGCACGTGATACAGAGATTTTAAAAAGTAAATGTCCATACATTGGACTTACAGCGAACTTGCGGATGGTGGTGGGTACTGATTATACACGGTAATAGGATTCAATGAATGAAACGTAATGACAACATTTCATATGCGGGAAATTAAGGAAACACAAATCGCCGTTACCTGGCTGGCATACAAATATGATGACAAAACACTGTTTTATCAACAAAATGGTTCATAATGTTTGTACAGATAAAGAGTTCGTTCAAAACCACTTAGTCCAATCGTCCGTCGCTATTTTTTGCGAGAAAATTGACGGCACTAAGTACGTTATTCAGACTCTTTCACAAGTCTTTCAGTTTCGGTTACAGTACTTGGAATTTCCACGATGAAGTTTGATCCTTTGGGTCTATACAGTCTGTTGAGTTTGGTAAAGAGCTTGTAGGCATGGGTGGCATGGCGGCGGACGCCCCCATCGACGCCATCGTGGCGTGGTGAGTCGGATGAGCGGGGATCTGTGATGGTGACGAGACCATATGATGGTTACCGTTCATCGGGGGCGGGGTCATCTGCGAGAACTGAGGTACGGGGGGAAGATAGTCCAAGTTTGAGAAATACGACGACTGGTAGCTCTGGTGGGGGTAACCCGACGGGGTCTGGGCGTTATGCATTGAGTAGGGCGAGTGTTGCATGCACGAACTGCTGTTCGTCATCATATTGCTGGGCATCGTCTCGCTCATCGTTGGCGGCGCTATTGCAGCGGGACTCCAGATTGTGTTATTGTTCGGCATGGTGGTTGGCGTGGTCGGTGATTTGCTGTTGTAGTTGGTCTCACTGGTTGGGGTGGTCGGCGAGTCACGGGGTGGAGATTTCCTCTTAACCGGCTTTGGTTTGGATGGGGTGCCCCCGTTTTGCTGTTGTTGTGCTTGTTGCCTGCATTTAGCTCTGCGGTTTTTGAACCAAACCTAGAATGAGACGAAAAAGAGAAAATAGTTAAGTAAAATGGAATAGTAATTATGTGGTATCAGTGACAAAATGAGGACTAGCGCCCTCATGCGATACTGGCTCTGAAGACATGAAACAAATGGTTAATATTATTACCCCATCATTCAAAGCTGAAACTAGTAGTAGCCTACTACTAGTCTCATATTCAAAGGGTTGGATTTTCACTAAAAATAGTGAGCTTTGCTTTTAAGAATAGGTTATGATATCAATAAAGGGGTTTGTCAACAACCGGTCTGTTTTGGTATATGATGCGACTCTATAAGAACATTATTTATTATTATAAGAACAAAATGATACCGAGTGCGCGCTGTCTACAGTAGATAGCAACAACAAAAATAAGCGTTGGGGTCTAATTATCATGATTATAATAATGCTGCATTAGTTTTATACATTTCCACCGCCATTCCTTGATGATGGCCTAAATTGAAATGATAACGTCCATCATGTCAAACTATACTCATTTCATCAATACCTAGGGAGCACGGTGAAACCTCAATGATAGTATTATACCTAGGACGCAAGGGGTCAGTTTCCTACAGCGACAGCCTACATATCCGACCTATATAACATCTACAAAAAAGTACGGAACCGGACCAAAGCTCTTCGGCAGCATGATATATATTCAAACCTCACGAATCTTTCAAATGTTTGCGTCATCTGATAAAACTTTTCGTTTAATCATGGTAAAGGTAAACATTATTTTAAGGAGACGTTTATCTCATCCCAATCGTCACAATCTCGTCCCAACAAAGTTCAATAACTTCTCTTATATCTGAAGAAATCAAGGCGTGTGGGTTTTGAGAAAATTTAGAAATGATGCATTTTATCTGGGGTGTGTGAACAAGTCCGATTGCTTATCGCTGTATTGTATGCGATCGCTCATTGGCAAGGTTTTCTCTCTCCCGAACTTCACGATGAGTTGCACAATTTAAGGAATCTTTTGCGCGCGTTATATCCCGACGACGGGCCTTCCGAATTCGGAGGATTTTACATTACAACAACGGGATACTTGATTGAGCTCAACAAAACGGGACACTTTCGCTGTATGTCAGTGTAATCAAAACAGTTTTAGACATTATATTATGGTGAAATAGCAATACCAATTCCGAAACTTCTCTACTACAATATTTCTTCACGGTAATGCATTTTCACAAGACATTACTTGAGTACACATATGGCCTGACTAATGCGTGCATTAATGTATGCATACATACAAGTATGATGTATGCAATTATTTCAATCCTACATCACTTTGCATTATCAGCTTGCCCAATAGGTTCACCAATGTTTGCTTTTTCGTAAGATTGAATAGGGTATGGGATAAAGACCGCGCTCTATTTGGTCCGCAATCTTGACGCGGTTACGTAATGTGTATACCTATTGATTTGGTTTGGGAGCACAGAGAAACACTTGGTAAACACGGTGTTGTAGGTCAAAGGCCGGCTGAAAAAATGAACCATATTGTGGTTTGGGTTCAGCGGGGCTTTAACTATAAGTCTTTACAATGTGTATTGAATATAATCTAAGTAGTAAATCCAAGATATCCGATCCACTATAAAAGTCTTTAAGTAGCAAATCCAAGATTTCCGATCCACTAAATAAGTTTACCAAGCTTTCTTATGTCATGTATTTCGATATGGGGAGCAGATAGGTTTGATCATTTGATCAAGGAATAATGTATTTATAGGACATTAAACTTTTCGTTTAAAACTCTTTATGCTACTGCATATTTAAAGAAAACGCAAAGGACTAGCTTATAATATCGAATATTTAAGGCATGGTGGCAAATCCGGGTAAAAGTTCCTGAAAATAACACAATGATAGATGTGTTGTGCCGTGTCAACGGCCGAGAAGGGTGACATTAGGCCAAGTAAAATAAATATCAAGTATATCTTCCGATTTGTGGAGAATTTAAGATATTGTTGTTAATTTTCTTATTTGCTTCATAACTTTAATTACCAACTGTTGTCATGAAAAGAGATGCATATAGAAGTATCTCAGTCATTATTTATAAACCCATTGCACACTATTTGTCTAGGCTATAGGGGTAGGGAAATGAGGAGACAACAACAAAAATGATGGCCTCTTCATGTTTACAATATGAGGACAAAGCTCGAGCAATTGGAATTTCACACAGAAATGAATAGTAATAATAACCAATTGACAAATAATAAGGGCCCTCCGTCACCAATTTTGACGATATAGGCTACTTGTTGGTGATGTGTTTTTTTACTTGGCCTTAAAATGTAGTCTAGAGCAACAAACTGTTCCATAAACCGACGCTAACAAAATATTGAGACCAATTATTGATCCCCACATCCGATTGGCACGGTCGCATAGGCCTTCTTCAACCTAAAACACGAAATCGATCCAGTTCTTAAGATCAATTAAAAATCTCGAGGGTCAACTGGGCAAGCACTCATCGTGATGGCGTCTCACGCAGTTAATGCACCTCAATTGCTCGCCATGTGTTTAAACTAAATAAACCGTGACACAGGATATAAAAGGGATGGCAATATTAATGTTGTTCGGTTTTTGATGGACATGAAGTGTCATATCGGCGGGGAATATCGGATGGACCATTGCAATGTTCTGAGACATAATACTACTCCATCAACCATTACATTTGTCGTCTTCACTTATTATTAGTCACCTCAAAGTGTTAATTGGTTTATGGTCAATTAGAATATAAACGGGTTCTTTCGGGTTCATACAATGTTTGACTAAGACTTAACAGTTTGTCTTCACATGGCACCCTCTCTATACTTTCCTGTTGATTTTGATTAAATAGGCTAACCCAGGTGATTTCTACATGTATATAGAGCTAGGTGATTTGTACACCAGTAACATAACAAAATGGCGGGCAAAATGGCGGACGTCGACAACCGCTTAACACTTTCGACACAGTGGGCGTCTGCAGACGACATTCCAAAATATCACAAAATGTTTCAAAAAGTTAAAATTATTCCCTGTTGGTAATCACCATGAGATATGCATTGAAATAAGTACAATTATGCCTAGTATTGGTTCAATAATCATTGAGCTAGACCTTGAAAGTTGGGAAAGGTTTCTGACAAATTGTTTTGTATATAAATATAATGGTAAAACCTATAGCCGCGTGAAAACAGGCATCTTATATATCATCATCCTTTAACATTTTGATGATATAGTTTGAGACGGTGGTGATTTGGGGTTGGAAATCAATCATCAAGCATTTCTATAGTGAATAACATGGACATTTCAATTGACTTTATGTGTGCATACTTGGTTTCAAAATAGAGATGTCTGTTTGTGTATGTATAATTCAGCATACAGCCTTGTTCAAAGTTTAATGTTTGTGTATACAATACAATAAGGTGTGCGAATGATTTCCGGCACCATATAGGTTAGATGACCTCGACAAAACCTTTATTGAGTCTTTATTCATTCATTTCATTCATGAAAACGGTTTATAGTGACAAGAATACTAATTAAAATCGTTTGTGAAAAGCTTGTACAAATTAAGAATCGTCATGCGGGTATGTTGGCTAATTCTACTCTCTAAATGTAAAAGAGCTAAAACTCACTCTTTGAGAGCTCGTGGTGGAGGGACAGCTCACATTCGGAGTAATTTTTCACTCTTCTCTCAAAAGAGTGGAAATCACTCTAAAAAGAGTGAACTTCACTGTCTCTCCACGAGCTCTCAAAGAGTGAGTTTTAGCTCTTTTACATTTAGAGAGTACGCCTATTATTATAAGGCTTTCCCGGATTTGTACACCTGAATGTTCATGGCGGTTATACAGCGAGCGATCATCGGGCACATTACACAGTCCATTCAACCCATGACGTTATGCCCCAATTTCTCTCGGTCAGTGCCCATGTTGTTCCTTTCCACACTTTTAGAGAAACACCCCCTTCAACAACAAAAAAGAACTTTTCCGGAATGCTAAATGACCTAAATGACATCGGTGTTTCACAAAAGAGAGAAGGCCACATAATTATATAGGCACAGAAAGTCCAAACCATTTTATTGGGATTCATTTCATTTCAACTATATATAATTATAATCAGCAACAAAACACACTACAGAACGACTTGACAAATCAAGTATTTTGAAAGAAAAGAGTGAATCATGGTACAGCGGTTTGACAGTATTGTTGAACTGTCATTTTGATCAAGTAAGAACATAATTTACGCGAAAGTGTTGATATTTGGACGAATATTTACTTTAGTCCGAGCTAAAACAAATTACACCATCGACCGAAAACGAACACTTTTAATTCCTCTTTACGTATTGACATGTTATACAATGTATTGCAATAGCAAACAAAAAAGCAAAACCCCCAAATAAGGCCTATAAACCTAGCACTTTCCACGCGGCAGGCGTCTGCAGACGACAGTATCAAAATTTAACTCTTTTTTTTTAAATGTCAAAATTATTGAATTTCATAACGATATTTGGAATCACCGCGAGAAAGGCATTACAATAAGTACACACATGTCTAGTTTGGGTTCAGCAATTCATGAGATAAGACTTTAAAAGTTGGGAAAGTTTCTGAAAATCTGTTTTGTATATAAAATTATGGTAAAACTAATATACCCGCGTGGAAAATGCTAGGCTATCCAGTACCACACCATAATAGTGACTGACCAATGACCTACTATTTTGAACGTGACAAGGAACATTCTAGAGGAATAACAAAGCTCCCCTACCAGTACCAAGCCCCACTCCAACCTCGATATCCCATTTCCTTTTTCAACGATACAAATCACTAAAAAGTATCGAATTTATAAACGGAAGTACGTTTGTACCGAAAATATGATACATGACAATCAAGTAATCCGCTCGTTTGTTGCCGTGTGTATATACACACTCATACACCTGGCTCCTGAATGCGAAAACGGCCCATGTATTCATTGCCGTTAAATAAAAAGGGAGGGTTATAAGGTTCACTCAAAAGCCCCGAAAGGACAAACCCAAAAAAAAACTTTGAGAAAAAAGGAAGCGAACAAAAATCCTCTAAAATCGGCAAAAGTTAAAGCGTCGGCTAATTAGCAGCCTGCGCCGGGCATTGAAACCGGGTAGAATTCCGCCCACAGCATGGTCGCACCAAACAACCTCTTATTTCGCTCTTCATTTCTCAACAATGTTTTGAACGAGTCCACGCCAATTGTACTAAATATCGTTCCACGATTACATCCCGGGGGCTATAATTCAGTCTCTTTACAATTGGCGTTTCATTGTTCCGTTTCAATTCCGACCAGGGATTTTACAACCCCGTTTGACAGCGTCGACGGTTTGATGGTTATTGCATAGTCAGCATGGCATATAACTTTTTAAGTGCATGTACCAAATTGAGTTACATTCTATACTAAATTACTTTTGGGGTACAATGTATTATATATAATAAGACTATATCGGGTGCTTTTAGTTATAGCGTTTATATAACCACCACTAGGTATAATGCATTTTGTTCCCAAGTACCTGGCGAAATAATGGACTGCCGAAAAGTTTGTCAACATCATGATGTGAATTTTTGGAAACCCACTGATGTGGTGGCCTATTAAATAAAAGGTTCCACAATTAGATCACTGGCCATACAATGTACAGTGCAGCACACTGTATATTAATGTATAAATGCTAAATTGATTCAATGTGACGCTCATGTGATGGGAACGTCTTACTTTTTGCCTCCTATGCAACAGATGGGTATCAAAAACCCAGGGAAATTGAAAATATCAAAATGCCCATACCTAAATAATTAATGTTACTACAAAATATGATTGTGTACACTGCAAGAAACAGTACTGCAAGAGTACACGGTCTAAAACTATGTCAATGGTATGGTGGTGCACGTTCATAAACTCGTCGCCCAGGTCATCGTCCAGCAATCGACAGTGCCAAGTGTACTGGGCAGCAGTGTCCACCTGTACTGTACATCTTTCACAAAATCATAAGGCAACCATTGTTTTAATGATAGATGATCTGTGCTTTATTATATTAATGGTGATCAACTCAAGAACCTTACTTGCGCGTCAGCCTTATGGCTTGCCACCACGATATGAACGCATCACCATTCAATATAAACTGTGCAATCGGTTTTTCACCGTTGCACCAACTAAATATTACGTAACACTGACGTCACGATGACGTCAACTGTACAACTCACCTGTACTCTCGACTCCGGCAGGTTGATCTTGAGCGCTACCTCCTCCCTCATGAAGATGTCAGGATAGCGGGTCTTGCCGAAGAGCGTCTCCAACACGTCCAGCTGCGCACGCGTGAACGTCGTCCTTTCGCGTCTCTGTTTCCGCGGTGGATCTGCGTAAGGATAGGAAAGTCCGGCATAAGTCAGATCACGATGACCTAAGCCTATCCAAACAAAAATGGACAGGGGGAGGTAAAAAGAGAAAGAACTTTTGGTCGATACGGGCATTTTTGACTGGAGGATGTGTAAGGGTAGAAATTTATGGGGCACCTGAGAGAGATTGAGGGCGGCAAACATGAAATTTATGGGGCACCTGAGAGAGATTGAGGGCGGCAAACATGGTGTTCCGGTCGCTGACTTTGGACTTGGGACAAGATAATTGTTTTAATTACGTAATATGGCAAAGGATATAATTAAAAGGGGGAATTATGTTGATTAAAGAAACCAAAACACTTTACTAAGGCAAGATGTAGCCTAACTTATCAAATGGTAAGACTTAATAATAGTAGAACGCGTAGAGCACTTGCAGTTGCATGCACAGTCATGTTCAAATCATCCATCTCCGAGATGGTTTAATGTTAATCAATATATCGCTTGTCAAACTGGTATCGAATCGATCGAAATCGAGGTATTGCATTTTAGATGTATTCCGTTCCGTGGCTTGCATGCTTTTCAAAAGTATGATTTTAACACTGGGTCTATTCATGCAAGTGTCGTACGTGCATTAACAAAAAAATCTGTACTAAACGCTATGAGTATGACAATTTTGTATGGTCATAGTGTTTGTTTCAATTAATGGAAACACACCTGAGAGGTTCCGTTAAAAATCATGACAAATTGCCTATTTTGGTCATCTAAAGTACTTGTAAATGAACATCTCAAGGTTCTTTCTTTTAAATATATAAACTTAATACTTGTAACATTCAATTTTGACAAACAGAATACTTACTTATATGCGGAGCAACTGAAATAGAAAAGGGCTGATAGTTAATAACATTGTCACATTTTGAATATCAACAATAACATTTTAAACATATAATAATAATAGTGTTAACTTTATGTATCTACATTATATATAAGGAATGATAAACTAGTATTCATGCATGGGATATATAACAGTATAAATGTATCACGTATTCATAACACTAAGTGAAATGGGAAAACTTGTTAAGTTTCTAAACTTCCTATCCTAGGCTATAAACTATAATTTCAAGCTGACATTAATTTTAAAGTAAAGAAGCCAAGATGATAATTGTCTTAAAGAAACAACCCGGTTTGATGATAACCTATCCATATTCAATATAATAACAGCGATTATAAGTTGTTGTCAATATGTTTGTTCTTCAGTATATACTATAATATAAGAGTAGATTCGATAATCGGTGCATCTTCATCATAAATTGATTCAATATAAATAATAAAGAGGCATGATCATCGGGTTTATTACGGTACGTCAGTATACAACCAACTTGTCAAAAACCAGAAACCAAAGTACGACATGTATAGACCGGGCAAGAAGACCAGAGACAACAGCTGATTTATCAGAAAAATAAAGATGAATAATCCATAATTTAGCCAAATCTCATCACTCTGTTGAAACATCGAAGCCAAAATCGAACAGCATCACACGACAGGTGAAGATTGGAAACCAATCATTCATTGCAATGGCGATAGGCCTATTATACACGCCAACTTTTCTTACCTCCACCACCGAGTTTCTGCAGGTGTGCCGCTGCCGTAGTCGAATCGGCGGCCATCGGGGGACGTCCCGTATGATTATCCATCATTTGCATTGCGGCATGGTGGTGAAATGGAGAGAACTGAGGCATGTATGGGTACGGAATGTGTCCGGTGGCCGCGTGATGTCCACCACCAGGCCCCATAACTGGGGCTGAAAACGAGCCCTGAACAACTTGTCCCGGGATGACGGGAGGGAATTGCTGAGGAGCGAAACGGGTCAGCGGAGACCCGGAGCCCACGGAGGAGTTCGGCGTCGGTGGCAGCTGATGGTGAGATGGATGCTCATTCTCGGACAACGGAGACTGCAGGGGGGAAGTGATGGGCTCCGGTTCAGATTTGACTTCGGGGTGCTGTAGGGGAGGCTCCACTTTCACTAAATCTACCGGGTGGACGGCCGCCGTGGTTAACTGCACTGGATGAGGCCGCCGCTGCTGAACCACGACTTGATGGTGATTGGTAACATCTTGGGTTGGAACCCCGATAGCAAGCGCCATTGTAGCTTAGATAAATCAGGCGTACATGTATGTATAAGCAGATAAGAAGTGTACTGGAGCAAGCCTAAGTCGACTCACGCACAAACTAGATAACACAACTGATACCTTGAATCCCCAAACAACAAATGAAGAGCGACAACCCAACTCTTATTGGTGAATGCAGTGACTGAGCTCCGTGTCATCACCTCAAATCAGCTTTCCACGCAATAGAGCTTTTATTATGAATCAGTCAACCGAACTAAAGGCTCTATCTCCTTCACACATCGCACTCATCTTGGCGATAATGAGCGAGGCATAGTTTACTCAACCAACCTATTGTCTTCCCACGTCTCCCGTGATCGCATTGTGATGCAAAAACCCCGTTTGAAGAAGCCCGCCCCGTCTTGAGCCCTGCTGGTTCTTGTGAAGTACAGTGCATGCAACAGGGTGCTAATTAGGCTCCCATAAGAATTGACAAGATATACCACGCAATTGACCAATCCAGTGACGAGAACCGTATACCGTGACGTTACTCATCTTTTCCTATGGTTCAATTGACGCAATCTCCGGGTTATCAACTCTATTGTTACCGGCGATGAATAGATTGTAAAAGAATGCAAATTGGGAGAGCAAATCATATTGAGAGGCCTTATTTTCGAGGGGCGTTAGCCAACTCGATTCATATGAAGAGGACATTGACTTTTCAATCGAAAGATAATCTTAAGTCAGGAGGATTGGTATGAAATAACCATTCATCGGTAAGCCAATTAAAAGTTGCAAGGTGTATATTGGGCCAAAACAACAATATGTAAACTAGATCTAAAGCAAGCACACCTTTTTTTAACTCTTTTAATCAATTTATTATAAAATAATAATATAGACTCGGATGATTGCGATTTTATAGACGCTATCGCGGGCTACCATTATAATATGAAGCTGTGCTTTTTATACGTGTTTCAAAACACTAAACATGATTAATTCCTGGGACACGACTATTTAAAAAAGTGCATTGTGGATCTTACTGTTATGTTTTACAAAATGCATTTGGCATATTAAAATGTTAGTGCAATTACACCAAAATTCGAAATGCATTCAATTTATAATAAATTATAAAATTCGAATACACTTGCAGGTATTCGTGTCATAGTACTTGATACTGTTAGTGTCTTTAAAGCTAACCGTGTCAAGTTATGCCAATATGAATGATATGGGTTGTTCAGAACAAAACCACGAATGAATTTCCAACGCCATCGCATTGACCAAATAAGACGTTCTTCTAATGGGATTAAAACGTATTTTAGACCTATTGGCTAGTTGTTGTCATAGGCATTACTGGAATGGATCATCCTTAAATATTTATATTATGGATCATGTAAAGTTCTTGAAATTATACACATCATAGTGTATGTGCACAGTAATCTATAGCCTAACTTGTCAGATTTAATATTACAAAACGTTTATAAAAGGCAAGATACTTGTAACAAGTGTTTGTAATAGCTAAGTTCGGAAACAGCATTTGTATATAAACCTACACTAAACTTTACTAACAACATTGTATCACTATCTGGCAAATCGTATTAAAATGTTGTAATCTTCAACTTAATACTAATAGATTGAATAATACCAGATCATGACAAATTAACATCCTTCTTATCCAGATCCGATCATTTACTGATTAACGTTAGATTAACGGATTTAAGTTCTAGTGGTGTAACCTGCGCAAGGTTAGCAAACCCCTTAATCCGTTGAGTCAACTCTAAGAGCAGATTTAACCCCCGTTCGATCTGATCTGAACACAGGACGTTTATGTTTTTATACACTCCAAACGTCGGGGCAGGGAATACCTTTGCGCGAAAGCTAGTCTTAACCGTTTGGGGAAACCCCGGGATTAAAAAGAAAAATAGATCGGATTGTTGAGTCGATGGGGACACAATCACATAATTTATTATCCCTATCGGGTCACCAATAAATATTATTGGATTGGATTATACAAAAAATAAACACTCAAAAATATGGACTGTAATCAAAGTATGGCCGATATAACTGTTAAGAGAATGTGCATTGTTTTAGCTTAAAGTTTGGCGTGGAAAAGAACAAATTAGGAATAAGAAAACAGCTACTCACGTATAATAAAACATTGATATAATGGAATTCTAGGAAAGTCAAATATGACGAGCTATTTGCGTGAGATATGCAATGCATGCTCAGGGAGCGTCACAATGTAGGTCTAGTTTTATGATAATAACAACTTTACTACGATCAATAACCCCATAACCAGTTCGATAAATTCGATCGAAACTTGGACAACTTTCTTCCGAACCCGCAGCATAAACTTATTGTTTGCGCAGCGCCCTTATTTCAGGTCCTGATTTTGCATGCAAAAGTCATCTTACCCTAAATCGATATTGCACGCATAAAATACAATTTCATGCGGGGTTATGACAGGGTGAAGTCGCGTGAAATTATGGTCCGATTTTATGAAAAGATTTTTTGAAGAGGTTCTCCAAGAACGCAATTACGGAATGCGACAATGGAGGGTCTCCTGCGGGGCCACGGGACGATCGATTAGTGCGGCATCGTTTCTGTACTTATCGATCGTGCATCATAATTCGGTGCTAGAGTTGTTGAAACATCCTTTAGTAAGGTTTTAGGTGGAGAATGCCTCTGGGTCTCCCTTACCTCAACATTAAATTACACGAGAACAAAGATCATTATTTATTCATGAATGATGCGCCGTGTTGCTTCTGTTATATGATTTGTATAACCTTTGCTTAATGCTTTGCAAAGGCACATCATCACCTAATGTTAAGTTTCCCTTACATTTGAAACTGTTAAAACTACAACCGGACTTGTAATTGTATATAGGCCCAGTTACACAGGGTGCATGTATTTATTATAGTTGAGATAAATCGAGTCAATGGTACCATTTTATTTAATAATCAATTCGTTTATAAATTCTTCCATTTTCATGAACCCATGTTTTGCATGTAGTGTCAATGGCTCAGCATCACATGTATTGGCACAGCCCGAACAGACCCTAATACAATAGTAATACTGTGTTTCCATCAAACCCAAAAAATGGCAAATCTTGGTATAAACCGTGAATATTCAAAAATAAACCATATTGTCTGATACCATTGCAAGTCTGAACGATTTCAAGTGACACGTATTGAGAAAGTATATGGGGAAAATAGGCCTACATACTCTGGCAAGTGAATCGTGGCACCCTATCCTCGGTAAAGTTTCGGCACCAGCAGCATTTTGCAGATAGGCCCACCATTCCGGTGACGTGTATGCAAGGACCTAGCATAGACCCATATTTGTGTTTAGAAAACCCCAACACTTGTATCAGCTTGTATTGTATCAACTATAATCAAGTAGTCATGTCAACACATCAAATCCACATAATTTCAAGTCAACCAAAAGAAATATGCCATTCACCATGAAATGAAGTCCAACCACCACACCACAACGTAACAACCAATCATTGGAAAGTTGAGTTACACTTCACATACGTACGTAACCACAACACATCAATTCACATGACAAAAGTTGACAGGAATTATGGGGCAGTAAAAACGCAATGGTATGGTCAAAATGTTTTCAAGAGAATACAGCAACTGAAAAGAGTATCGAGCTATTAAAATCCGTAGGAGATTGTAATGTAACGCTTTTTCCTTAATGCTCAACAAACAAACTTTTTAAGAAAGATGTTCTCCTTTAAACCATGGCAGATACCATGCCACGTTTAAACATGCAACCCGAAATTATACTCATTCATCATGCATGGTGCAGCCATATATTTACCTAATTACTCCGACACCAATGCAGTTTTGAGATAGTTTCTCATGATTTCATGGTTAATTAGGTTATGAGAATTAGATGGATAGATCCAATAATCAAATTGGAGTGTGATTTAATTAATTGATCCCGATTAGTTGAATCCAAATGTTGCTTTTAAGTAAAGTACAGTTTCAATAGTATTCAATTTAATATTAATTTCTGCTACAGACTACCTGTATAAGCCTATATCACATTGATGCTAATAGAGATTATCCAAAATAATTACACTTCAAATTTATATTAATATATGATCAATAAGACATTTTTCAAGTAGTCATTTAAAGCTTAATGAGATTTAACTAATCACCCTTCTGAAGAGGGAGATTATATAAGTAAATACTAAGCATTTATTTATACTATAATAAGAGAAGAGGGGATTAAGATATAATCCTATAGTCAATAGGTATATCTTATTAAAACTAAAAGACGGAAGCAGCCCATGCGGATGCTGTTTTGCTTTCGCACAACTACAATACAGGTGTTTATAATAATCTGGAAAACATTGGTTATTAATTTGAAATGCATGCTCAAGTTCAATGAACGAAATTCTACATTAATTAATATTTACTATCAGTTATGCATGGTGTTTTTAAGAGTTGCATGCTATTAATATTATTATAGTAAGCATACATACATGATTCCAGTAAAAGGGCTTTTTTATAAAATGGGTCAAGACAACAAAAGAGATGGATAAAACACGAATTTACCCGACGTTTGTAAATTGTCAAAACTATTTAGCTCTCATATGATGTAGAGACTTTATAATTCACTGATTTGATGAACAAAACTGTTCAGGTTTATAATATATGATGATGAAACAAACAGGCCAATAACGACACACTTTTGAAACTTCACAAACTTAGTAACTTGTTAAATGTTTTGGATTGAAGTTGAAGTTGAGGCAAGAAATGTTGGCGGGTTTTTCGGTGACGAAGTTTGTAACACTTCAACCAAAGTGGGCTACTAATAATATACATACTGTAGTTCTTATATTGGAAGTTACAAAACTTAATCGGAACAATTCGTGTTTTTATCGGGAAAATGAAATATAATTCTAAGATATAATAATAGTAAAAATGGATACATACATGCATACTTACTGGGGTAGTTCATCGCCGGATGGATTGAGTCTACATTAGGGGCTGCTAAGCTGATCCCATTCACGGAGTATGGAGATCCCGCTTTATTTGACGGATGACCGGCGTGGACCGGGGGAGGTAGGGTGTATGCCATGGCGGTAGTAGCGGCGACGCCGGTGGAGTGGTGATACGGCTGATAGTACCCGTTGGACACGGTGAAACTTCCCGTTGTTGACGAATTAGTTACAGCAGACCAAGCGGCGGCAATACTACTAGATGTCGTAACGCCGTTAATACTGCTGAAAAATAGCGATAACGCCGACAAGAAAACAATACACTTTTTAAATTCTCATTAATATCTGGTGGTATAATTCCGTGGTGATGGATTTGCACTGAGTCGTTGATTGGAAACTGGATTGAGACGATTTGATTTTCGCGTGTGTACAACGATCTGACGATGCCTGAAGTGACGGGATCGTTCATGAGTGTGTGTGTATTCAAATAGTTTTTAGCCTATACGGTCTCGTATGAGATGACAGGGGAAACAAATCGACGGTACCGTTAAATGCCTGGGGTGCCACCAGCGTTCAACTTGTGCACAGTAAACCAGTCAAACGTTTCGCGAGGTCACTGGTCGATTTTATTTTCTCTATTATTCTGCATTTTTTAGTAAACCATTATACTTTGGTCGTACGGCCATGCACGGTTGTAGATCACGTGCCCGATCACGTGGGCGTGTAAGCTGGCCAATCAGGGGAACGAGAACATCCTCCGTTTGTTTTTCTGCCATAAGTACACGTGATTTACATTCGGTATCACTGTGAAGGGAGTTGGGAGTTTAATAGAACAGGCATTTTCAGTTCGAGATTTTAATATTTGTATTGACGGAACCTCTTTTAAAGGCTTTCAAATCAAATTTTCTTCCTTCGCTTCAGTTTGCTTAGATTCTTGTTTCAACTAGCCGGAGCATTGAATCGATTCGATTGGCACGACTGTGTATAATACAGGATTGCTACATTCTCTCTGATGTATGGACTCTTATTCATATTGTCTGAGACACGTTTTAAAACTGTTTAAACAACGCTAATTCTATAAGGTACGGGTCTTTAGCCCTTATTTTCCATGCATTTTCCATGTTCTAAAATAGCAGGGTCCTATCACAAACATTAAACGAAACGATAGTATGCTTAAAGCCTACTTATAAAACGTATTAAAAGAAGTGTTCTGGTTATAAAACAAATCAATATACTATTTAATGATCGACTATTTAATAATAAGCATAGCAAAAAATCTTCTTTTTTTAAGTGTGTCAAATACGATACGGTTAAAAATGTTTCCATCATCATCTGTATACGAGAAACGGTCACATACCTCTTTCCCGCAGTGTGCAAGCACCAAACAATTTTAAACTTATTTCTTTGGGTTTTTCAAACAACGTTATCATCAGATTTGACGTGGTCTTTTTAAGAGTGTAGCCTATTTTTACTTAAATTAAGCCTGATGTGTTTTCGCATTGAATTCATCTAAATTATGCGTTTCCTCTTGCCATCCTATCTCATCCAATCCCATGCATATACATGCATCAGTTTACCGCCTCCTCTGTAGAATTATGTGACCTGTCTCGATGAAATATCATGGTAACATGGTAACGTTTTTGCACAACGTCGATTTTCTGAAATCGTATAATTTATATTCTCTAAAATTTTGAGCTTTAAAATGACACCAATCAATGTTAATTTTGATAATAAAGAATGTCGGAAAACCGAATTGTCATTGTTGTTAAAATGTCTTTTGTTGTCATTATTTAAAAACATAAACGCAGTCTGTATCTTTAAAAAATAACAAATGCGACTTAACACCCTTTTTGGCGCGAAACATCTTCTCTCTGGGGTGGTGGTGGTATCGGCAATAACCATCAGCAGACGACTGAATTTCTTCAATTTCCCCGCGTTTTTTATCTCGTGTTAAAATCTCCCCCGGTTCGTTACTATTTTTTCCCTCCGCCCTTAGCTTTTCAGAGTCCGAGCTTTCCACGGTACCTTTCCGTGGGAACTTATGCATGTGTGATTCCATCGCGAAGACGGTCATATTATCAGCATCATCCGCGTGTGAGATGTTTCATCCATTCATCATCTGTTCATTTTAAATTTATCCTGGCCGGCCTTTTCAAGCCACATTTCATCCAGATTTGGGGGAAAAAAAGAACTGTGATATTATTGACCATATATGCCATAACACATACTATAGTTACAAAGACGATCATCGAAAACAAGCATAAACCATTTGGGAAATGGAATATTATTTCCACACCAAAATTCAGAAAAATGTACCGACATGCCACAGCAGTATTTGAGCCCCACGCGTGTCAGCATTACCACAACTTAACGCTCTGCGGCTAAACGCTAATTAATTAAACTCTCCAGAACGTGTTAATTGGTGCGCGTGAAATCATTTTTCTCTTCCGTCAAAAAAACCATCAACATTGAGTGTATAATATAGTATCACTCCGCATTAAATCGCTCTTAATTAATTTGATACATTGTTTTCGCTAGAATGCATTAATGACTCGGAGCTGATTTTCTTTCATAAAACAAAGCCAACACTTGAAATCAGAAAAGTGCGGCTACATGCTAAACAACTCCCTCCTGACATGTCAGATTTGAAATCAGTGATGTGACGGGCTATTCCCAACGGCAATTCCAATTCTCTGTTATTAGTTTTAGGTACAAATATAATTAACACCGTGTTTACTATTTCCTGTGTGGGTTTATGGTAGTATAAATATAAGAAATAAACGTTGATAATGATAAGTGTATATGAATACATAGATAGATCATTTATCAAGTGAGTCTGATATTGGTACACTGTTAAAAAAGAAACGTTTATATTTCTGATAAAACTTAATAAACACTTCAGCACGTTTATTTTTGTGTTTTACGTGTAAAAGTATTAGGAGGCATTGCATACGATAAACGTTTGCATAAACACTACAACACGTTTATAGAGGTATTTGTTGTATAATTATTAACACCCCAACATGTTTCTTATTGCTGATGTAAACGTGTTGGTGTGTTAATAAATATTACACAATTACCTCTATAAACGTGTTGTAGTGTTTATGCAAACGTTTATCGTATGCAATGCCTCCTATACCTTTACACGTAAAACACAAAAATAAACGTGTTGAAGTGTTTATTATAAAGTGTTATCAGAAATATAAACGCTTCTTTTGGCAGTGTACTATCAGTTCATTTATTATTCTATATTATAGACCTACCGCCGCCCCCCCCCCCCCCCCTTCGCAAAGTAACATGCCTGTAAACCATTTCGACCCTTAAGTGTAGGCCTACTTTTTTCTTCAAAAATATCTTCAAATGCATGCATTTAGCCATTAGCAGTTGCGTGAATGGTGGCCCTCACGCCCCCCCCCCCCCCCCCCCCCCCCCCCCCCCCACCCTCCAATGAAACGAGGGGAAAACTGTTTTTACCTAAAAATTGCTTTTTTTGGTCAAAACTGTAAAAAATAAAATAAATTATGTTACAATAAAACATTCATAGACTGTCTTTAGATGATTTTGGTGCATTTTCGGCATTTTTTACCAAAAACTGATTTTGGTATTATTATTGACTACAAATTTTGAGCCAAAATTTTATTTGTTTGGTCACACTTCAAAAAATCAGCATTTTCAGTGGAATTTGATACCAAAAAAGGATACTCCGACTCATTTTCTTTCCAAAAATGTAAACTTTTATATACGTCACATTTAATAGTTCTAAAGTTACAACGCTTGATAAATGTCATGTTTTTTGGGTTAACACCCCTTTTATAGGCCTTATATCTTAAACATGTGAAACATTAAAAGTAAACTTGCAAAAGGGAAATTATGTTTTATATATACTTAAATTGTGAGATAGACTATTAAATAGGCTACTATTTTTTTAACACAGTTGGTACACTAATAGGCCCATTCGTTGTCAGTTTTTAAAGAAAAGCCGTATAGCAACATAAAAAGCTATCCTATAGTCACTGAACGTATAATACTTTGATAACAATTTCAAGGGAAACTAGGACAAATCGGCGCTACTCAGACTGGTAGACGTGAGAATTTTAACGACTGGCCAAAATAAATGTGTTTAAAACAAGGGTAATCAATATCAGTTTTAATATCGATTATTACGCGGTTTATAACACAATAGGCCCATATGTATGGAACATAAGCTGGACGGACATCAGCCGAGCACTACCAAAACCCTATTGTATATTTCACGGACATAAATTATGCTAATGAGCTCATTAAATGACGTCACTCGCATCATCGGGTTTTGCCGATGATTGAAATCCGTTGATTGAAATTCTAGGTCGAGTAAAATGATGTTCTTATTTGTTGTCTGTGAGCTTTTCTGATTTTTTTCCCGTATTGGAGTATTTTTTGGAGTGACTATATACACTCCCGTCTTGTAGCGATTTTCTATAGACTATATACACGACGGCTTATAAATCCTCGTAAATTCTCGCGTGATTCCTGTTCAGAGGGTTTGCGATCGTGTACGAGATAGACTTGGGACCAGTCTTCACTTCTTGTTTTCCGTTTCGGGAAAGCCCAAAGACCGAGAGTGAGTGCCGGGTGGGTGGATGTTTGCTAACATTGTCCTATAAATAATCTAATTTATCAAAATAAATAAATAATTATTTTAGGTGCGCTGTGAAAAGCAGAATGCTGTGGCTTGAGAATAAAATACGGTAAAATACCCCCCCCCCCCCATACCTTAGGTATTTTAGTCTTAGACTGCGGCCCCCACATGTGACATTAAGTCTAGTTGTGACAACATTGAACACATGCAGTAGTGATTGGAGTGATGATATCGATTTCCTTTGTGTAAAACGGAAATGATGTTGAAGTTTATTGAAGTAATTGTTTAACAATCGATTATTTCGTTTAGAGCTTTATAAGGCCACATAAAAGTAAACATGTTTAGCGTCCCCGCCCCCTCATATTTTTTGACTCGCTTCAATTTCCTTTGGTTTTTTCTTTATTTACGGTCATAACCTTTTTGTTCAGAGTGTTTTAAAAAAAAATGACGACGATAAAGAACATTTTTGGGGCACCTCCCCCTCCCTACCAAAGAAAATAAAACAGCCCCTTTTTGTAAGCATTTTAAAACAAGCGGGAAAACAAGTTCTGTTGTGACTAGAACCACAGCATATTTAATAGAGGCCTCCTCCTCAAGGCTAGCCCAGGTTGATCAAAATCGCTATATAAACACAAGGGCGATTTTGTACTAATTCTTTTAAAAGGCCTCCTCCTATTATTTTAGAAAGTCCCTACGCTAAACATGTTCTAATATTTTTATTTGCCTACTCTAACCAGGGAGGTGTATTTGACACTGCACTCGGCCCACTTGAGCTTTGATTTCTCTACACGACTGTCTGTCGTCATGTATCGCTCGATTTAGCGTTCAGGTTGAAGACCGTCGTGTACATAGTCTTTGCATTTTCGCTACACGACTGTCTTTTATACTAAATTTGCATCTGCGCATGCGTTAACGACTGTCGTGTATATAGTCTGCGCAATTACGCTACACGACAGTCTTGTATATAGTTTCGGCCATTTTTTTTATTGAAAATAGACAGTTCAAATTAAACGTTGGTTCCAAGTTCAAGTAACAGCACATGTATTAAAGGCGACAGCAAAGGCAATATGCAAGCAACATTTGAGAAAAAACGATGCCCGACTTTGCAAGAAAGTGTACGGGGAAGTGTACGGGTGAACATGACAAACCAAAACAGCTTAGTAATTACTAATAATCACCTCCGTGGCGCAATTGGTTAGCGCGTTCGGCTGTTAACCGAAAGGTTGGTGGTTCGAGTCCAGCCGGGGGCGTTGTTACTTTTTGCATTTAATGCAGATCGACAAATCACAGTAAAAATATAATATTGACAAAATCACAGACCACTTACACAAAAATCGCATCTGCGCATGCTCCTGTCGTGATCGAAATCTACCACACAAGCAATGGGCGAGTTTTATAAGTGCCGAGTTTGGTCCTACACTTTCCACGCGGCAGGCGTCTGCAGACGACACTCCAAAATTTCACAAAATGTTTCAAAAATGTCCAAATTATAATGTCATTACCATATTCGGAATCATCATGAGAAATGCACTCAAATAAGTACAAACATGCCTAGTATTGGTTCAGTGATTCTTGAGATAGACTTATGGGATTTGGGAAAGGTTTCTGAAAAATCTGTTTTGTATATGGTAAAACTAAAATAGCCGCGTGGAAAGTGTTAATATAATTGGCCTTTAACCATGATAACGTTATTATAAATGGAACATAGTCTTGCGCCAAACCTTTGACAGAAATAATGAGAAAAATATGGGTTTCTTCTGATATCAAAATATGATAATGGGGAAAAACACACCTAAAGTGATCGGAACATCCATGCACTTTTAAAGACATTGTTATGTTCTGTAACAAAATAGGGCATCATTCGTAATCTTTATGAGTGCTTTGGTTTGGCTATAATAAGTTTATAATTGTAACACTATATAGCTGGCCCACGTTGAATATTATTTCGATAGTGCTTCATATGACATTAAACACCTCACATTATTTAACAATTTTGAACATATTTGAAAATGTCGAACGGCGTGTGTCGGGGATTTCCGATTTGAACGACACTTTAATCTTCGCGCCAACGTTATGACCTCTTTATAAGCATGCTTAGGATGTTATGGAGATTTATGGCGTTGGTCCGTTGTAAATTTAACCCTGTCTATTCAATACGTTGCGGGTTAAATTAATATAATCATGATTATGAGTAAATTGGTAAATCCACCTCAACATACATTAGGTAAACAATACCGGCCCTATCAAATCATGAAAACACAGTCATTATTTCCTCCGTATGACCAAACGGCAAACGCCACACACAAATCTAACATCTCTGGAACAAGGCTTCAACAAGACCCGCCGAAAACAACGTTTCCGGCACCGCACCTCCTCACGGTTTATAGAGCACTCTTAAAACTAAAGAGTGCACCATGTTTTTCTTGAGATTGAACACCAAGATACTGTTACCAAGAGTAAAATAGCTTTAAGGGGTATACCGATATCGAGCGGGTGTATGTACACGCTGCTTGTATTTTATAACAAGCATTTTTCTTTTTCTTTTTAGCAGACACTTCCGTTGAGCGGTGACCCGCTGCTGTACTTTTTGCGTGTGATTTTTTGAAAATCATTTCAACTGTCAAAATCATCAACATGTATATCACAGGGTCCATTAACATGATTAAAGAGTTCCAACCCGACTAACTTTATGGAACTTCCTTTCCGGTAACTGCATGTATTATACCACCAGTGTGTTCCGTTCCAGGTGTTCCGTTATAGGTGTTCCGTTTCAGGTGTTCCACAAGATTCGCCCTGTTGTATAATCATGATAATTGTATATTTGTGCTCCGATAAAAAAAAAATTGGGCTATTCCATTTGAAATCCATACACCCCCTGGAAAACATTACCTTAATCTCACCCATGCAGGTATAAATCCCCATAAGAAATTCACACTCCCTAAATGGGGCGTCCTCCATATGGCCGGATGGAAGGGAGGGGTGTATGGATTTCCAATCAAATAGCCCAAATACATAACTCGGCGACTAAAGACTGTATTATTAATACTATAACAACCCGACTAACAAACGCACCCCGATAGCTGTAGAACGGTTGGTTTGAAAACTATTTATCGGCCTAGTTCAATATCATATAGGTCGTCACTACTATTAAAGTAATACCAGTTGGTCGAGGTGCCACAGATCAATATCGATTATCACTTTTAATATCGATTAGTAATCGACACTATTGTTTTAGCGCTCTAATATAAGTAGGTCGTGTCAATGTAACAATAGTTTTATGATATCGATTTTCAAGTCACATGTTAAGTATTATAAATCCTGGATTGATACACTTGTATATTTAGATATTAAAACATTATGTCCTGATATTATTGGGATATATAAATATTATCTTTTAAATCCAATCCAAGACCCAAAAGTATATGCAGCCAGCAGCGAATTAAAGTTGAATTAACACCCAAAAACGGCGCCAAAACCACCAAACCCCATCTCTGTTTGCTAGCCACAGACTAACAATTTCCTAATCGCCACATTAATCACAATTAATTTCATTTATAAATATAGTTTTGTGTGGGTCAAACCAGCCTTTTACAATTAAAAACACAATTGATTGTGTAAGAAAGTTGTATTTCCGATTTACAAGTTTATAAGCTTCCCCTGAACGCCTGATAGAATCTGAAAATCTATATATAATTATGCCAACAATAGTGATTTATAGGAATTGACGTAAAAAACATAATTTTCAGTCAATTTAATAAATTTGAAAATGCTGACCCATGTCATGACTACAATTCGTCAGGGGCGTCTTGTGGTGGTGCCGATATCGCCGATAGATTTTTGCCTTCATTCGGGGCGGCGAATTACGGCGTCAATTTCAGTGGCGAATCGCACCCAATTTAACAATTTGTCAGTGCAACCACTATCATCGAAAAATACTAATGGATAAAATGAATTTTATTTTCAGTGATGCGTATGACCATGAACGACACTAAGATATATTAGAATCCTATTTTAAGTCTCTCAAATTCACTTTGGCAATAACTAATTCGTTCACTGAGCTCCGGCCAGGCAGTCACAGACAACCTCTTCCGCTTCATTTACTACTTTGATACTGATTGCATTATTACCACCAGCGAACAAGTGATGTGTAAGAGTCTGTTTATGTTGAAGATGAGTCGTGATACTTGTTCGTGTTTTTATTTCACTGTTCCTTTTCGCGCCAAAAAGTGAAATAATAGAGAGTATAACGTGCAAATATATCATAATCTGATGATACAAATCAAATTCATATCTAATTTAAGGCCATAAATTTATGTATTACACACCTTTAATTCACATTTTCATATTTGTATACAAAAGCTAGCTCGTATAAACCACCAGAAGAATTCTGAAAGAGTCTGAAGATTCATTTAAAGCCGTTGACGGAGCAGACAAATTAGCTTTAATTTAATAAATTATTGCCATTCTACGCGTAATACAATTATAACGTGATACACGTGCCCACACACTCTTGCATTGGGTCCCAAACAAGTACTCTGACCCCACCGTCGTGTGGCTGACGACAGCCCTTTGGTCTATAGGAACTTTTCATGCTTATTTACATGCATATCACTTTCCACGAGGAGATTGGTCTTATGCAACATAGTCATTTTCCCAACTTCCACAGCCTATCTCTAAAATTACTGAGACAATATAAGCAGGGTAAGCTTAGAATACCCTACCATTTGTATTCCTCACTGTGTAAGTGTATGGGTCGTTCTTTAAAAGTCCCCATTGAAGACATGCAGTGGTAGGGTATACTAAAGGAACTCCACTATGCATCTTTGTACTTATGTTAACGTATTTCTCGTGGCGATTCCAAATATCGCAATGACATTTAAATATTTTGACATTTTTGAAACATTTTGTGACTGTCGTCTCCCGGGTGTCGTCTGCATGCAGTCGCCTGTCGCGTGGTAAGTCGCAGTGTTAAATGTCATGAATATCTTTAAATAAATGCATGCTGCCGACATAAGGAACCTTTAAATATGGGAATATACACAGTGGCGGATACAGGGGGGGGGGGGGCTTTGGGGGCGGGCGCCCCCCGTAAAATTTTACAATATATACCTTTTTTGTGATACCACTTTACCTTTTTCAGAGACATAGGTAGGTTCCGTCGGTACGTTTGCGCTACCCTGCGATTTTTTTTGCCGGTTTTGGGACAACCACATCGCTACCCCCCCCCCCCCCCCCCCCCCCCCACAAAAAATCGGGGCCCTTTTACGGTTTTTTGTCAGCCCCCCGTAAATTTTAATCCTGGATCCGCCACTGATACACCTAGCACATAAAGTCCCTGACCAGGTGCTTTGAGGTTGGCTGATTCAAAATATATAATCGGTACCTTTAAATATATAAATCAATGATTCCTATACCTATAGTGCAACTTTTCTGTTGCATGCGCGGTCATTGAAATCGCCATAACTTTAAAAGTATCCATTCGATTTTGTTGAATGAGGTATCAAACTGCGGAGAAGAAATTTGCTCATTTACTGTATATCTCGGATTTTTGGTACCGATTATATATTTTGAATTAGCCAACCTCAAAGCACCTGGTCAGGGACTTTATGTGCTAGGTGTACATCATGTAACCACCATTACGTGATCAAGCGGGAAATTCCCGAATCCCGATCCCTTCTGATTTTGACACCTGCAAAAAACATGCATACAAATAGTGTCTATGCATGCCTCCGCGTATTAGGGTCTGTGTAGTCAAACAGATTAACAACCCATGTCCTCAAAATACTGCCAAGTTCACCCTAGTGCATGACAAATGTAGAGCGATTAGTTTTTTAGATAAATGGGAATACACGTATTAACGCTTTCCATGCGGCAGGCGGCTGCAGACAGTGGCGTAGCTAGGATTTTTTTCAGGGGGGCAAGATTTCTAAAAGTTTTCGTAAAAGGTTGCCCCAATTTTTTTTCTAGTCACTTACCTCGTGAATTTCACGTAAGTAAGGGGGGGGGGGGGGGCTCAAAAAATGTCGCACAGTCCAAAAAAATCGCACAGTCCAAAAATATCGCACGGTAAATGTACTACATTTACAATTTCGCCTTCTATTTGGCTAATAACCTCGCTCTTTTTTCTCAATTTTTTCCTATTTCCTTTTTTTCTCACCCTTTTTTTTTTTTTAGAGGGGTGGGGGGCGGGGGCACAAATTGGATTTTTTCGTCAGGGGGGGGCATTTGACGACATTCCAAATAATCACAAAATGTTTCAAAAATGTCAAAATTATTGAATTTCATTACCATATTTGGAATCACTATGAGAAATGCATTGAAATAAGTACAAACATGCCTAGTATTGGTTCAGTAATCCTTGAGGTAGACATTGAAATTTGGGAAAGGTTGCTGAAAAATCTGTTTTGTGTATGGTACAACCAGTAGCCGCGTGGAAAGTATAGGTATCAATTCTCGGAATTACAGAATTGATACCTTGCGTACATAAAACTCATTCTACAACAGTAAGTAAATGGGCTTAGAGTCGTCGCTCGCGCCTCGCCATTATGCGGTGTGTGTAATACCGACCGTGTTTAATAATAATATGTGAACATACCAACCGTGTTTAATACTGACGGTTTAGAAAACGATGAATCCAAAATATAAACAAACCACTGTAAAGTGTGTGTGTATAATATGTTAAACCAAACTTTTGACACTTTCCATATACACGCGGCTATTAGTTTTACAGATTTGTCAGAAACCTTTTCCAACAACATTCAAAGTCTTATCTTAAGAATTACTGAACCAACACTAGGCATGTTTGTACTTATGGGAATGCATTTCCCATGGTGATTCCAAATATGGTAATGAAATTATATAATTTTGACATTTTTTAAACATTTTGTGACATTTTAGAATGTCGTCTGCCGACGCCTGCTGCGTGGAAAGTGTTAAAATGACCCGATGATTGTTCGTTATTTTGATTTTGATTTTGACACATTGAGGTTTTCATTTATTAATGTACACACATTGTGTCGTGAACAATGCTGTTTAAATTATACATTGCAGCTGGATTAACGACGGGCGGTTGATTTGAAATATTAGAGTAAGTCATCCGGCAGGGTATACATGTAAAGATAGTAGGCCCTACAGAGAAAGTTGTCAACATTTTATTTATTTATTTATAACAATTGGCTTACAGCCAGGACAGACCCAATAGTGACATTAGCACTAAATTAAAGGGATGCCCAAAACATCAAACAAACAAAGAAACAGACTCACAAAAATAATAAGCAATACAACCCACCCAACCCCACCCCTACCCACCCAGGAAAAAGGAACAACTTAGGAAAATGAAACACAGAGACACCAGGCTATTTGGAGAGTTGGAGGCGGAGAGCAGTTTTAAAAGTTTTGGGAGTTCCTTTCATGTTTTATAGTATTATCATGTGTCTTCAATAAGCACATTTGTTCTATTTTAATTATCGAAGTAAAACAAAATCGAACGCTACTTAAAATTAAGGTGTGCTATCTTTAGTAGATAGCAACAGGGATGTTGCATACATAGTAGACCTAGTGTGCCACGCGGCAATCGTCTGCAGACGACAGTTCCAACATTTCACAAAATGTTTCAAAAATTTCAAAATTATTGAATTTCATCCCCACACTTTGGAATATGTCGATGTGAAGTGATCGGAGCATACACCTTTAACTAAAAGTACATCTTATCGCAATTTCAATGGGGTTGATCACCACTTCCTGTTTGTGATGATCTCTTCCTTAAAATATTCTATTATTTCTTGGCGCGATTTATTGCGCAATATATTAACAAACAATGATTGATTTATAGTCTGGTACCCTCTATAAACTGTTCAGTCAAAACAGTCAAATATTATGCCTAGCTTATACTACCACTGACAACTGGACAGAACCGCAGCCCCCGGCCGCAGCCCTGGGACCCCATCACAATATTATGTAAAGTTCTGAATAAAAAAGTATGAGTTGAAAAGAAAAAGTAATTTCCGTATCAGCTGATGAGTAACAGTCCGAGTATTTTTGACTGCAACCACCGCACGACATGTACGACGACAAGGGGTCTGCCTTAATTGTGTCCGGCTGTAATCAAATTTAGTCTGGTTGTGTTTTCGGGTGGTTTTTTTCTCAATAGGTCTAAAGATGGAATCAATTTGGACTATATTATTGTCTAATGTCTATCTGATTTCGCTACTTATTGTTAGGTATAGGTATAGCCTAGGTATTGCACAAGTTCACGGGATAGGCGCGATGACTCGCCGTCACTACATTGGGCCAACTGTTGAATCCAATATACATTCATGGAAACAATGCTATAGACTTAAGTCCACGGCGGAATAAAGCGTTACAACCATTGGTTTAACAACAATATTTTAAATATTGCTTAATAAGCAATATTTGTATGCTTATAAGCAATATTTGTATCTAGTCTAGGCCTAGATGTTTGTTGCATAACTCAGTTGCGCCAACACTTTGACAAACGATTTCTGTTGGTCATGACATCTTACTTGCAGTTGCACTGCACATCTGCATGTATACAGGATCCACACCTCTAAATATACATCCCCTATCTACCATTCTATACAGTGTGGTTCAATAAAACGTTGACAGTTTTTCAAAGCCATATTTTTCACAATTGTGGGATTTTTTTGATTTTACATATTCATCAAAAATGTCTTAGATTACTTGCATGCAATTCATCATTCAGTATGTAACGTCGCGAAATCAGTACCCGTGGACAAAGTGAAATGGGACAGACTTTGTTCAAATAGCTGTTATTTTGCAACCGTAAAGTTATTTGTAACGATATTTTCAGCATATAGATGGTCAAGATCATAGTTGATGAATATTTAGAAAGCTTTTATTTAAATCTACAGAATTTCAAAAAAATGGCTTCAAAAAACTGTCAACGTTTTATTGAACCACCCTGTACTGTGTAAAATGGGCGATAATTAAACTCCATTTTCTCGCTTATAAAGCAACTGGTTGCTTCAACTTTACATTTTGGATGAACATCATGGTCTTGGCTTTCCTGTAAACAGCAACAATAAATAAGGGCAAGGCAACATTTTCGAGATATGCGCCGTCAAAAGATACGCATGTTTTTGTAGATCGCCCAGGCCTAGGCTAGGTCTAAAGCGATTCTAATCAATTACTTAGTATTGAAGTCTCTAAAATGACTATACAATTATATAAAATTGGTCAAAAGAAGAAAATTTGCACTAATAATATTGTTTGGTAATCTTCATTTAAAAATAATCCGATCAAAATGTTAGCCAACAACACTACTTTTGCAGCATTTTTATATATTTGACTTTAACATGTTTAAGAGGTCATCCCACCCAATTCAACCTTTTGTTGGATTCTCCCATTATTTATTTTAGTGGTGTGGACTCTACCACTTCAACATCTGAGCAGTCAGCTAAGCACTTTAAACTAAGGTTTAAGACCTACTCTTTGGTCTTAAGGATCCTTGATCGTCCTGTATGTTGTAGGCCTATCAAGAACCCAGTGAAAGAAAGAGATTCTATCAATTTAAAGATTCTGGACAGAACCAAAAAGGTTATCATCCGGCAAAATATATAGGATAGGCCTACCAAGCCAAATCAGATGGGTCTAAATTCATGAACGATCTAATCAGCCTATAGGCCCTATATAGGAGAGGGGAATTTTTATCTGTCTTCAAATTTTCTACAACAACAAATATTTGTTTAGAAATTTCTTTGAACATTTGGGGGAATGTTTCCAAATTTTGAATTTTCTTGGGGGGGGGGATGTAAACATTTTGGAAGAAAATTGTAATTTTTGATTTTTTGTGTGTAATTATTTGCAAATTTCGTAACATTTTGAAAATTCCCAAAAATACCCGACATTGTTTTGGGGGGAAAACACACACACAAAACCACCCGAGGCGACCGACCCTATACCTGTGAACGTAGCCTACAATATCAGTCCAAATGATTTCACATTAAGGACAAGCCTATTTATATTTATTTTGTTTGTTTGTTTGTTTTAATTGCAATGTTATTTATTAGATTTAATAGCAAGAACAGAATTTGCATATTTACATGAGACCACATATTTATATCACACTATAGGCCTTTTCAAAATGTGTTTTGATGTTTCTACACAAAAACACCCTCTCTGATCGCGTTTTCAAAATGTTAAATCGAGCGTTAATCACCCGTGACCTACAACCATTCAGACAGGGTATAATTATGAACTACTCTCTTTTATGTCTTTATGGTCCCTGACTTCATGCTGACAATCTGCCCGTCATATGAAAACAACAAAATGTGCGAAAATAATTTTGTGTTTCGTAAATTCAGTAAGAAAGCCACAACATAATAGTACTTCCATTTGGTGAGGCTTACTATATTTGACTAGGCATGCCGCTCCTGTACACACACCGGACCGTGCTGGACGAAGAACTGACTTCGTCGGAATATTGGCAGTATTATGATCTTTATTCAATGTTCTATACACTTTCTGCTTGGCTATTGGTTTTACCATTACAAAAAGGTGTATTTCAAGGATTTTAATCCTTATTGGTTCAGTAATTAAAATTACTGAACTAATATTTGGCAAGTTTATACTTGTTTTAATGCATTTAAGGTGATTCCAAATACTAATGACATTCTATAATTTTGACATTTTTGATGCATTTTTTGTTCAATCTTGATACTGTCGTCTGCCGCAGACGCCTGCCGCGTAAAGATATTCAAATCAAGAGCCTCGTTTTGACATCGAGACTTGGCGATACTCCCATCCCATGCATGCATGTCAGTGGTTGTGAAACATGTGTAGCCATCTCTATCCAATAATTAAATCACTCTTTTTACAGGGGAAAACATAAGACGATATTATCAGATTATGTAGTGGTTTCGGATTAACACTTTGTGTGAAGCAATGTGAGCCGTTTTGCCAAAACGGTTTTGGGCTTTTCGACAAACTACTATAAAAGAGCGGCCTCATATATCCGCATCGCGTACCGATTTCGCAGCATGCCTCTGGCGCGACAGTCATACTACTAATAATAGCGTGTAGGCGTATCTTATTATACTATGGGAAAAAACATTTGAAGTTTAGTTTCATTTTATGCAAGAAATGACCTGATGGTAAGTTCTGTTTTACACCCCAATTGTTCCACAAAACTGTGTTAAAACGCGAAATGAACCGCAATTTCAACTCTTTTATTATGCCGAATTAAAAAGCGTACAGTATGATGACCGACGACCGCGTGCATGCACTGTGTTTTTGTGTATATACCTCCACTTTTTTTCTTTAATTCTTTTCAATCAAGTACCTTTTTATCATTAGTCTTTTTCTTATTCTTAAAACACACCGCAGAAAAATTCCCCGAGCACTTTTTGGTCGGGTTGACTACCCTGGTTTGACGTTTCAACATTCATCAGTGTGTTGTATACAGCTATTTCAGGGGGTATTTTTACATGTATTGAGTGTGCGTGAAACACAGGTGTTAAAATTACCCGTAGGCCAAACCTTCCTATTATGCTTGTACCAAAAGTATCCGCGAGTAGTTTTTTTGTGGAAGTGACAGAATTGTATTTCGCTAGTGTGTTGTACACCGAGGTATAGTATTCGTGGCACGACCAATCGACAGAATTGAAAAACCAGTCGTGAAATAGGCACGTACTGGATACGAATCACTTCTACGTGCGGTTATTTAGACTCTGATAGTCGATGCAGTTACGATTCGTAGTTAGATTGTAGAAGGGGGTTTCTATTAATCAAGGCAATTGGTTTTCGGAGAGGTTTTTTTCATATTCGCACTTATAACCCCGGTCATGCAATAGTTTTTGAGCCTTGTAGCTATGTTGTTACTAGTAATTTTGTGAAGCTATATCAGCAGTAGCCAAAATTCATTACTGGTTCACGTTTTAACCCTTTCCACGCGGCTGGCAATAGTTTTACCATATTATTTGATTATACAAAACAAGATTTTTCAGAAACCTTTCCCAATTCTCATCTCAAGGATTACTGAATCAATACTAGGCATGTTTGTACTTATGGCAATGCATTTCTGATGGTGATTCCAAATTTGGTTATGAGATTCAATAAGTTTTACATTTTTGAAACATTAAGTGTGAAATATTGGAATAACGTCTGCAGACGCCTGCCGCATGGAAAGTGTTAAGGCTACAGACGTTTTAGACACGCGGGAAAAATATATAGATGGTAATTGTAAAATATATTCAAATTATTTACAATAATATTCGACAACGACTATTGATATAATTCAATGTCCCTATTATACGTCAGAGGCTTCGGTTAAAAAGCCTACAAATTCATTGAGACAAGACAAGGGCCTATATGCTAAACACCTATATAGCTAGGCCTACCGCATGTACTTTTATGACTTAGCATGTTTACCTCCGATTTAAAAAAGAAAACGCTTTGATGAACAATCATGGGGTTTAACAACAAAAGGCTCTATCTGAAATATCTTGTACGGTTGTTTTCACATGTGTCACAACACAGAGTATCACATGGCAGCTATGGACTTTTTCACACGCATAATGCTAGGCTAACTGCATGAAGAAAAAAAATGTGTAACAGCTGCCCTGATGTATAGTTACTATTTAATAGAGATAGCTCCTTGTTGCACTAAACTTTCACAAATAATATACAGAGAGCTAATGGGACAGAGTGCTACATCTCACAGTCTAGAAATCACTCGCAATCGACTCTTTTCATTACTAAACCCCCACGGGTGATTCAGTTTGTGTGAAGTTGCCAAAGTGCGATGCTACGTCCCCCTGGTCCTAACCAAAAGACAAAATAGTCACCTCTTAAAAGTACACCATCAAAGGCAGTCAGCCCGGTACAGGGTGTCTAGAAAGACCTGTGTGCATTGTGTATCACTTCTGACACAATACGGTGTCAAATTATTCATCAGAAAAGGTTCAATTAAAAGTTGAATTATTCATCATAATTAAAAGGTTCTTAATTTTCCTGAAATCTTGACCCATTTTGGTTTTCACCCTTATTCTGATAAATTGTATATAGGAGCTGTAAGCTCTTTCTATGTTCTGTAGATATAAGCCTAACATTATGCCTTTCCTGATTATACCTACGTTAACTCCCTGAGAACTACCGGCCGATTGGTCAGAAAGATAGATACATCATTTATTACACCAATCAGAGACAGTGTTAGAATAATTGTATCCCTGATAAAGTTTGGAGTGAAATATTTTACAAGCTGCATTTTGATTGGCTATTCAAATGAGAATATCTTGCAATAACCAATCAGAACCACTGTAAGATAGGTCGGTAGTGCCTAGGGCGTTAACAAGTGTTTTGTGTCCAGTCACCATGGTCACGACAACATGATGCACTTGTCGGCCGTTCGTACTTGTTACTCGACTCCTCAGAATCTTGGGGTTGGAATCAAGGCTCAAGATAAGCGGGCGCTGGGCGATTTTTACGGCCCTCGGTCCTCCTACCATAGCGCCCGGTAATGCTGAAAAATAAACAACCGAGCGCTGATATTTTGTCCAAACCAGCGCCCGTTGACGGTCGGGAAGCTTGCCCTAAACATTGAATTTCGATTTGACAATGCTGCCACGCTGGATTTAATAACAAGTTAGCTCCCGGTAGACTGAAAGTAGCTCCCGGTTCTCAATAAATCCCATGATCCTGGTGCTACTTTTGAAAAAGTAGCTCCTGGTAAAAAAAACTGTTATCTTGAGCCTTGATTGGAATAACAAAAAGTGATCCTTAATTTCATCCAGGATGTTCTAACATTGTCCAATGTCCATCATACTTTTAGTAACATGAAGACGGTGATATTAAATTGTTCACGGACTACAATTATAGAACTCTAGGCCCTAGTACTTTATATATTGTTTTGTCTAAATCAGTAAAATGTAGGTCCAGACAAATGCATCTGTTTGATGCGCCATCCCCGTGGGCTCAAAGTGCTTACAAAGGATACAAAATTACATAAGTACGACAACATAAGTAACATAATAATATAAAGGAACAATATAAGATGGGGAATACATGTCTTAAGTGACATCTTGAAGGCAATAACAGAAATAGATTGTCTAAATAAATATATAGGTAAATCATTTCATAACATGGATGCACAAACAGTACAAGTCATATCACCAGCTTTAACTCTTGTCAGGGGGGGGGGGGGGCGGTACATTACTCAAGACGAAGATGATCCTTAGATGATCTTTAAGTGTCTATTTGGAACATAAAATGTGAAACAGTTTGATAGGTACATATTTGTGTAAGACTGTTCAATGACTTATGACCATACAACATGTACAAGAGCAAATATATAAACAGTCAACACACAGGTAGCCAATGGATAGATTTCAGCTGAGGCGCAGATTCATGTTGTCTATTTACAGTATAATGCTAAAGGGACAACACTTATATCAGGGAGTAGGGATAACAACAGTAATACCAGGGACAACAGTAATACAGGGACAACAGTGATACCAGGGACAACAGTAATACAGGGACAACAGTGATACCAGGGACAATAGTGATACCAGGGACAACAGTGATACCAGGGACAACAGTGATACCAGGGACAACAGTGATACCAGGGACAACAGTAATACCAGGGACAACAGTAATACCAGGGACAAGACAACAGTGATACCAGGGACAACAATGATACCAGGGACAACAGTAATACCAGGGACAACAGTAATACCAGGGACAACAGTGATACCAGGGACAACAGTGATACCAGGGACAACAGTGATACCAGGGACAACAGTGATACCAGGGACAACAGTAATACCAGGGACAACGGTAATACCAGGGACAACAGTAATACCAGGGACAACAGTGATACCAGGGACAACAGTGATACCAGGGACAACAGTGATACCAGGGACAACAGTGATACCAGGGACAACAGTGATACCAGGGACAACAGTAATACCAGGAACAACAGTAATACCAGGGACAACAGTAATACCAGGGACAACAGTAATACCAGGGACAACAGTAATATCAGGGACAACAGTAATACCAGGGACAACAGTAATACCAGGGACAACAGTAATACCAGGGACAACAGTGATACCAGGGACAACACTACAACAGTAATACCAGGGACAACAGTAATTAGCAGGGACAACAGTAATCATGGGACATTGACTATTTGTGACAGGGACAACAGTAGCAGGGACAACAGCAAAAGAACAGTTTATGTTGAAAGTGATGCGTAACGATACTGGTGTTTTCTTGAAATTTTTAGTGTATAATGAGGTCAAATAACCAGCAAACCGAATTTATTTGATTCCATTAAATCCAGGATCAGTTTAGGCCTATAAACACGTACCGAGAAAGCAATTGCATGGTTAGTAAATTTGATTCCGTGTCGAAAATTAAACAGAACCTTACTTGTCTTGTGTACCTGCCCATCATGTAAATTACATGTAAAATTATGGCCATTTGACCATGAAGCTATTATCATTGATTATAGGCCTACATACAATACTAATCAAAATCTGAAACCTCTACCGAATTATAGGCTGTCGCACTGTGGGGATATTTCATGAGTTGTCAAAAAGGCCATAAGTATTGGTTCACTACTAATAAATGCCGGGATGAGACGAGGCATGTCATGTGTAGGCTACATGAATGTAAAAGTGCATGAACCCTGTTTCTCTTGTTTGCCATGCTTGAAGGATGTGCGTATCAAAACAAAAATGTGAAATGTGTAAATGAAAAAGGGGAGAAATGTGTTGTGTTCCACTGAACTGGACGTGGGTCGGAATACATTGGCACACGTTTGGACACGGCCGGCCGCACGTCCCCGGCCACTCACCCATGCAAATGGTTGAATGTAGTATGTGGCGACTCATAAATTAAGAGTGTGAAATCTAAATGTGGGAACCATATTAAATCCAGCAATACAATAATATACCGTGATATATAGGATCTAGGAGTGTCAGCCAGGTGTCGGTCAGTGATCCAATAGGTACTTATTTCATCAGTCATCAAAAAAAGTAACTATACAGGTTATAAATGGGCTTCTAACTCTAAAAATATATATCCTACCTAAAAATATTAAATTATAAAGTTGTTTAGAAATTTATCTGCTTTAATATGAAATATCGCACACTAGGTTCAGGTGATTATTGAGGAAGTCAAACTCCAAAATGTAAGGTGAAGTCCGATTTTAATTTTTTTTTTAACATTTTTCTTTTCTACGCGCAGACCCAGCTACGGGTACATTATCGATTACCGGTAGTGCAATTGGGGGATGCATGCGCAGGTTGGATAGTCGGTCGTATTGTTCCGATGGATCAATACGCCACACACACGCTACCTGTCATACTCGCCTTCGTGTTGAAATGTAAAGTGTGAAAATGAATTTGTGACTTCACCTTACATTTTGGATTGTCACTTCTTCAATATTCAACCGATCCTAGCGTGCAATATCCCATAATAAAGAAGATAAATTTGTCAACAACTTTATAGTTCTGACCACGCTCTATTCAAATCTTTGTATTTCAAAAAGTTTACATTGGATTGGTCTCCGAATTTACCCAATTAAGATCAGGTATATTTTGTTTGATATCCCTAAATATAATTTCGTTATAAGCTCGCTGATGGCACTATTGCTGACAAATGTGGCTTTTCCTCCATAGAGAAAGCCATTTTCATATGATCAGGTTTCCACTATTGAGGTGTTTGTTAAGCGAAAATACATCCGACAAGAAAAATCGTGAAATCCAAGCAAGAAATTGTTTTTAAAATGTTCGAGACATCGGGGGAATCAAAAAGATATGTGAACTCATGCGGCTTACGCGGCGTCCCAGTAACAGTAGTGCTTCCCAAGCCTAAAATCGAGACGGATAACATCGTATTCGATGGTCCTATACCTAAACCTCTGCGAACAGTGCGTGCATGCACTATACATGTACATGTACATATTCCGTATACTACCTGGCTGACGAAAAAAGTCATGCGACGAATATGCCAAACGATTTTAACGCCGAAAATCCGATAAATACTCAAATCTTCAATCTTACCCTGCAGCCTGATTTGTATGAATATGTTATTACTTCACATACTACGATAAATGACTACGTAGTTAGTGTTATCGATTTAAATTTAAATACTTGTATTTGAACGGTGGACACGGAAGTTGACATTATGCATGCAAAGACCTTTTATAGGATAACCGCGCGTGTTAAGCATTTAAGGAGTCCCTCCACAGATACATGTAACCACAGTGCATTACCAGTATACCGGCGATACCTTTCAAGACAGTGGTGTAGGCTAGTACAGTACTTGATAATACATTGTCTTGATTTATTATTATTATTACTCTGCACATAGGCTGAATGAATGTGCAATAGCATGGCTACGTTACCATCTCATTAAGCAATGTCCCAAGCACTGTATGACCTTTTCGTATGAGTGTCCGTGTGCATTCTTATTTTTTATCAATTCATCAATGTCTGTAAACTGGGTCTCCTAGCCTGTCGATGTTCGCGCCCCTATTGCATGTAGGCCTATTGCCAATTATAGGCAGCGCATTTAGTCATTATAAATCGTGGGAGATTCCTCTTAACGAGGTGCACATTTACCGACAAATAAACCGTAAAGTCGCGATATTGAATAGACATTCGGTGATTAGGGAGTATAGACATATTTATATTGGAACTACTTTATTCTATTTACTCGTTACTACTGATGCCCTTAAATCATCTCAGACTAGACGGATTTACGCAGATACGGATTCCATGTGTGTTTATTTTACCGATTTTGGACATTAAGTAGTAATTAAACCCGTTTTAATCAGGCTCATTAATAACATCGTGTTACGATACTGCAATGTTTAGACACAGACAACTGAACATGTTCAATATGTGACGGTAGAATATTTTAAGTATTATAAACTATGTATACTGTGCTACTAATCCGTATATTTAATTCACTGTATCTACAACTGTACTTTTTGTATTTATTTGATGATGACGATGGTTGTCACAAAACCCTGAGCACCACGACAAGGTCGTAAACTAGCAAACATCTTTCTTGTTATAACATTGTATATGTATCGGTGTTAAATAAGCCAAATATGCACACATACGGTGTGTTTATTGTTAACCATATTATTCTATTTAAAGACGGGTTAAGTGATACTTTATAAATAGCCAACGAAATCCGCAATATTTATGCATTCGCGCAAACGTCTCAGTTCGGATTTTCGTTTGGAAAACAATCATCATCAGTAGTGGGGAAATAGCCGTGGGTTCTCTTCTCTAACACGCTATCCAATCAAGAGATACATTATTATACTTTGCCTCTTATATTTTCATCCAGAGTAGCGGCGGAAGCAAAAAGAAAATGTTTTGGGGGGAAGGCGAGGAGAGCTCAAATTTTGTTTTATAATCATTGAAACGTAACTATTATGGTCCAGAAAACCGTTCCTGAAGCCATCTTTTGTGACAACTTGAGCTTATTAATAAGCTTAAAGTGTGAAAAATTGAAATTATTTCGCGCGAATCGCGCAACAATGGGCAATTTTAACCGTTACAAATGTCCCGCGAGGATGACGTTAAAAACTAGCCACGTGTATTTTTAGGGGTGCGTCACGTCACCTGTAATGTTTAGGGGGTCCCTCATCCCCCCCCCCCCCCCGGGTTCCCCTTATGAAAATTATGGGTTAACGTGTCCCATTGCGCCGTCTATGTTTTCATTTCATAATACATGTATATGAAGTTCATTTGAAAAAGTTCCCACCACCACACCAGTATTTCCAATCAACTTGTTTCAAGTAACATTTATTTCACAGTCGACGTATAGCCCAAATGTTAAATCCTTTGCGCACGATTCCACCAGACGCATTATAATCCGTGCTATTGCTCCCGAATGGTACCAGAATGTATTGTGCCCTATATTAAAACCCAATTCATTAATCATCAATCAACATGATCAAACGGAATCACTAACAAAATTAACGGAGGATCGTTCTTCATCATATTAAACATGATAAGAGATAATTCTATCTCCAACAATATTCCATCCAAAAGCAATGTTTACAAATATATAGCACGGCATTTTTGTTGTTGTTGCAGCTTGATCTATAGGCTAAAATAAAGTGCTTAGATGTTTTAAACGCTTTCCACGCGGCAGGCGGCTGCAGACGACATTCCAAAATTTCACAAAATGTTTCAAAAATGTCAAAATTATCGAATTCTATTACTATATTTAGAATCACCATGAGAAATGCATTGAAATAAGTACAAACATACCTAGTATTGGTAAAGTCATTCTTGAAATAGACTTTGAAAATTTGGAAAGGATTCTGAAAATTCTGTTTTGTAATGGTAAAATTAATAGCCGCGTGGAAAGTGTTAAGATTTCCGATGAAGGGAGCTATAGGCCCAGGCTATGGGGTGACAAATTAGACTCTATTTTAGGCTTTTTGGGGGCATTTTTGTTTGGTATTGTGTATGTGTAATTGATATCTTTGAATAATTTGGAGCTACAGAATGATCATTGTTTTAACTTAGCAAAATGACAAGAAAGGATACTTGACTGGAGTTGATTATCCAACAACAACTCCGTCGATTTCGGGATTAATTTAGAATTTCTCGATGGGATCTGTGGTTATACGTGTTAAACCAATACGAATTGCGGCAAATTTAGGCGGCAAATCGTGACAAGCGTCAATCTGGGTGCGATGGTCCATTTAATCGACGGCTCTTTTCAGAGCCACAGTTTACTGAGCCCCGTGTTACTGTAGCAAGGGCACGTATAGATGGTGTGACCGGTGACGTCATGTATTTACAAATGGGACACCCTCTGTTGATTCCCTCCAGGCAGAATATACAGTAAAGTTAATGAAGACAACATGAAATTTCTTTCTAATGAATTGTAAAACTCATTTATTTTTAATTTTTTGTGTGAAATGCGATAGCTTATAGCATTCCTAAGCAAGTTTAAAGACAGTTTTGATAACAATTTGCTGTGACACCACAATCTAGTTAGAAAACCTGATCTGGCCTATGTAAACTATAGGAACTCTTGCCCGGTGTGTTTTGACTCAAATCAACAGAGGGCGTCCTAAATGTAAACAACGGTCACCTCATCTATAAGCAATACATTTTGCATTTAGTTAGGCAATGAACCTTTACATGTATGAGTGATAGATGGATGCCCCAATGTTCATGTTGTTTGGTACATGAGACTCATATGTTTTTAAATTTTATCTTTGGATCTTCACGACACCATTCGCGCACCGTATTGGTAAAAGTCTAAGCTAGCCATAGATTATTTATTTGGCCTTGTTGATTCGAGGTCCGAGTAAATTATATCAACATAAATCCCAATCGACATAAATACATTAGTTGATCAAAATAAAGTCCAATCTACACAGTGCCAATTGATTGGTCTCATGAGAAAAGACAACTCCTTTGGAAGCTGATGTGATATAGGTACTTATTAATTGACATTTCGGATTTTCTCCGCTCTGCCATGTCCACATTAATAATTGATCTCATTATCAGTGCCAGTATACCTAATGATTGTGCTGGTTGTTTGTATTGCACTGGACGTTACGCAAACATTTTGCATAACGTTTGTATATGATGTGTACATTGTGCGACCCGTGGGTTTGTCGTTGAAACAACTAAACCAAGCCCGAATAACCCGTGGCATTCCGTTGACGCTGTATATTATATCCACCATTCTTAACTTCTCGACTCTTATTTATATGTTTATTAAGCTTACCCTCACCTGGCCCTAACCCCACCATCCCTAACTAAACTCAAGCCAAACATTCATAGCGTTGAATTACATACGGTGCCAGTTCCGGATCCGTTCTACCCATGCCCTCTCCCAAAACATGTCCTTTTTTCGGTTCGGTCATCGTGGCTTGATGTCACCACCCGTGACCACCAAGAAGCCGACCTCTGCCACCAAATGAAAGTTCCCACCGCTGCCACCAAATGAAAAACCCTACCGCTACCACACCACTACGAAGAATCCAAACGCTGCCACCAAATGTAGAATCTCATCGGTGCTGATGCTACCAATGAAGACATTCAGCAATGCTACCGAAAGAAGAATCTTTCCACTGTTATCAAATGAGGAATCCCACCCCTGCCACCAAATGAAAATCCCACCACCTCTGCTGCTAAAATGAAGAATCACATTTAATTACATATAAACCAAATAGCTCCAAATGGAGAATCCCACTCATTACCACCAAATGAGGAATCCTAGATCTTAAACTAGATCAGTTTGTTTACCCCAATCTCGGACGGGGACTGCGCCAGTCCATGGAGCCAACTTTGCTGGCGATCAACCAACCAACTAACTCAGGTCCAATGCATGTTCATGATGCAATAACACAGTCGTGTATATGATAATACATGTACAATGTCTTGCATATAAATGTATTTATTAGGCAGGGATTTATTAATTGCATTTATTAGGCTGGGAATGGGATGTATACATCTAGAGGAATCCCACCAGTTTCACTAAATTAAAATCCCACCGCTGCCACCAATAAATATTCCCATATTAGGCAGTATAAAATATATGCATGGAGCTATATCTTCATGATCTACCGTATGGCGTATGTGCCTTCATTTATTTTCATTAGACCCCATGTCGCTGCCCGATCATTCCCCTATCACTCCCTATTCTCACACTCTTCCCCGGCACCTACATCATGTATACCTACTCATACTCATGTTTGTTTACTCTCATTCAACATTCATAAATGAAGGCCTGTCTTTGAATTCTCTTACATTTTGCCGGGCTGGGTGTCGTCAAGTGTATGTTCAAAAGTGCCTTTTGTAAAACAAGTGGTTGTAAAAAGGTAAACATGAAAGAACTCATTCGCAGGTTGATAGAATTAAGACGCCCATACATTCTTAAGTAAAGTCAACTGACGTGTTGATTCAATTGTTTCAACGCGATACAAACAATTAGCGAGAAGCGGCAAATAAGATCATGCACGTCGTTAATGATCCCTAATGGACGGGCAACTGTGATAATCATGATAATGGGTCGGCAATCACGATAAACCCGATAACAGTGGTTGTCCAATTAACGACTTCCAAAACCATTATTAATCACTATGTTAGCCACTTGGCGACGTATAGTGATGATTAGGAGGATGGTCAACTATAAAGATTTTAACGGATATCCCACAATGCATTGCGGCTAAAGCTTTTTCACATGATGCATTTGTGGAGCTCATAAGTTTTGGAAATAAGAAAAAGAACTATATATAGTTATTAATTGATGTAAACTAGAATATAAGAGCTCCAACGATGAATGCACTGATGCCATGATTGTGTGCATGTCTATGGGAACCAAGACGAATTGGAGACCAGATAATCATGATAATGGGCATTGTGCAAAAACGCAATGCATTGTGGTGGTGTCTTTAAAATCTTCTTTGGAGGATGGTTATCTGATTCAATGCAATGCCAGGTATCATTGCAGCCATCGTAAAACAATAACTTTAATAGATATTTATTAAAAATGCTTAAAGAATTATGAAACTTTTTGACTTTTTGACTATTATATTGTTTTGAGAAATACTACTACATGTACCAAAGTCCATGATATATTGACACAAATATGAAAAGTCTCACTGTACACCCTCTAATGAATCATGTTTCTTCAGCAAAACCAGTGTTGAATTGACTCCATCATAATCCCCATCGCGCAATGCTTATCTACTGCAGTGCATGCTGGGATTACATCGAAGCAACCTATGGTTATAGATCAAATTAGGGACGCACCGTTAGATTTTCAGATGGGGGACGGGTAGGAAGTTTTTGGGAGAAAAGAAAATTCCCCCTCTAATGTAGTATAAAAAACATCCCCCCTGATGAGTAAAAAAACAAAAAAAACTCTACTCCCAATCAACTCAATATGAATGATTACTGTATTAAAAAAAATGTAAAAAAATTCCCCTCCGAACCCAACTTCCTATCCCCCCCCCCCTGATAACCTAATGGTGCGTCGCTTTAGTGATGCGAAAAACATAAACCATGCAGGTAGCCCGAACATGGTGAACCACTTGTTTCAATGGGAAAGGAAGAGACAAAAGTAGCCCAATTTGTACAATATGCCTTCGTAGGACCATAGGACCTTTAATAGAGACACACTTTTTACCTTTATATTAGCCCAATTGGGCTTACTATAGATCACGAGTTGTAACAGTGTCTAAAGAGACATCTGCATGTACATCTGCATGTAGGCCTACATCTGCATCTGCATGTAGAATATCTTGGATTCCATCGTCTTCCTCAATTTCTTTGCCAAGTTCTTATAGTTCATCAACAGAGTACCAACCCTTTGGTCATATTGTTTCCAATCAGGAATTCAATTTGCATTGGTGATGGGGCCGGGTGATGGGGTTTTTTCGGGGGTGGCCATGGTGTGGCAGAGAACCGTCACGTCAACATGGACATGGCCCGAGTCAAATCTGAGTTATTGGTATGACTTGAAAGCGCACATCTTAAGCTTTGAAATTATACCATGTTGAAGGTATAATCGGACATTGTAATCACAGGATGTTGAAGAAGCCCATTTTTTCTATTTAATTTCCCAATACGGTATATTGGCCTCTATCTCAAAACTGTGTGTTGCCGAACATGTCCTTTTTGACGTGACTGGTCACCGTACATACAAACAACACATCAGGTGTAGCCATTTCGTCACATCACATTTATCATGTTTAGCAAACTGCACGATTCGTCAGATAAGGTAATGTGTGGCAGGAGGTCCACAAGTGATTGCACAAGATGATAAGACTAGCCACACAGCTGACAAGGATTCCAGGCTTGATGGAGGGGGAGGATAGAGATAAATAATATACAGTACATGGAGACAATCTGGAGGACCTGCTTCTCCTGCAGAATTAATAATCATCAAATACCAGCAACTACTAATTATACAAGAGACAATAACAATTTCCACGCGGCAGGCGTCTGCAGACGGCATTCCAAAATTTTACAAAATATTACAAAAAATTTTGTCAAAAGTATTGAATTTCATTACCATATTTGGAATCACCATGAGAAATGCATTGAAATAAGTACAAACATGCCCAGTATTTCAGTAATTCATGAAATAAGACTTTGAAAATTGGGAAAGGTTTCTGAAAAATCTGCTTGTTGTACATGGTAAAATTATAATATAGCCGCGTGGAAAACCTTGTCAGTTCAATAAGGCCAGGTTTATATTGAATCACCCAGATATTTATACCGAAAGTTACCCGTGCCTATTTAGGCACAAGAAGTTCCAGGATTTAATAAGTGCCTTTTATTTGAGTCATTGACCTTATATTTAAAACGACGCCCTATAACGTATCTATTATTTTCACAGGCGAACCTTTTATTTCACCAATGTCAAATATATATGACTATCAAAAGTGGAATCGTTTTCCGGGAAACATCTATCCATAATATTGGCAGTCTTGAGTCTTGAATATTTAATCGTCAAAGCAAATTGTAAGTGTTGAATAATTAATCATAACAGTAGTGTCTGGTGTTTACAATACTCAAGTCTTCTTACAGCTACATTTTAGATTAGGTTAGAAAGAAAAAGACTCTCATAGATTGTTGCATTTACCATTTTTATTTATCACTGTGTAAGTGTATTGGTCGTTCTTTAAAAGTCCCCATTGAAGACATGCAGTGGTAGGGTATACTAAGGAACTCCCACTTTTATCATACGATTCCAACAAACTTGAAAACGAAAAAAATAAAAAATTGAGAATTGCTTGGGGCTGGTCCCTTCAGGACAAGACACAAGCGTGCGTCCGTACGGACCGGACCGACCATGTAAACAAACAAACAAACAAACAACAAACAAACAAACCAGTTTTTTCTCGTTTTACGGTGTTAAACCAACATCTCTCTGGTTAAACCAAGGAGTTATTATACATATATATAGTTAACTTTTATAATGATAACTCCTTGGTTAAAGGTAGATGACCCGATCACATTTTCGTAACACAGAATTATTTCAAACATACGGAGATTTTCATATCATATCAGCTCGTATTTTTCTCATCATCATACTGAAATTTGACGGCCTAAATCGGTATAATTACGGAGATATCGATGAAAACGTCGAATTACCGCGAAAGGTGGTAACCACCAATATCGTTTGTGTACAACTCAATGGGTACATTTCACGGCATCTTTTGCGTCTAAAATAAGAACTATTAGAGTTATGCAACTCAAACTTTGGAATACGACTTTTTTAAGGATGACCTTTCATGTAGAATAGTAAACTTCAAGTTTAAAATCGGAACATCTACCTTTAAACCAAGGAGTTATTATAGTTAACTTTTATAATGATAACTCCTTGGTTAAACGGACACACCCACTTTTAAAAGTTTACACTCTGCCTATCAACTCGGAATATTTAAACAACCAATAAGGTATTGATAAATTGGCGGTCAAATGCATCATTCAATGTGACAATGTCAGAGATCACTTGACATGTTGATGAGATCAACTGGAGTGGTCCATCCCACCCACAAAAACGCCCGACATTCAACCTGGTATGACCCTCCATTCAATTCAATTACAATACAAGCCAGGTGATTCTAAACATCCCTAACAAAATAAAGAACACCAATTGATCGGTCGATCTAGTTCAAATTATCGTCGAGAGGCGAGTGTCTCCGCCATGTCTTCAGGACAAAGGTCGGACTTCGAGTACCTGTCTGCTCAGCGTCTCGCTGACGCCACATATATCGATGACTGCCAAGCTCTACTTATCTCCCTCCATCCCCATCAATGTCAATGTTATGATTATCGCTAAGCTCCCCTACTACTTAATCATGTTAATCCTCTATTTGAATATAGTTTCAAGTAGCTATTTGGAACATCCCACTTGAGGAAGACTTATTACACCCCGTGTGGGCATCGTGAATAGAATCGGGAAGAGCAGCAATTTCGCCACCAATTGTACCAAAAGAATAATCAATTTTTTGTTCTTTTTCAAAAGTGAAAATCCAATGATGAATCCAACTCGCTAGCAAAGAGTCGGTGAAGATGTAAAAGACGTTCAAAGTGGAAAGCGTCATGGGCATTTGCGTGCACTTTAAAAACGTGCCTAATCCTTTAATAAGAAGCGTTTTACGGCGTAATTTAAGTGGGTGCAATTAGGTATGTAGAATATAAAAAAGATAGTAGTAATTTCATCTTCTTGAATTTCATCTTGAAATAGTTCCAAATTTAAAACTCACCAACGAGATATGTCTACATCGCTCTCTACATCATTGCAACCTTTTTCCCTGGAATTTTTCATCAATCATTATCGATCCTGGGTGATTTGCAATCTTTTGGTAACAAAATGTAGCTAGAAAACTTGTCCATCCCTGTCTTGATAATCTTAAAAAAGGCTTATATTTGTTACAGGTAATTAGAACGATAAACCTTTGGATAAACAAACAAACAAAAATCACAAATAATAATTATAGGTCCATGCCATGATATAGGCCTAAATACCTGCCTAAAACTATAGTGCCCAGCATGCAACCGGCTCGACGATCGATGAACCGTTTTATTGTTACAATTCATCTTCGGTAGATAGCAAATAATATGTGACGATCAAATTCAAAATAATTCTCGCGTTTCAAATTGATGTGCATGGCGTAAACAATGCAAATCTCACAGCTGGTAGTGGTAACGAACCCCACACATTCCAAGCGGCTATAGTTTTAATACCATACAAAACAGATTTTCAGAAACCAATCTCAATTTTCAAGGTCTTTTACAAGTATTACTGAACCAATACTAGGCATGTTAGTACCTAATTTAATGCATTTCTCATGGTGATTCCAAATATTATGGTAAAATCTTTTAATAATGTTGACATTTTTGAAACATTTTGATCGCATCAAATAATAGAAATGAGTTCCATATGCTAGGATCATATGTATATGGCGTAATAGAAATAACAAATATTTGTAATACACTAAATATCAAGCAAACAAACCATAAAATGGGTACGATTATGGTCTCAGGATTGAAGCGTGTGTTAGCTTGTTGCTACCTGAGACCATTGAGTTATTATGGTCTCAGTTGCTACGGGGATATGGGCAAGTGTATGGTATAAGAGCGGGTATAAGAGCGTAACTGATTGGCCAATATTATATGACTCTAGATTCACCAGCGACTCGGATAATTAGGCTGGCCTATAATTCATAGACCTCTAACATAAATTGAGTATATTTTCTTCGAAATGAGCAAAATGTTGGTAAGACTTTTATTTTTTTTAAGAGCGTAACTGATTGGCCAATGACTCTAGATTCACCAGCGACTCGAATAATTAGGCTGGCCTTTAATTCATAGACCTCTAACATAAAGAGAGTATTTCTTCGAAATGAGCAAAATGTTGACTGTAGGCCTAACCAATTACTTTCCAGAGTTATGAGTTCTTCAGGGCAAATTATCATGATCAATAAGCCGTGTCTCTCGTGAATCAATCTGGACTACAGCGAGTTCTAAAAAAACTGGGTTCAAAAGTTTGCGAGCTTATAACGAAATAAGTAGGAATTATGGATAGTTTATATTTAAGGATATCAAACAAAATATACCTGACCTTAATTGGGTAAATTTGGAGACCAATTCAATGTAAACTTTTTGAAATACAAAGATTTGAATAGAGCGTGGTCAGAACCCATTTGTCCCGATTTTTGGAATAAACCCTCCGTGCGTTGCCTGAAACTGTGCGCTATGTGCAGTATTCACGGCATGGGGGTTTATTCTCCGAAAGAACTTAACAACAACATAAACTCGGACTATAACAAAGAACATTATGTTTAATGTTTATGTATAATGAACTTGTATTATTGGTATATGACCAAGATAATTTTTTTACTGCCCAAGTCTTTGGAAAGAATGAATGCAAAGGCAAAACATTGACGAAGTCACAACAATGTGCAATTGCAACACATCGGGTTGTTCCTTGAAAAGTGGGACAAATGGGTTTTGACCACGCCCTATTAAAATCTTTGTATTTAAAAAAGTTTATATTGGATTAATTACAGAGTTTACCCAATTAAGGTCATGTATATTTTGTTAAATATCCTTAAATATAAACTATCAATGTTTCCTACTTGTTTAGTTGTAAGCTTGCAAACTTTTGAACCCAGTTTTTTGGGACACACTGTATATCCCTTGCTTGCTTTAGCTATGTGAATCTGTCACAAGGAAGTATATACTAATTTTACATTATTATACATCAACCAACATGGATTTGTAAAGATGAAAAAACACACAAATGTCTTGCAATTATTATTGCACAATCCTGATGAGCCTACACCAAGTTATGTTTAAGGCGTTAATATAAAGACACTCGTTTCCCAGTGTCCTGAAAATATAAACCGTCCAAATGCAATTGCTCCCTAATATCATGCTTATCCCTGAAAAGAGCTGTTTAATGATGAATATAATATATCGAATGTGTTTTCTTGCGAAACGCAAAAGTCTATTAAACACAAAGTTGCTCTTGTTTAAATATTTTGAGGTATGTGTTTTTATAGATCCGATTTGTTTCCCTCCCTAAAACAATGATAGGCCTCGTTTCTTATTTTGATATTAAAAGTGAGCCATATAATATGTGAAGATTTCTTTTTTATTTTACAATAAATGTACAATCCATCTAGTGTGACTCTCATACAAGAAATAGGCATGGCGCTGGGTGTGTCTAAAATCGGAAGTATTCTTGCTGTAATGTACATTTTGGACCCAATGTTTACTTTAATTTAACCTGGTCAAACGTGTTTATATAGAAGTTAGATAGAGTCAACGCAAAGTTGGTGCCTTAAATATTGAACTAGTTACGTAATAGCGTTTTCAAAAGTACACACAAGTGGATTTGTTTTCCTTGTGTACGTTAATGCACCACAACACCCCTTTATAGTGAAAAGTACTTCAAATACTGTGGCCTTATATATAGGTAAATGACCCGAGTAAATTTGAGGGGCAAGGGGAAAACTATTGACCATGATGTACAATATTTCATTCAAACGGTTCCGATATCAATCTGGAAAGAAGTAGTGTATTATAAACGCACCAAGAATAGTCTAAATAATCTTGTTTCACGAAAGAGCGCCCTCAATAGCTTTGTAATTATCAGGAGGGTGTCATAGAGAGGGGCATACAAAATGCACCTATTCCCAATGTTATACAGATTATTTGTTGGCAAGTGACACTGTTATACCAGGGAGGTGTCAATTGACACCTCCCTGGTTATACTCGACATGGCTCTAATACTAAGGTCTTTTTTTTAACTGTTTAGGAAAACTTTTGAACGTGAAGTAAAAATTCAACAGAATAAAAACGCATGCGGTTGTCTTCAGCGTTCAATGCAGCCATACCAAATATCAAAATATTGGTACTAAAATAAAATGTTGAATTTTATACTTTGGAAGCGAATAACAATTTTCACCGGGGTCAGCTTTTACGTCGACGCGGGCGAGGTCCTCAAAAATCACGGACATTGAAATAAAACCCGTGAACTTCTACGACTCCAAAACAATAGTCATAGCATGTTAACGTTTTCTTAGCTTGAACCTACTTTGTACTATAGGCTATTATTTTTACCATTCACAAAACAGATTTTTCAGAAACCTTTCCCAACTTTCAAAGTAGGCTATATCTCAAGGTTACTGAACTAATACTAGGAATGTGTGTACTTATTTTATTGCATTTCTAATGGCGACTTCAGATATGGTGATAAAATTCAATAATTTTGACATTTTGTGAAATTTTGGAATGTCGTCTGCAGTCGCCTGCCGCGTAGAAAGTAAAACTCTGCTGTCTTGGAATGTGAAAAACATGCGGCATGCCGATAAAACGACCATAACAGATAACACCCGAGTCACCATGGTAACGTATCAAAACAAGAACCTTGAAAACAGAATTAATAGAGCATACAATTGATATTTGTCTCCGATACAAAACCACACAACGCAACAATTTAGAGAGACATTCCTTTTTGCTTTCAAAGCCAGTCAGGTAAACGCATTTCACCTTTAACAAAGTACAATGCTCGTGCTTTAAATGCTAAATTGAGGTGTCAAAAATCCCTCTCTCCTCAGCGGGGAGTTTAGTAGTGGCAACAGGGTGGCAACACCTTTAGCGTTGCATGTGTACACAAAGTACCGGTTGGTGATTAAAAATCTTTGGGGGGAAATGCTGAAGTTCTGTTTTTATTTTTTCCGTAAGGTCAAAAGGTTAATCATTGAGATTTGCGATCATCATTTAGATTGGTGACGAAACTTTTATTGAGTATAGCCTAAGAATTAACTTTTATTCACTCCATCAATCGCTCAGAAGAGAATGATGTTGATATGAACATGATAAACAAACAATTCAATCAACATGATCATGCAACAAAGAAGATGTTAAAGTCTTCCCACAATGCATTGCGCTAACTAAAGCACAATGCATTGCGCCAACTAAAGCTTTTTTCACACGATGCATTTGTCGAGCTCTTAAGTTTTAGAAATAAGAAAAAGGAACACTGATAACTAATTTAGTCATGTAAACTAGAACCTATTAGAGCTCCAACGATGAACACGCTATGAAGCCATGATTGTGTGCATATGTGTGGGAACCGAGACAAATTGAGACCAGAATAAGGGCATTTTGCAAAAACGCAATGCATTGTAGTGGTGTCTTAAACTTTTCTTTGATCATGCAAGGAACAGATTCAACATGGATCAAATTGTCTTTCTCAATGAATGCAAGGTGTAATTGTATTGTTCAACGTATGTTGTTTAATAATTCTACATCATCAATACCTATATTAACTCAATGTAGAAATATGCTGCTATCTACCGTAGATAGCAATTATGTTTATATATTTGTGATTCGAGAGAACGCGCACAGACAGGGGTCCTTATTTAAACGATAGATACGTCCATGGTTGAACAAAACACATTATTTGTAAGGAATGCTATCTGTTAAACTCAGAAAAATGTCCGTGTCCCTTATAGTACTAAGACTACAAGTATCAGCAGAGGCGCAGCGATTTGCTATCTACTGAAGATAGCAGGTAGAGCAAGATTATTATTTAGAATTAGCTAAACATTGATTTGGTCAAGAAATGTTTGTGTTAGGTGTTTTTAAAAACTATATCATCATACTTTCCTATTGCAGAGTGTTACTATACTAGTCTATACGTCACACTCAAATTGACCGTTTAATGATGACCGTCAGCCGCGGCCGTCCAAGTACAAATCATCATCGGCCCATATTGAATGAAAGTCGCCGCCAAAATCCAATTCCGCCAGCCAAGATAAACGTCAACGTCCCATCCCCTGAACGTAACTTGTTAAGTGGCCCCCAGCGTTATTCGTCGAGCTATTTATTTTGCTTTCCATAATTTCAGCGATATATTTACGACATTATCCCTCCGTGTAAGCAGAAAATTGGCTCTTACATTTAAGTTTGAAACACCCTTTGCAAACGTATAAAATATTAGGGTTTGAATGTGTCTTTGAAAGGGGAGGGTGGGCTGTATGTAGAAAAGCTGAAATTCACCAATGTCAAATTGGCGGGGCAAAAATATGGCGGGAATTTGACTCACGTCATGGCGGTGATATTTTCGGTGATGTCTTTATAGAGATTCCGTCGCGCGCTATGATAGATTACCTCAGTATTACCCATAATTTATTTAGCGTTTTAATGAAGTTATAAACTTCATTTATAGTAACGATTTTGAAAATGAAGTCATCAAAAGGGTGGCAAGCCCACTTTACTCTTCTTAAAGTGCCGACCGTTAAAATCATGGTAATCATGTCTAAATGGATGCGAATCGAAATTTTAAAAAGGAAATGCCGGACTGTTATTTACGGTTGCAATGAAGAGGTGTCAGCCTATTATTAGGTCTATTTGAATTTTAACAGCATTTTTCACATCAAGTCAAACAACAAATCCCAGTCCAAAGAAGGGACACAAATTTCCCACGAATGGTTCCATTGAATTTTGTGAAATTTCATAGTCTTTTAAATCTCTGCGAAAAGTTCCTCGTCCCTAAAAAAATCGGCGTTAGTGTTAGGCTATCTGTTATGACTATATGTGTCGAGTTTTTATATCATGTTTTTTTAATTATTTACCAAATATTTTCGCACTTTAGGCTTATTCAAGACATTTGTTTACACTATAGGGCCTATAGCTCTCGGTTGATTTAATTGTTTTCTCGATTCAAAAAATATACTGTTATCAATATCAGGAAAAAAATGAAAGTGCTTTGTGAATAGGCCTATGGTGGTTTTAAAAGCAATAAAGGTTATCCATGTAACGGATTAACTGCCATATCTTGTCGGGAATAATAACTGTGTTTAAGATTTCATAACGAGGACACACCTGACTGTAGGGCCTATAGGCCAATTTGGTAACACGGTTCATGCAATAAATTGGATGTCATGCACCTATTCAACTGAATGTAGTATACGCCGGGTGCGATTCCCCTTTGATGTCCGTTGCTAATGGCTACATGGATAACCTCGAATTGTTTGCAAGTTAACACTTTCCACGCGCGCGGCAAGAGGCGTCTGCAGACGACATTCCAAAATTTCACAAAATGTTTCACAATTTCAACATTATTAAATGTCATTACCATATTTGGAATCAACATGAGAAATGCATTAAAATAAGTACCAACATGCCTAGCATTGGTTCAGTAATTCTTGAGATAGCATTTGAAAATTGGAAAAGGTTTTCGAAAAAGTGTTTTGTGTGGTAACACTATACATAGCCGCGTGGAAAGTGTTAAGACAAAACTATTTTAAGCCTTCATCAATCCCAAGCCAAGAGCTCATCATCATCATACAGTCATCAAAAAAGTATACAGGTAATAAATGGGCTTATAACTCTATGATACATCCTACCTCAAAATATTAAAATATAAAGTTGTTTACAAATTTATCTTCTTTAATATGAGATATTGCACGCTAGGATCGGTAGAATATTGAAGAAATGACAATCCAAAATGTAAGGTAAAGTCACAATTTCATTTTCACATTTTACATTTCAACACGGGAGAGAGTATGACAGGGTGTGTGTGGCGTATTGATCCATCAGAACAATGTCCGCACTACCGGCAATCGATAAGGTACCTGTAGATGTGTAGAAAATAGAAATGTGAAAATGAAAATCGGACTTCACCTTCATTTTGGAGTATCACTTCCTCAATAATCACCCGATTCTAGCGTGCAATATCTCATATTAAAGAAGATGAATTTTTCGACAACTTTATTATTTAATATTTTGAAGTAGAATATATATTTTTAGAGTTAGAAGCCCATTTATTACCTGTATAGTTATTTTTTTGATGACTGTATACCTGGACCGTGCGCACCTCACTGGCGGATACCAGGAACTGCGGATACCAAGCGCATCTCCATCTTTACCGTCTATGCTCCACCAAACCACCACATCATGGCACAACCTTGAGAAGAAAACAATTAAAGCTGGAACAACAATAAGCCAAAAAGGTACGTCAAACATGCATTCCTCCTTGAAACATATGGCCAACCATATTGCTAACAAATATAGACATGATTGTTTTCTTTATAAATGTGTCTGCGATTTAAACAAATTAAACAATATGTATTTGTGTGCTATTAACACTTTCCACGCGGCAGGCAGCTGCAGACGACATTGCAAAATTTCACAAAATGTTTAAAAATGTCAAAATTATTTAATTTCATTACCATATTTAGAATCACCATGTGAAATGCATTGAAATAAGTACAAACATGCCTAGTATTGAGTCAGTAATCCTTGAGATAGACTTTGAAAATTGCGAAAGGTTTCTGAAAAATCTGTTTTGTATATGGTAAAACTATAGCCGCGTGGAAAGTGTTAAGACATGTTAGAAGGTCGGTTTATATGCCCTGTGACATTCCATTTATTAAATAAAGGCTATTTAATGTCGCGTTTCGGATATGGTTCGTGGTTTAATGAATGCCGAGTACCGATTGTCTATCAAATAATTAGCATATTTTGTTACTTTTTTATTGTTTGGAAAATTGACAACAAAAAAAGAAAAAGAAATAACAAATCAGAGCGGGACAAGGTTGTCACCCCGTCAGTGTCAGGTAGTCATTATGTTATCATGGTTATTGGTTACAATGTGTTTGGTCATTGGTCTGTCCCTCGCGTGTCGCATAAGGATTTAAATGATACAAAAACACCGATGAGGTTATGCATGTTATGTATCTCTTGATTTTGCTTATACTGTTTTGGTTGTTTGGTTGTTGCTTGCAGCATATGCCGGCTTCATTATGGTTGATGTAATTTGTATATCTGCGGGCTTTTTAGCTTTGTCCGCAGAGGTATTCTCACTAACCATGTTAACATATGGCACGCCGTTTGGTTCCAAATTAACATTGTTTTTGTATATTAATTTGTGTTTCACATCAGTGTAGGTTTTTTTTTATATCAATAGGCCTATGTGTTTTACGTGTCGTTTTTTGTTTGTTTTGAACCAAACGGCATGCCTATGCCACGCCGTTTTAAATTCGGGTTCAAATTGTTTTTTAAAACGACACGTAAAACACATATTGATATACATGTACACAAAACTCACTATACATGAAAAACACAAATTGATATAGGCCTACAAAAACGATTTTAATTTTGCACCAAACGGCGTGCCATACTAACATGACTGGTGGTTGTTTAGAATGTTTTGATGGTTTCAGCATGTTCAGTGCCATGGGTGTTGGTTTCTCCTCCCTATTCGCTGTTGGTTGTCGTAGACGCATACAATGGACAGTAGCCTCACTGGTTTTGGGGTTTTAAGATGTACACCCCAAATTTGGGTCGCAGATATATTTTCTATTACTTTAATCAACAACATCAAACAGTGTTGGATTCGCATAAGCTCACTTTCCGACACGGCTCAAAGTTCACAAAATGTTTCAAAAATATTATTGAATTTCATCACCATATTTGGATTCACCAATGCATTAAAATAAGTACAAACAAGTCAATAGTAGGCCTATTGGTTCAGAAATTCTTCGGATATAGACTTTGTAATTGGGAAAGGTTTCTGAAAAATCTGTTGTGATATATTATGGTATATAACTAATTGCCGCGTGGAGTGAGTGTTAAGCTCCACCTTTTGGTTGCACACTCCAGTATTTCAGACATTTTTCCAATTTACTGTTTTCCCATTTTAGAAAATGGTTATAAAACATGCCTCTTTCTTCTCTTAGACCGCCTCCATTCCATTTTAACATTTAGAGGCATTTTTATTTTGGAATAGCCACTACTTCTATACCCCGCTCTCGCAAGCCGGGATTATATAACAAGGCTATAGCATCGGATGATAGTGCCACTATTCTGAAGCTCTATCGTGACCCATATTGTATGTGCACACCTTAAGCTTCTCCGACGTACATATTTGCCAATATCCAATCTTTAAACCCAAAACAAGAAGGATATATAATAGGAGGGGACACTTAGCTCATTTGCATATTTGCTCATTAATATGATTAACCCCGTGAACCCAGTCAAAGGTCGCAGATAACGCCCTCTGGAGAGTCGAAGGGACTTTTCTATTGTTCTCTAATGACAGCGTTGGGACAGCGCGTGAAGTTTCTTGTACAGAGTTGGCGATGAGCGATTGAGAAGTATAACAAAAGCATACATAAACAGATCGTAACATGAATAATGCAATGCAACAGGTCACACAACGTTCAGTCGAGCGACCGTATAAACAGTATACAAGATGCCATTTATTGTGTTCGAAATGTCAACGTTCTTACCATTCTTTCCAAAATAAAGAGTATAATCATATTACAAACACATTTTGTGCGAGAGTAACATATAAATATGGTTTAAAATGTCCAAAATGGCACGATAAAAATCCGTTCGTTATAAATAAAAGAATCAATGGTTAAATGATAAAACTGACACAATTACACTCGTCGATCTCTGTGGCGTGCATACGTTGGCCATATCGTTTGCAATCGGCAATCACGGGTTCGAATCTCCGTGTGTTCGTTGTTGTTTTCTATTTTTTTGTTTTAAAAAAACCCAAATTAAACTTGATTGTGGATGTATGTAACATCATTTTTATGTCAATTTTTATAATTTATAAAGGCCGCCAATGCTTTTATAGTTTTTTTCTATTCTTTTTTTAATCTATTTTTCTATCTATCATTTATCTCTGGATTTATTTAACTTTATAATCTAAACACATTTAAATGCGTAAAACAATATATTATTGCTCGATGATAAGTGATTGAAGTTGAGTTCACTTTGATAATGATAGCAACACTTGTTGTAAAACCATTTTACCAGTGTGCCCAACCATTTCTCCTTTGCACACTTTGTTTAAAATACATTCAGAGATGTCATTTTTATAGCTTGTTATAGCTAGGCTAATATACAACTGTAAGCTATTTGGATATACACAAAGCAAACACATTTCCAAAACAGGCCATAGCCAATCGTACAACATGAGAAAGGAGACCGTGTATACCAATGTTAAATCTACCATGATTACCATTTTTTTAAATCTGTACAACCGATGAATTTCTAGAAAATCTTTGGTAGTGGGTACAACTTCATTTCAAGAAAGTTAGTTCTTGTACCAAATTTAGCTAGCTTTAATAAACGAATTGGGAGACGCAATATTCATGTCGAAATACCGTATGTGGAAAGGCAATCAGACAACTATTGATAGACGCGATTAAGTCTTGTACCTTTGAAGGGTGATTACGGGCACGTATGAGTAAAGTGGATTCCCTCTATAATGAACCAAAATTTTAATTTCAGTGCCAAAGATCTTGAAAAAGGTTACAGGGGACATTCTCACTTCGACGATGCTCCTATGCGTAGGTCAACTGAAAGCCCGGTCCGATGGTAGACTCCGAATCTAATCTTAGGAGATATGTACACATTTTCTCATAATACTTTATGCTGCTACCGCTTCCAATCATTAGATGGTTATAGCATATGCACGGCGCAAAGTGCACGGTGTCTCATTTAGGCCCACAGGCCGGGCGGGCTAGAGAAGTGCTCAGAACCGGGACTATTAACAATACACTCAATTTAAAAAAAATTAAACACCGGATTCTACTGTCGCTCTGTTACGGTCGTATAGTCGGCCCCCGGATTCCACGTCACTCTGTTGCAAGTAAGTGTAGGCCCTATATTCGCCACAACATGTGGGCACTACCACATAGTTTTATTGACTGTACATCATGCCTTTCGTCGGTATACAACTCGGACTTTTTACTGTCTGATAAGTCCACCCCCTCCCCCTCCCCATGGCCCTGTTTAAAGCTGGCTATGCCACTGATTCGCGCATGTTGGATGTGCCGGCCCGCCGCGCGCCAGTGGTCCGCATTGCGGCGCGTTATTGGTCACTCTCGATCATAGTTCGGCGTGGCCCCTCGCTACACGGCTCGATCCTCATGGCGGCATTATTATCACATCAAACCACTTCTGGATGTTATCATCAATCAATGCATTGTCAGCTGCTTTAGTCAAAATTAAATATTATATAAGGGGATATACAACTGTCACTGGATATACCCACTTTGCCTATCTGTGATATGCCATTGAACCGTCAACGCCTGAATCTTTTCCGTGAACTTTTCCTGATTGGGCTTTTCCACCCCAAACTGGCCGGAGCCCGGGGGGGGGGGGGGGGGGGGGTTAGATCTACGGTTGATTAGCGCATTACAAGAAGTTGTGTCACTTGCCATGCAGCACATACTCATTAGGCATTTGTCCAACATTTTAGTGGACAAATCCAAAGCGATCGGACGCATGCGTAGAAAAAAATGTTGTCCCCTTGACTCTCCAGAGGGCCTTTTCGATATTCAGACGATGGCGGACATAGGTTCGTGTGACGAATATTCTAGGTGAAGTTCGATGTGGGAACGCTCGGCCTGTAGGGAACGATGATATTTCTGACTTCAACAGCGCCAGGGCATCGTTCGGGGACCGTTTGATTATCACTCAGGTCGTGTCAGTATGAAATTAGGTAAAACACTCCGACATAACATTGAAATCAACGGAGATTCAAAGATTACGGCCGTTCGTGTCCACTATGGTCTGGTACTTTTCATTTTCGACGTCACAAATGACGTATATTCATTGATATGATTATTCATTGTATATTCATGTCCGTCTATGCTTTCGGCGATTCGAACAATAGAGTGTCAGGCGCCTGCCCAAAAGCTTAAAACATGCCAACCCACAAACCATAAGTGTTATAAGTGCCCAGATCATACCTTATTTAACATGGATATTTAGTGCCTTAATTCCTATTCGGTATGATCCCGATAATCCACAAAATCACATACTTTTATATCCGATCCTATCAAACTTATTAGCTAAACATGTCATTAAAACATTATTAAGAAAAATCCTGTATACACTTGTGAACATAATGCACTCGACTTTTCTGATTAAATTTTTAAATCCCCTTTCCACTCATATACTTGTGTATATACTTTTATCCCGTTAGACGCTAAACTGCCTAAATACAGCTAAACGTTGGCACGCGAATGGAAGATTAAAAGTAACACACCTCGGTTTTTTTCTATATCGGGAATACTCATACGCGATTAACAGATTAACTCGTTAATCCAAATCAACCCAATGCATATAATTCTATTGTAGGCTAATTTATATAACAAGGTAAGCACCACACGCGAATTATTTGTAATTCGCCTAATCTCAAGCAATCGGTCTAAACCTGTTATCCCGACCGGTCTGATATGTATTTAATACAACCGTAAATAGCGTGTTTAAATATTAAAATAAGCCGAGCATTATAAATATTGCCACCCAGTTCCCAAATAATATAGAAGTCAGAATAACTATTAAAAAATCAAAACAATCCATTGTGTCTGCAGTGTACACACACACATAGAAAATGTGAGGATAAAGCACTCTAGCTCCATATGCTTTTCAACCGTGAGATTTTATAAAGGCACCGGATTTTGACTAAGTAAAGAAAAACAGGTATTCAAATATGGGTCGGGTCTCCTATTTGCAAATGTTTAATAATATGCGATTGGCATGCCAGAAAGCTAGCTGGCTATAGCTTGTGAATACGAAATTAATGGGGATACTTTACGTTTGAGGAGAGAATGTATAATATAGGCCTATAATGAAATGTCGGATTTGAACATGTTGAAAGAGATTGAAAATTGGCCACTTGATACTAATATAACTTGATACTAATATACTAGATTGAAGGTTGGAGCATGTTGGAGCAAAGACATTTGGAGTGAGTTGTGTCCTCATATCGCAACTGGCCTTGCTGTATTAAGTCCCATATTCTTCATTATAAATCTCAATTTTACAATTATACATTTCCATAGTTTTACCATTTCAAAACAGATTTATTTTTCAGAAACGGCGTTTCTCAACTTTCAAAGCCTATCTCAAGAATGACTGAACCAATACTATGCATGTTTGTACTTATTTTAATGCATTTCTCGTGGTACAATTGTAATAATCTTGATATTTTTGAAACATTTTGTGAAATTTTGGAATGTCGTCTGCAGATACGCCTGCCGCGTTGAGAGTGTTACTGTTACACTGTAAAAAGAAGCGTTTATATTTCTGATAACACTTAATAAACACTTCAACACGTTTATTTTCATGTTTTACGTGTAAATGTATAGGAGGCATTGCATACGATAAACGTTTGCATAAACACTACAACACGTTTATACGGAGGTATTTGTTGTATAATTATTAACACCCAACATGTTTCTTATTGCTGATATAAACATGTTGGTGTGTATTACAAAATTACCTCTATAAACGTGTTGTAGTGTTTATACAAACGTTTATCGTATGCACTGCCTCCTATACCTTTACACATAAAACCCAAAAATAAACGTGTTGAAGTGTTTATTAAGTGTTATCAGAAATGTGAACGCTTCTTTTTGCAGCTGAGCAACCCGTGCGCGCATATCTTCACTCTATCACCGGTATCTTCAGCTACAGACGTGTCTAATTGAAATAGTCGAAGGAAGTTTTGATGGCCCAGACATATAAACTGAATTATTCATTCAAAGCACGTCCAATTTATTATGTCTGGTTTTATTGAAATATGTTTTTGTTTTGTTTTTGTATACCCACCACTTTCCAGACCAAATAATAAGATATAGAATATCATAAGGGGTTTATTATACCGTTTATGAAATAAGCTAGACTATTTCTGTCAAAACTTTTGCCAAATGTTTCCCCGAATATTACTATGCAGTTATACCCACTCACACCACCTGTAGACTAAAATTATGTCTGCTTGCTAATACTGCTCGCCCAACAGCCACAGGCCCCCTTAGAAATAAACGCCAGCTGTCAAATAAAAGCTATTGTATATATATTTCCGAGCGGGGCTCTCGCTAAAAGAAACTTCAACATTGTTTGAAAGATTCTTGTGTTTTCTCGTTCTTTCAATCCCTCTTCGCTCATTCCCTCCCGGTTTTTAAAAAGCGTTTGATAAGCAAGAAAGGTTCAAGGCAAGCCGCCGCGCCATTGGTTGCCGGCTGGCAGGTACGACAAGGGGGTTTCAGGGCATATGTATGGAGTGTTGCTAGCCCCATTATTCTAGACCTATCCCCCTTAAAATATAAACCCCGAGGCAACACACGTGTTCAGTGCAGCTACCCCACAGTACAGTAATACAAAAAATGGCGTAAACATCTCGGTAAAAATAAGGTATTCATATATTTGACCTTTTACTAGTGGATTTCAATAGGCAAAAAAGGTACCGACGTTTTAGTGAAAAGGCTAGGGTGCAGGAAGCGGGCGTGGAAGGGAAAACAAAACGCTGAATGGAATTTACCCGTTACGGGATTGCCTTAGAGCGCCGTAATACACATCAGATTCAAATCGCGTCAAAATCAAGACAAAACTAAGAAATAATCGCCGCGCGGTTTGTGAGCTATTTGGTATTTATTGTTATATAGTTTAGAAGTAACACATCTCTGAGTCATTTTGATAAAATATCGTAAACAAAACAATACAATACAATTTAGGTTAATGCATAAACTGACTTGAACCGTTTTTCATACTCAGCTGTTTTACATTTTAATCACCGCATTACAAACATGACAAACTCAAGATAAAGTGGTTTGTCGCAGAAAGAGTAATTGGTTAAACATTGTTGTATATGAAAGCCTATACATTTCATGATTTGATATTGTCTACCTCAAAAACAACTTAAACACAGCAGCAAGCAATCGAACAAATAAACAATATGCTGGCGGCTCAATGTTACTTGAGTATTTTTTTCTTCTTTTTACGGCACTGAGGCTCCTTCCACGTCATATGTATCTCACAGTATCTGTCCCCTCTTCTCCCCCTCCCCGATCTCCCCTTCCCCTCTCTTCATCCCCTCCTTCACTGTACCCTATATACCCTGTTCATTTCTTTCCTCTTTCCTCTTCCCTTTTCTTCTTTCTTTTATCCCCTTTTTCTTCATCTCTCAATTTCTCCTTCCTTATCCCCAAAATTATAAAACCAAAGTGAAGTGTGGGGGCATAGGGGCGAGTGACTTGGTGGGACAACGGACTGGTGGAGCAAGGGTATCAATACTGGGGGAGGTTCCCCCCTCATACTCATCCTGCTTTACTGCGGGAAACAATTGAAATCTTTCAAAATACTTCAAATCTAAAATGATGCAACTATATCGAGTCTAGAATTAAAAGGGGGGAAACGTTGCCCTATTTTCACTCACATTTCTAGAATCCATTACCCTCAAATGGAATATATATATATATATATAATAAAATCATAACCTCCGTCATATTATTCAAACTATATTCTCTCTGGGGATATTCGTGCATACAAAATGTCACACATAACCATTCACCTATTGCTTGCAGTCTCGGTCATACAAAACTTCATAGAGCGCATTGTCCCGCTAAAGTACAGTGGCCCTTTTACCCAGCTGTTTCAGTCCGCCGACAGGGGTGAGTTTGCGCAGTGACAATACGAGAATTGGAGATGGGGAACGGTTATTCGATAATGCAGGTTAGGAGGGGAGGAAGAGAAAGGGGTGGGGGTGGAAGAGAAAGGGGTGGGGGATGGAAGAGAAAGGGAGGGGGAGAGGGATGGGGAGGGAGGGGGAGAGGGATGGGGAGAGAGGGGAGGAGAAAGAGGAAGAGGGACGACTCCCAAACTTATTTTTTTACCATCATGGTTCTCAAAAGAGCTTATTGTCGAAAAATGGACAGCATTGTATCACATTTTGACAAAAATGGGGTCTTCTTATACGACGAAATAATTCCCCCCCCCCCCCCCCCCCCGTTTTTCACCTCAAATTTGCCTAATTGTGCAAGATATTTTCCCATCTTAAATTACCATAGAAACGCTGATTTTATGTTGAGTGAAATACATCATAATTAGTATATGAGTTAATTACTGTGATTATGGTATATCGAGGACATTATATACAGGGCGTCCCAGAAAACCTGCAACTTATTTTGGCGGGGCTATAATTCCACTTTTAAATATCGGATTGCAGCTGTATTTACACTTATTTAAATCTTTGAAGTTTTCTCCGTTTACCTGTGAAATAAATATTAAGATTGCTTATTTAGTTTTTAAATTTGACGAGGTCAAAGGGAGGTATGTCGAAAACCAGTCCAACCGATTTGGAGAAAATTGATGGTACCGCTACGCAGCCCGGTGATTCACTCTTTGTTTTTGGACTGCACTCTCTTGCTTATTTGGTCGGTTAATTAGTATTAAAAATAAAATGACAACATTCAGCATTCTCTTTAAATTCAAAAGCAAAACTTTATTAAAATTAGCATATCAAAACCCTTTTGTGTCCAATACAACTTGCACGTGCAAGTATAACCTATTCAAAAAGCGCGCGATAAGTATGACTTGAATAATGCGATCTGTCATTGATTATCGGCGAATCGGTTGAACAGGTTCCAGACATACCTTCCTTTGACCTCGTCAAATTTAAAAAGTAAATAAGCAATCTTAATAATTTTTTCACAGGTAAACGGAGAAAACTCCAAAGATTTAAAAAAGTGCAAATACAGGTGCAATCCGATATTTAAAAGTGAAATTATAGCCCCGCCAAAATAAGTTGCAGGTTTTCTGGGACACCCTGTACAGTGCCATTTGCATTGGCAAAAGGAAACTTGCGTGCGGCGTTACTGGCATGTATGGGAACATTTTAAAATTATATGCACAATATTTTAGCTCGGATTTCAGCAGGGTGAAATCGGTTTAGTTTAGTTTAGTTTTATTTGGCATATCAAGACACAGAGATACAATACATCAGATCAAATATACAAATTTTAAAAACTTACAAAATTAACACAACATATTAATACAAGAAAACATATAATGCCAAGGATAGCCCAAGAAAGCTCTAAAAAGGGCTTGGGGTGATATACAGTCAAAACACTGCCTCAGTATATGGTTATGGACAAAAATATACACTAAATAGCCTCGATACCATCAGGTGACAATGGGTAGCATTCAAACTTGAAGATCAAAGAAACTTGCGCGCTTTTATTCAAGGTGTTTTTCACTAAACATGCTAAAGGTGAAACCTGGTGAAATGGATGGACATCTCCGAATTCCACTCGTTAGTCTTTGCCATAGTATAATAGAGGCTGGTTTCGCCCGCGGTATGTCCAGGTATAGGTATGTGGGTCATACGACGGAAATCCATAGTGGTCAAATCGGTCGGCTGACCCGAATCTTGTCAATGGTTTAGGATATCGTTTGGTGGTCAACGATCTTTGATTACATGTCGGACAAGTGTATAAGGAAATATATCCATCTGTGTGACATATACCAGTAATTTCTTATTAAATAAAAGGCCATATAAATTTACTACCTTGTTCTTTGTTATATTTACGTTCAACTATAGTACAATTATACTTTTTATCCACCGAATACCATCTTCAGAAGATAGCAATCAGCGACTGCTATCTTCAGTAGACAGCAATTCAACAGTCTATACACATTTTTAACTAGTACACGATTGTGAGTAAACAACTGGATTTTAACTTTTTAACATATAAACCTTTTAGAAAATGAAACCTATATTCATGATTATTAGTTGCCAGTTTCAACTCATAGCAAATTCATCCCACACTGTAAACATGGTGTCTTGGTGACTTTTTGAAGTCATGTCTTGTAAATAAACGTGTCTTAAATAAAAAATAAAAAACAGTAACAAATATTTGTCTGAAGACACGAGCCAAGACACATAGGGCAATTGAGACACGTATGAGAGACGCCAGAAGAAGCCACAAACTCAAGATAGGCCTATGTCTCTAAATTGGCTTCAATAGACATGTCTTTTTATTTTAGATGTGTTTTGCATGGAGATACTTCTTTGCGGGACATGTCTTGCATAGAGACGTGACTCTGTGTTTTATTCGAGACATGTCTCAAAACTGGCTTCACCAGACATATCAAGTGTGTGTCTTCAACCAACTAATTTGCTATGTTTTTTATTGTTTAATAAGACACGTTTAGTTGCAAGACATGATTTCAAAAAGTCGCCAAGACACCATACAGTGATAAAAAAAGAGACGGCTCAACTTTGGACTTAATATAGCTTACAACGAAAAATTTAATGAGATCTTCAGAAAATATATTATAACTTTATTATACTTTCAACTAACCAACATCAAAGCAACTTTAGTTGTTTACATTTCAACCAACCGAATGCTGTTTTCGGAAGATAGCTCGTTTAGGCTACAACAATCATTACTTAACTATCCAAATCTTTATACACCGCTTTATACCAACCTCTATGTGCAAAAGAGAGTAAACCTTGATGCCTAATACTTTTTAATACAACCGGGTGGCGAATTCTATATCATGATAATATAACTTCACAATCATGACAATACCGTATATCATCTCCAAACTTTTTCGAAACCGAATGCTATCTTCAGAAGATAGCAATTTTAGCATTTTTATACACTCTAAGAAAAAAAGGGTTCCACTTAGAATTGTATCTAGTGGGCTTTCTTTGTAAGGTGGGTCGGGGTTTTTTTCAATTCTGAAATTTTGATTAATTTTTGTTTTAAAAAACAAAATTTGCTCACATTTTTTTCTTTAATTTTTTTTTAATTGAAGAAAAAAATGGGTTGGTCGGGCCCATGCGACAGGTTTTGTTTGTCCATGTATTTATATACAACTTTATCATCGCCCAAAACAACACACATCCATCAAATACAACCACACATTATCTCAGCACCAATCATACAGCGAAACAATAGCCGCCTATTGTTCACGTCATTTATTGCTATTTGGGCAAATTGGGGCATATATATCATGGATTTGGGCTAGTATTTTTCCCAGCCACTCAGTTACAAAAACCCTCATTTAATTGGGACACTAGTACTTATTTACAAATCGAGGGTTTGGTGCAAAAAGGCTGTATCATCAATAACGGCCGTGTGTTAGATATGTACAATATACAATACAGATCATTGCTAATTGCCGATGAGGGCAGCTATTTGCAGATAGGTGCTTTTTGCACTAAATCCGCGCTATAGCGAATTTGATTCTAGCGAATTTGATTCTATTGCCGGAAAGCATATGTGTGCCATTGTTATGAGTGCTCGATCTCACATCTGTTAATTGCTAGTTAGTTGTAGAGTGAGTGAAAAAGCACTGATTTGATTTCACACAAATAATGTGCAGTTAGTTATCATGATAATTGAACCAATTTAAACATATTTAAAATAGTAAGTCAAAATTTTGTCTGCTGACAATCAGTCCTACATTTTATACAATTATATATAGGGATGTAGATATCCCAACAACAGTTTAAAATTACGTACAGAGTCATCATCAGATGAGGTTTTGAAGCCGAGTCGAGTGGCGTTAGTTAAGTGGTTGAAAAAAAATCCAGCTAAAATATAGCAATAAGTGACAGGGTGTATCAAAAGGGGGCAGGGGGCACCGGAAGGCTCGCCCCCACCCCGATGCTGACCCCATGAAATGAAAATGTCTATCTATGTAGGCCTATACTAACAAAAAGCCAGTCGGTTATGCTCAGTAGCGTAACGAGGTTCTTCAATTTAGAGGGAGGGGGCATGTGGGGGGAGGCATGTCATCGTGGGGGGGGGGGGGGGGGGCATATCTTACTAATATTTTTAGTATATAGGTATACATAGTTTGTCATTTCATTTGGGGGGGCAAGCCTTCTGGCAGGGGGGGCAATGCCTCCCGCCCTGATCGCAAGCCTGTCCCCCCTCATCCCCCACCTTCAAATTGAAGACCCTATAGTTCCTGTAGTTACGCTACTATAAATGGCGAGTGATGATGTTAGTCATCAAATAAAATGTTTCATTTTTGTATCCCTTTTTTTTTAGGGAATTAGTAAGTAAAAGAAGTATTAATTAATGTGCTTTCGTTTAAGCTATGCTAGAGCACCATCATCATAAAATCATTCATATATTTCTTTAATCTTTAAAATACGTAGAATGAAAACACATCTTCTCTTTTTTTGAAATACCGATACCATACGAATGGTACGATGTCATAATTGGTCATAATTTCTTCTATATTGTCATCACGGTATAATATCTATATGATATAGGCCTATAGCTTACCTCAGCACTTATTATCAGGGCGGCAGGGTTTGTATATCATCACTAGTATCTAGCTCGATAAAACTTCACTCTTCCATCTGATCAGTCATGGCAGTGATACAGTGAAAGCGAAGTGATGGTGTACGATTTACGAACGGCATGTAACGTAGGATGATATCTTGGGCAAATCTTGCCCCCCGGATCTTGCCGACCAAAACGGCGACGGATCTCGTCGTCATTCATACACATGAAAAAGGCGACGGATAGAGTACCTCGTCATCATTCATGTGACAGGCATAGCCTAGATGTTGGCGAGCAAAATTCAAACTTTGGCGTATAGTTTATCATGTTTGTCTGACGGAAACCCACAACATGACAATTCCTGCCATTTCGGGTACCATATCACTACCGCATCCATATTGCAATTGCCGCATCACTCGCTGCTAAATTGATGTGAACGTCATCACATGATAGTCAAATGCACTTTTAAACACTCACCTATTATTAGTCTCATCGTGTCATGTTATAGCTCATAATGTAAAGAACGATATGACGATGCAATTATGGTATATTGAAATTATTTGTGATGTTTGTTCATGTTGATAGTGATCTTGGCGCGTACTTATGACATCGTAAATGTATCATATCGCCATGAAGCCTCGGAATCATTTCAATTCACACCATGAAAATAATATCAGCTGCTAAAAGTGAGGTTGGTGGACAACCTTTGAAATATAGATTGTCAAAAAAGCCTTTCACACGTGCCTTGATATTAAATATAAATAAAGCATACCAGGTGAATTCGACATATTCCGAGATAAATGCTCGTATTTAACAGGGAGCGAGAATCGGCTTAGTGGCTTATACGATTAAACACCGTTGCTAGTTTGAGAACCTGTCAACGGTTCCCAAAGCATCTAGCCTGATATATAGGTCTAGGCCTTATGAATCAATATAGCATTTCAATGCGATTATGATGTAAAAAACAGTGATTCCTTAAATAAAACTGAATGTATATATAATTACACAACATAGTAGTGAAGCCAGTTATAAGATTTTGTGAAAGTTTTGTAGATTCCAAAATGAATATTCTACACTTTCCACGCGGCAGGCGTCTGCACTCTGCAGACGACATGGCCAAAATTGAACAAAATATTTTGTTTAAATGTCAACATTGCTCAATTGTATCACCATATTTGAAATCACCACGAGAAATACATTAAAATAAGTACCAAAATGCCTGTATTATTAGTTTAGCAATTCTTGAGATAGACTTAGAAAGTTGTGAAAGGCTTTTGAAACATCTGTTTTGTAGTCATGATAGTAAAACTATAGCTGCGTGCATGGAAAGTAGCAAACATCCTTATAACCTGTTTCGTCACTTCAAATGCAGGCCTATTGTTCCCCACCCCATCCCCTTTATTTGTCTAATATTCGAGTTTGTGATTTCCGGAAAAAATACAAACAAACGAATAATGAGACTGACTTATTTAAATTATAATTGACGATCAATGATTGCGTGCAATTACGATGCTTATTTATACAAAAGCACTATTAAAACCAACTGCTATCTTCTGATGATAGCAGAATTTACCATCACTTTTTAAGAAAATAATGGATTGTTCAAATCTTTACATTTAGCCCTTATAAATTATGTAAGACATAATTGCAGTAGTTGGTTAGTACTTTCACACCGTATGCATTAATCCACTATATAGAATAATACAAGTTGTGTAACTATTGGCATACAAATTTTACGACGCGTGCCAATCAAAAAATCTTCAGAGGATAACGTATACATTGACCATGATAAACAACATTTAAATTTTACCAAAACAAACCGTTGAGGATTCACATTGTCTTTTAACCATATCAATGCCAACATGTATATAGGTGCAGTCTATTGGCTATTCACGATCCGTAATAAAAACGGTATCATATTATACGGTATATGCCTACTAAAACTTAAAAGCAAACACAATATAGAGGCGCTTCATTTCTGCTATCTTCAGAAGATAGCAGATTAGCTATACGTCCCATAGCAGCATGGATCTTTATCCATTAAAGGCATATATTATGTGATCTTTTCCAGAGAGCGCCCTCTAGTCATGATTTTTTTTAGAAAGTAGATTTTCTTGCAGATTTACATTTCTGATCATAAATCATACTACATTCCAAGTTACAGACCGGTACGATTCCTAATGACCTCAAAATCATGGTTTTAGAGTGAATTTAGACTAGAGTAAAATAAGTTGTCGGATATCCGACAGTTTATTTTCACTCTAAAACCATGATTTTGAAGTAATTAAGAATCATATCGCCCTGTAACTTGGAATGTATGTACGATTTATGATCAGAAATGTAAATCTGCAAGAAAATCTGCTTTCAATTTTTTTTTTGATGTTGAGGGCGTTCCCTGGAAAGATCACATAATATACCTTTAATACATATTGATTAATAGAAACTCATAAGTTTAGGCCTATATTATAGGCCTAGACTTATGAGTTTCTACCTATAGGTATAGGCCTACATATGGATGTTTTCCATGCAAACAATGCCACACAGTTATATATAATACGTGAGATAGGTACTGTTTATTTCTTTCAATTAAGTAACAAAATCTAAGGAAACCTGTGTTTCTTATTTTAACTCATCATTACTGTAAAAAAATGTGCCTTTTCAAAAACCGCAAATAATGACAGACGCGTACCATATCTAGCATGCGTTGGTGTTGCTTTAATACAGTTGAATCTTACAATTTTTACAGAAAAAACGTTAAAACAACACATATTGACCACGTACCGTGATGTTGATAACAGAAAGCCGCATAATGCATTACTTTGTGAATTTACAATATAATATGACGACATAGCCGTTAGCTTTTTTCTTCTTTTCTTTTTATCGCAGTGTGCCAAGAGCAACAGAGCGCAGTACCTGCATCACTGATGAGAGTGCGCTAGAGGAAGAGCTGAGATGACAATCTGTATGGGAGTCATCGGGGACATATAAAGCAAGATATCAACAATACGTTGCAAGCTTGTGAAATATTCACGATCTCGCCCGTACCGGGGAGAGGTCCCTCAGAAAGCTTTTAGTGTTACATTTTATAGACCATCCCAGCCCATACAAAACAGCACGGATAGCTATGCGTCGCAAGGGAGTACCTTTCGCTGTGTTTCACCCGTGTCTGATGGCAAACCAAGATGGTAAATAGAGAGAGAGGTAGTCAGGAAAGTGGCGTTTTTATCAAGATGACCGACCGAAGTTTTTGCAACTGACCCCGGGGGCGAATTGAGGTGGGGAATATGGATGTAGTTTTGCCTTATCTTGACATGACTTGTTCGCCCTTGTGTGCTATCCTGCTATCAGAATATAGCACGATGAATGTCCGATGGGAGCGATGGCGATCAGGCCCCCGGTGACATACGGGGAAACATCATCTCCCGCATTATGCATCTAACTAACCTGGTGGTAAGATGGTAGCGTGTTGCACACCGCTTTTACCATCCCCCATTCGAGTTTCGTTAAAATCTATATATTACCCTGAGGCGGGTGTTTAGTTCTAGGGAGCGCCTCAAAGTTACAACCTGTTACTTAGTGCTTGCAATACCTGTGTGGATCGGAGCAAATGCTGGATCGGAATGGATAGATGGTTATTTGAAAAATATAAACGTTTACACACTTAATGGACTCAGTTCGTATTCATCGGTTTATTTCAACGCGTTGTACTCGCTCCAACGATTGGGGAAGCGATTGAAGAGTAGCCGGTCTAACATCATAGTATACTACTAAAAGACTTGACGTTATTATAAGTGCCCATCTCATATTATATGAACATGTCGGTTGTTAAGACAAGGTATTCTAGCATAGCCTATCTTCCGCTAAAATCGACTAAAGGTTACTACAAACCATAAAAAGGCTACTTTTTAGACACAATTGAAGCATGAGAAAATCGGTAGCTATGTTTTTGTGCGCCATCCATTAAGGAGTTAGAGAGAGTATATAGCCCCGCGGGGAATCCCGTATACATTAAATTCACTCGCTTGATGATCCTCGGCTCGTAGTCGTAATATTCAGTATTGTCTAATGAAACATATTGCGGTCCGTAAAAGACTATGTAATGTGAAATTCATATGCTTCGAATATTATGTGTGTGTGTGTGTAGATTGCGTGTTGGGCTCTCGTTATTATTTTTGCGGGACGGGGTAGTCAAGAACTTGACTTTTGTTGACTCTTTAGTATATCGACTGTCGAGGCAAATACATTTAAGTACGAGAGTGTTGACTTCTGTTGGTTACTCGAGTAGATAGATTGGACATAAGATTTGTCTGACAGAAAAATTGGTTACCTGTCACGTGTGGCTGTTTATATGAAAAGGATAACCTTCTATAATTATATAACTAATTAGAGATGACAAGTAAACGCAACATTTAGATTGGGACCATGGAGGAACATGGCAATCTATTACAACGTTATCATGCTATCTTCAGAAGATAGCATCTTTTATATCGTACTATAAAACTTTCATTCTAAGAACCCGTTCAGATAAAGCCAATAGACTTAACATTATTTTGAGTCTCGTGAAAGTTTTAAAATGTAAGTCTCTGGAATTAAGAGAGTATTCAAAGCACATGAGCATAACGACCAGCTCATTATGTCATTCACCAAATGCTATCTTCAACTACACAGAAAGAAAAAAAGTGAGTCATCATCGAAAAATGAGTCATTTTGTCCGTGTAGTGACACACTATGGCTCAAAATGAGTCATTTTGTCCGTGTAGTGACTCGTTTTACGATAATGACTCACTTATTTTTTTCTGTGTATAGTCACTGATAGTAGGCCGCCTACGCATCCAAAATGGTACGAGGGCAAATGTTATATCTGCAGAGAAACGAGCCACTCCACTGCAACTCAGTACATTGACATGACTTCTTCTGTATCTCCAAATAAACAGCCATGATGGGTATATAGTGTCAACCCTTTTAATATGAAAGTTATCAAGCGCTGTAACTTTTGAACTAATAATGTAATATATATGAAAGTATAAAAAAAATTAAATGAAATAATTTAGAGAATCCATTTTGTGGTACAAAAAATGCTGATGTATAAAATTTTAACCAACAAAATCACTTTTTGGCTCAATTTTTGCACTTTTTGATCAATAATTTCAAAACTAAATATTGTTATGTTAAAAAACGAAAACTGATCCTAGAAAAGTGTCTTTAGATGATTTGTGTGCAATGTCGGCATTTTTTAACAAAAACTGATTATGTTATACGTTCTCAAAAAAAAATGTTGAGGTCAAAAATGTAAAAATCAGCATTTTTAGTGAAAAATTGATACGAAAAGGGATTTTCTGACTCATTTCATTTACAAAAATGTATACTTTTATACACCACGTTATTAGTTCAAAAGTTTCAGCGCTTGATAAATGTCATCATAAAAGGGTTGACACCTCCCTTAAGCAATTGCTATCTTCAGGCGACCACTATCGCCTATCACCCGAAGATATAGAATTACGTTACATTAACCAGACTGCTATTGCTATCTTCAGAAGATAGCAGTATGCTTGTACATGTACAGGCTTAGAACATTTCGTGTCACTATACCAAAGCTTCGGAATGACAAATAAGAATTCATTTCATAGCAGCATCGTTTGACAATCGCTACATAACAATAATGATAATGGGATGGCTATTGGCTTTAATTAAGTAAACACTTACACACTTAAATCGACAGAGTCAAATGTGAACCTTTTTATTACAGTAACAACAATAATTAATATTATACGCTGTGGGGGCTTAAGAATGTTATTGTTGTTTTTGTTTGTATTTCTTTTTCATGAATTTCATTATGTAGTAATCTGTAACACTAATATATGTAATTATGAATATGTAACTATGTATTATAGGCCTATGCTTTGTTGTAATGTGAGGAATTAAATAAATCCCCTTGCTTGGAGGAAACGATACTAAAAAAAAACCCATATGTTATGAATCATTTAGTAAAACATCACCCAAAAAACAGTGTCAGAACAATACCGAAAAGTGTATCAACTTTCAAAATTGGTCAAAAAGGTGATTTTTTGTGTGTGTGATTTTCTCAAAAAAAATCAACATTTTTGGTCAAAATTGATGCCAAAAATAGATTTGCTGACCCAAATCCCATCCAAAAATGTATACTTTTATATGCATTTGATTCAATAATTACAGCACTCACAAAATTCCAAAAAAACACCACAATTCCGGCAGGTCCTTCTTTGTAACCTGTGCTATTATTAGCCTGAATGTTTATAGGCAAAAGTCAAGCAGCATCGGCAAACTTATAAATGAGTGGATTAATAGCAAACATAACTCAAAGTCCATTTGTCCCGCATGACGGAGCCGGATCAATATCAATACTTAATGGAAGGTTTATTAGCTGAACTTGACATCAAAATTATATCCAGAATACAATTGTATATGTATAAATATATCACACCAAGCCGAACACTTCGATAATATAGTAACACTTTCCATGCGGCTCTTGGTTTTACCATATTATACAAAAACAGATTTTTCAGAATCCTTTCCAAACTTTCAAGGTCTATCTATCTTAAGGATTACTGAACCAATACTAGGCATGCTTGTACTTATTTTAATGCATTTCTCATGGTAACTAAATTCAAGATTTTTGACATTTTTGAAACATTTGGTTTCAGGCATGCAGACGCCTGCATGCCGCGGGGAAAGTGTTAATAACTCCGTGTGTGACGGCCAATTTTTCGGTCAACAGTGCATGAGATTGAGATTGCCTCCATGCTCGCGCGTCCGTGTGTGTGACTGACTTCATTTTTTCGTTTCCAATTTACATGTTTGAGAATTATATGGATACACACACGTAATCACATGGTTCGCCAGGTTTAGCTGGCTATATTGGTAGATTGTTGTATTTATAAGGAAATAAATACTCTCAGAATTTTGTGCGCATGTTTTCATGAAAATATTTGGAAAAGCCAGTTTTGGAGTGAATTGAAAGGTGAGGGAAATGGATGCAGCACTATACTTACTATCTACTGAAGATAGCATTTTCTGAGGTTTCTTTTCAGGTGCATGTAAATGGGCTATTCCAGAGGGAAAAAAATTGCACACCCCCTATAGAGGAATTCGGAATTCCAAACTTGTTTTCAATAATCGAGGCCTGGAATTCCAGATTGTTTTGTCTCGCAATTAGTCAGCCACTCTAGAGAGGAACTCGGAATTCCAGACTTTTTTCAAAGCAAGCGGCCTGAAATTCATTATATTTCCCGGAATTCAGGACAAATTTTCATTATCGTTCCTAGAATTCCAAACATATTTTCATTATCACTATTCCTCTATACCCAAATCCAATACCCTTAACTCCTGGAATTCCAGATTTAATTTAAAATAATATATTGTTTCTCTATAAGGGGAGGGGGAGGGCCGGGGGTTGCTATTTTTGGGGGAATAGCCCAATGTGGTTAGGTAGTGCAAAGCTGTGCTACTGACGACTCGCTTTCTTGTCAACATTGCATTCTGTTTCGATGTATGTGCACTGCAATATTGCATGCTATCTTCTGAAGATAGCATTTTACGTTGTTTATTTGAAAGCCTATACACTCATGATAATGAAGACCGTGTTAATTGTTTTTCATACTGAAGATAGCATTGTTAGGTTTCTTTGCCAGGCGCGGTGCTGTTAAACATTGCATTATGTTTGCAAAATGAATGCAATGATAGTATCTTAATAGCTCTTTTAATGGGGGACTCAAGGAAGTTTTTGAATTGAATTTTTGAATTTTGTGAGTGCTGTAATTAATGAGGTATTAATCAAATGCATATTAAAGTATACATTTTTGGAAAGGAAATTGATCAGAGAATCCAAATTTGGCGTCAATTTTGACTCAAAATGTTGATTTTGAGAAAATCACAAAATTCACTTTTTATTTGACCCACATTTCTTTGAACAAAGATAAGAACAATAATTGTAAGTAAAGAATGCTCAAATCGCTTGATGATAACAAAATTGGGTCAAAAAAGTGATTTTCTCAACAACAAAAAATCAACATTTTTGGTCAAAATTGATGCCAAATTTGAATTCTCTGATCTATTTCCTTTCCAAAAATGGATACTTTTATATACATTTGAATCATAGTTCAATAACAAGAGCACTTACAAAATTCCCCCCAAAAATGACTTCCTTTTAACCCCCCCCCCCCCCTTAATGGGCTCTTCCATTTGAAATCCATACTTAATGGGCTCTTCCATTTGAAATCCATACACCCCCTGTAGAAGACATTTGGCCCGGCACAAGGAGTGTGAATTTCAAATGGAGTTACCTGCATCGGTGACTCCGATTGAAATGATATTTGATTTAAGTGCACAAATAAGGGACAAGGTCAAAATAAGTCAAATTCAGAACAAATCTTATTTCTGATCTTTGATACATCTTGTATCTAACCATGAACTCAAATTCATGAAAATAAAGAGTTAAACTACAATTTGAGGTATTTAATTTTCATTTACTCCATTGATTTGTTAACAAAACAACTTGAAACTTTAATTGCCTATAACTTGACAATTTGTAACTTTGGTTTAGAATGTGATATGGCATTGGCTTTGGTACCAAAATGTCCCTTAACATATATACATATTATCATGATAGGGTAGGTGTGGGTAATACGGGACCTTTAAGACATTTGCATAATTAAAATACAAAATAACTGACTCAAATTTAAGCAAAGTTTGTCATTTGTAATCTACATTTTATAAACCTTTATTGTAATAAAAAAAACAGAGACATTCTATGTTTGGTTTGGCTGTTATTATCAAATACTGACGTCATCATAAATGTCCCATCTAACCTACACGTGAAGGTAATACGGGACATTGTTTTGAGGACATTGTTTTGGTATGAAAAGTTATTTGACATTTTTTATTTAAAGAGTAACTGTTAAAAAACCATAAATAATGGTCCAGTAATCCATTTAAGAGATAATAATGCATGAAGTACATTGGTACAAAAAAGGTACATTGCTACAAAAAACAAACAAAAAAGTACTGTAGGTGTGGGTAATACGGGACCTTTAAGATATTTGCATACCGTCATGCTGGCTGTCCCATATTACCTTCACCAATACTTGTGAACCCACGGCTCCCATTCAATGCATTATAACACCAATGTACACTGTACTAGCGAAGCACACACACAATACATGTTGGACCAACACCTGAAACATGCTTAATAATGCAAAAATTCAGGTCACGCCCTCTTTCCTTTTCTTTACCATCATATTCTATGAAAACACTATTTTTATATTAGACCAAAAATATGGGTGCATTTTTCCTTAAATTGACAGGTTGTGGTGATTTTCTGGCTGGTAATTCTTCCGATAGCTTTGATAATAGTCATGCAATTCACTAAGGGTTTGATCTATCTATAGAGGGCGCTATTTAAAGTGCTAGTAATGCCAGACGGCTGTAGATGAGATTTCAGTGATGCGGTCCCGTATTACCTACGGTCCCGTATTACCCACACCTACCCTATCAATAACTCAATATTCATATTGCCCTCATTGTGCCTCATTCACTCGCGTTGGGTCACATATATTGCGCTTTATTCCGTGTTCCAGGAGCATGAAAGTGGGCCATAATCTCTTGCGTACATTACTGTTTGCTTTGATATGAGATTAATTGTTTCAAAATAGCGTGTCGAGTTCATATTAAAGTGTCATTATCAACATCGACCCATTATTCACCTCTTACCCAAGCAGGGCTCTAATATTTGTGGACTATTTTATTAGTGCGTGAATATAATGTGAAATTCAACACCCTCCCTGGACTCCTGCTGATTTATTCGGAATATATCAAACCCCAGAGCAGTCATGCAAATGTACCGTGTATTGAACATTGCGTTGATTTGTTCACAATAGGGAAATTACCCAAAATATGACTTTCTAATAATATATTGTTGCATGCACTCCGGGGTTTTTTCTTTTTCTTGTTGATGATATACAATTTTAAGCAATCAACTATAAGGGCTCTATCAATCAACTTCAAACCAACATTGACGTCTCAGGGTAATTCATTCTAACGATGCAATAAAAATAAAATAAAAAAACCTCTCTAAGATAAAATTGTAACTGTAACGAGTATTCCTGATGTTATACTTTCCGTATTAAATATGTAATATAAGAATAAAATTTAGAAATCAAGTCGTGTTACCTAATCAATTACAAAACGGTATCGTGGGAAGATGGACACCAAGGCGTCTTTAAAGTGTATATAGTAGATATATTATGATAATAAATGGTCTTCAAAATGTTAACAAGTTGTCTACACCAAGTGTGTATTTTAGGCCTACAATGAAAAATTACACAATGCTATCTTCAAAAAATAGTACAAAAAAGATAGCAAAATAGGCGTACAATGACAAATTACACAATGCTATCTTCAGAAGATAGTAAACAAAAGACAGCAAAATATGCCTACAATGAAAAATTACACAATGCTCTCTTCAGAAGATAGCAAAATCGTCTATAGGCAGTGTATCTTTCAATAAAACCTAACATAATGCTGCTACCTTCGGTATAGTCGCTCGTAAGCAAATAGTGTATACCTTAACACTTTCCACGCGGCAGGCGTCTGCAGATGACACTCCACTATTTCACAAAATGTTTCAAAAATGTCAAAATTATTGCATTTCATTACCATATTTGGAATCACCATGAAAAATGCATTGAAATAAGGACAAACATGCCTAGTATTGGTTCAGTAATTCTTGAGATAGACTATGAAAATTGGGAAAGGTTTCCGAAAAATCTGTTTTGTATATATGGTAAAACTAATAGCCGCATAGAAAGTGTTAACAAATAAATCTAACAAAATGCTATCTTCAGTAGATAGCAAGTCGACTGGAACCCTTTTAATACATGTACATGCACAGAACTTTAAGAAAATGTTGTCTTCAGTAGGCTAAATTAATTGGAATGTCTGTATAAACAACCTTTACCGTGTTTACAAAGAACTCTAACAAAATACTATCTTCAGTAGATAACTAAATACTTCTAATAAGCAAACACTGTTCTTTATCATGTTTATAGACAAACACTGTTCTTTATAACGAAATCTTAACACATGCTAGAAAGTACCTTCAGGAGATAATTCAAATACTTGCTTTCGTTGTATTTTCGAAGAACCGGTTTCGTCAAATAATTTTGAACAGTTCTTCACAATCGGATCGCGAAGCGAAAGGTAATTTCCAGTGAAATTATGACAATTAGTTTTAAATTCAAATTAAGTCGCATCACAAATGCGCAATTATACGGTTCAAATTAAGTACTCATTTGTATATCGTCTTTGTTTAATCTTAATATTTTTAGTCAATTCTATTGATTGAAGAAGATATAATGACAAACGTCTTTAAATCAATTCACCGTCGTATCGTGCAATCTGTGGTCGCCGTATTCTGCCAGCCGGAAATCAACATCGTGTATAGAAAAAAGTGTTAAATTCAATTAGGAAAATTAAATCATAACAGCGCGCCGTGACTGTGTGTGTATTAAAAAGTGTGAGAAAAAAATGGGTTGAAACAGCCCAAATCCCAGATTTGTCCGAGTTATATGATGTTTATTAATAATAATTATGACACGCTAGAATGAATATTGATCTTTTGTCGGGCTGTGAACGTATACATTTATCGCTATACTGTCAATGTGCTTCCGTTTTCATAACTTTTGTTTTTATGACAAGTATAATAATAATATTATTTTTATTATTTTTAAAACATGTGGGTGTCACCTCTTCATAATTGTGGAATTATTGGAATAAAAAATTATATTTGTTTAATTTATTTTTAAATTTCTTGGGTTATTTTTTTTCTCATTTTTTTATTCTTGTTAATTTTTCATGAAAAAAATTAAAAAATAAACATTTTTTGTCATGCCAAAGTTAATGGAGAACATTGTTATCTATTTCAAAACCCTTATTTTATAGAGATATCAAACTGTAATTAATTTCACAAATACAGTATTATTGATTCTTTGTCGGGTTGCCTATAGACATATTCCAGTTTTCCCATCATAAAAAAAACCGCCGCAGGAAATCTTCCCCTTCAGCGAGTCGTCTGTTTTGCAAGTTATATGCATGAACCATGATGTGTAGAAACGTTAAAAGTTGACTCTATATCATATACAAATCTCATCGTTATCACGCCAAAACATGTGCAAGTAGGATTTTCATTAACTTATAATTAGGACGCACGCGACTTTCGCGTAAACTCAACGCGTGTGTGTGCGGTGTACAAGTCAAATTGGGCGGGAATGGCTCCCACGGTTTGTCAAACGTCAACACCCAGAGCCTAGTTACAATTCATTTAACCGGAAGCATTTTTTTCTAAAATAATTATCTGGGTTTGCTGAAAACACTTTTAAGTGTTTTCAGCAAACCCAGATATATTTTGGAAAAACACTTTCCACGCGGCAGGCATCTGCAGACGACATTCCAAAATGTCACAAAATATAAATAAAATGTCAACATTATTGAACTTCATTATCACATTTGGAATCACCATCAGAAATACATTGAAATAAGTACAAACATGCTTAGTATTGGTTCAGCAATCCTTGAGATAGACCTTGAAAGTTGGGAAAGGTTTATCAAAAATCTGTTTTGTATAATGGTAAAACTACTTAGCCGCGTGGAAAGTGTTAGGTATGGAAAAGAATAAATGGCTTTCTATTTTATTGCAATTATTTTCAAGTATGTTCAAATATGGGCTAGTCCACGACGATTGAAAGAGTGATGTGCATTATTATTGATATGTTTATTTTTAATATTAAATAAGCTTATAAAATGTGTAAATTAGCCTATTATTTAAAAAAAATGTAAAGTTGCTATCGTCCGAAGATAGCACTTGTTTATGCTGTAAACTGCAATTGTAAAATTGGTTCTCTTGGTAATAGGGTTACAATGTAAATTTTCAATATAGTTGATGGTGATCAAGAACAACGGTAAAGTATCTTATTTCCTGATGATTCGGTTATGTTATCAAGTTTAAAGTTGCAATTAACTAAAAGATTGTATTTTGTTACATTGTAAACCGCACTAATTTGTACATCTTCTGAAGATAGCATTCGGTTCTATTTCGAAGTACAATTGCAAATTTGCTACGCTATTCAGTTACATTGTAAAATAAAAATATATAGTTGCTATCTTCTGAAGATAACAATTTCAGTTTTGCTCTATATGTGTAAAGTACAATAACGTTGCAATTTTGTAACGACAGTGGATATGAGTAAGATTCAACTCTTGTCTTCAAGTCCTGCAGAATATCTGGTCTGGCTGTTGGATTTTGCTATAGTAAATGTTGCCATCTCCGGACAATCGATAGGCCTACGTGTAAAATAGTATACAGTTAACCTATAGGTAGTCCTACCTTTAGGACTACTCTATCTATAATCCTAGACAAATTGCTCCCCATCCGAGAACCGACCAACCCGAGAACCGAACACTCTTTTGACGGACTCGGCTAGGATGGCTGACTCAGTGTTTCTATATTCTATCATAGTATAGTATATTTCCCTGGATAGTGAGTGGCCCTACGAGGAGGGCTACCTATAGGCTAGTCTACTTGTTATTTTCCAGCGGCCACATTTGTCAATTTTACATATTATTGGATCAAATCTCAAATGAAATGAAGCATTATTAGACTCAATTTGACGTTCCTTTCCCCAATATTTCCACCAGTTCTCTTAAAGGTAGATGACCCGATCACATTTTCATAGCACAGATTTTTCTCAAACATATGGAGATTTTCATATCATATGAAAGATCATATTTTTCTGATTAACATACTGAAATTTGACGGTCCAAATCAGTATGATTACGAAGAAATCGGTGAAATAACATCGAATTACCGCGAAAAGTGGTAACCACCAATATAGTTTGTGTACAACTCAATGAGCACATTTCACGGCATCTTGTGCGTCTAAAATAAGAACCATTAGAGTTATGCAACTCAAACTTTGGAATACGACTTTTTTGAGGATGACCTTTCATGTCGAATAGAAAACTTCAAGTTGAAAATCGGAACATCTACCTTTAATACAGATCACGATGTGATACATGCAAGGCTGAGTAACATACCATTATATCATAAATGGAATGTTGTATAATATAAACACCTGTTATTCCGTCACCAAAACGGGGATTCCCCGGAACATCCCTACCCGTCACGTATTATACGTGACAGGTGTTTCATGATTTTATACATGCCACCCCGTGACCCACATCAAACTATTAGTACATGCTCGCAACGTACGACAATAATACACGTGTTATATTGCTGACACATTTATTTTTACATTAAAAACAGTTATGAATAGGACAATTGGTGACCTAAATAACGCATACATTTATTTTTACATGTAAAGTTGTAGTAGCGAGGTAGGTGTTGATCCATATAAATTTGTAACACTTTGTTCATGTTGTGTTTAATGATTTTAACGCCCCAATGTGTTGATATGGTGTCACTTATACGCTCCGCTGGTATACCTATCATGCTTATTCATGTTTTAAGGAATTGGGTTTGATCCTGGTTTAATGAGGTCAAAGCCCTTTGACTAATATGGAAGAAGAAAAAATGTTCGACGGCCTTCGATTGTTTTGTTAAATTTATTTAAAAAAACACGTTTGACTTTGATTTTCATTTAAGGTTTAAATTTGAGAAAATTGTGGAAATATGTATATATAATTTTAAAAACAAAGATAACAACGTATTCTCTCGTTGTAAATCACTGTAGTTTCGACTTTGACTTTGTTTCCAGGGGGAACCACGCCCGTGTACAGATATTTCCGCTATACAACCTTGTATGACAATATTAGGAGTTCAAACTTTCATTGTCATGTGTGTATGTATAGATGGTGTGACCGGTGACGTCATGTATTTACAAATGGGACACCCTCTCTTGATTCCCTCCGGGCAGAATATACAGTAAAGTTAATGAAGACAACATGAAATTTCTTTCTAATGAATTGTAAAACTCATTTATTTTAAATTCTTTTTGTGAAATTCGATAGCTTATAGCATTCCTAAGCAAGTTTAAAGACAGTTTTGATAACAATTTGCTGTAACACCACAATCTAGTTAGAAAACCTGATCTGGCCTATGTAAACTATAGGAATCTTGCCCGGTTAGTTTTGTCTCAAATCAACAGAGGGCGTCATAAATGTAAACAACGGTCACCTCATCTATAGTTGTTGATTTTATAAACATGAAAAATATGTGGAACAATCGTGGGAACAATACCATCGTTTATGCAGCAAGTTACACTAAACAATATAGGCGTGTATTTAAACGCCCAATTGTATGTTTTAAATCAGGTTATAAGTCATGAATGTTTGTTGACTTTTGACAGAGTCCTGCATTCGTTCGGAATGAGGTCCGTGTCTGCATCATATATTATGTATCTTGTCTCGGACAGATCAGAGACTGGTTGTGATTAGCTTCTTCGTTATTTTTAGTTTCACCGTGCCAGCAATATTTAGATTTATATTGGTTGACTTTTTTCTTTTCTTGTTTTAATGTGAACCGTTCGAGATATCCAACTGATCCAACTCCGCAACTCCGCAACGCCGCAACGCCGCAACGCCGCAACGCCGCAACTCCGCAACTCCGCAACTCCGCAACTCCGCAACTCCGCAACTCCGCAACTCCGCAACTCCGCAACTCCGCAACTCCGCAACTCCGCAACTCCGCAACTCCGCAACTCCGCAACTCCGCAACTCCGCAACTCCGCAACTCCGCAACTCCGCAACTCCGCAACTCCGCAACTCCGCAACTCCGCAACTCCGCAACTCCGCAACTCCGCAACTCCGCAACTCCGCAACTCCGCAACTCCGCAACTCCGCAACTCCGCAACTCCGCAACTCCGCAACTCCGCAACTCCGCAACGCCGCAACGCCGCAACGCCGCAACTCCGCAACTCCGCAACTCCGCAACTCCGCAACTCCGCAACTCCGCAACTCCGCAACTCCGCAACTCCGCAACTCCGCAACTCCGCAACTCCTTACTAAGGGCATCTTGCTCTGTCTATACTGATAATGAAAGCAGCTAATTTATTGATAGACCTTTGCCATACAATGCAATGCAAGTGTTCTGTAGAACACTTGTTCCGTAGAACACTTGTTCCGTAGAACACTTGTTCCGTAGAACACTTGTTCCGTAGAACACTTGTTCCGTAGAACACTTGTTCCGTAGAACACTTGTTCCGTAGAACACTTGTTCCGTAGAACACTTGTTCCGTAGAACACTTGTTCCGTAGAACACTTGTTCCGTAGAACACTTGTTCCGTAGAACACTTGTTCCGTAGAACACTTGTTCCGTAGAACACTTGTTCCGTAGAACACTTGTTCCGTAGAACACTTGTTCCGTAGAACACTTGTTCCGTAGAACACTTGTTCCGTAGAACACTTGCATTGCATTGCACGGCATAGGCCTATATCAATAAATTGGAAATTGTCAGCTATCTACTGAAGATAGCATCTTGTCATTTTGACGTATAAAGTACACCAGCATAAATACGGATAGTTTATCATGGTGGGCCTAATACCATAGGCCTATTGTGTATCTAGAGACGGAAGCATGACATGGTAATTCCGCTCATACGTGTATATTTGATTCCAAATTTATGCTATCTACTGAAGATAGCAGCCTAGCGCCTTAGCATGGTTCGAGCATGTATGCATAACTAGGAGGCGTGCCCATTAGCTACAGTGTATAGCTCATGACAAAGATCTGTAATACAAACGAAGGGGCGAAGAATCTATTAAAAATCCCTGATTTGAAATGTTCTAATTTCCCTATAATAACAGATCCAGCCCAGGGTCAAAGGTCAGTGCACCCCGACCAATTGCCGACACAGAAGGTTTTGCGAAATGTATTTTCCAATGACAGTGTTAAAATACTAATTCCACAAAAAACATGAAGATATGATATCCGAATCTTCTTCAATTCCTGTCTTAAATCGGTTACCGTGTCAACTCTATAATCCCCCGCTTCTCTCGCTCTACCGCCGTATGAAACAATTAGGATCATATCTCTCTTGCTTTAAACTTGGAGAACGTAGCGAAACAAACATTTGAAATCGGCTTAACCAAGAGTTTCCCGGGCTATTCTGACGAATGGAAGACAGTACCGGAGGTTAGAGTCGTCGGCGCACTTAGAGCTTCCTCGTCCCCCGGGGGCACCAGATCTGTTGACTTTGAACACGGTAATGACAACAAGGGGACTGCAAACGATGCGACCCTGTCGTCAAGTAGGTACAGCGCCGATGAATAACGTTCGAGAAATTTTGCAAAGAAAATGAACAAAAAAGGATAAATTTCTATTTGATACTATAATTTATAACCACAATAGATAAGATAAGTGGTTATAGAAATCTGCTATAGGCCTATTATACAGATACAGAATTTACAAATTTGATCTAATTTTCCTATTTTTTCCATTTCATAAGAACTGGTTAGCAATAAATCATAAGCAGACAAATATTTTCAGGGGAAGAGTAGCAGCTTCATCAAGCGTAATAGTTCAAGGCGGTTCCATTGCACACCATAATCCCACAAGGGATTTTTTTTCTTCTCGCGCGCAAATACGGGAAATCAAATCTCGCTTTAAAGTGTGATTGATTGGTATTGCTATTATTGGTGTAGATTAAATTTGTAACGGCCCACAGCTTCATTATCATCATTATCTTCATCTTCACTTTATGGGTGCTCGCTCATCATCACACTCGGCATATTCTCTCGGCGGTGTGATATGATGAACTTCACCATGGGGCAGAGGACTACCGGTTGCGAGCCGCGGAGTAGTGATGATAAGGCGCGGCGTGACTATCACGGCCGAACCCAGGCGGGAAGTGACAGCTCGACGAATCGCCACGGTTTCGGGTTTAACGAACCGTAATGATAATATGATGCGCAAGCAATTTGATGATAAGGCAATCTCAATTTGTAAGATTAAACCAAATTTTTCAGCTCCCTAAATATACACGAGAAAAATACTGGAGGATATTTGACGACCTTATCATGCTCGGAGCAGGCCGTTGCTCCCAAGGATTCTACTGTTAACTTATTCGATAAACTGTATTTTTATTTGTCTTAATTTGTTAGGGAAGGAATTCATATATCATTTGCTAAGCTATTATATAGGCCCTAAGCCTCATAAAAGCTAGCATTACCTTGTTATGGGTGTCTTATTATTAGCCTATCTTCTTTTTCCAAGAAAGGTACAAGGTAGATAGCAATAATGATATGTATAATGAACGGTTAAATTCTTAATGCGATAGTGTTCCTTATTTTTATTATTTCACAACAAGATCATTGACGTGGTGACCCAATTTGAATGCTATATAGAAATAAAACTAGTCGCTATCTTCAGTAGATAGCTAAAAATGGCTCTGCATTTAAAACTTCATTGCTAATGTGCAATCGATTCTGACCATATTATTAGTATTACGAGTTGGAAAATACCGAAATACTTGTAAATATAAATCTGTGGTATATGCAGACAATGTACAGAAATGCTGAGATTGGCACTTGTTTTGTTGTTTTAAACAGTCGTACCAATGAATATATTGACTAAATAACCTCCAACAATTCATCGTTATACGAAAACAAATAATATGTAAAAACCGTCTAATGAAATGCTTGTCCACCAGAGACCTATATCCTAATGCCTGGCTTATACAGATCATTTGAATAAGGCAAAATACATGAATTAAACACCCAATATAAATTACACTACTATAAATCATTACACTAAATAAGTGGGTTATTTGATCATCATCGTGTACATGTGTATACTGGAGTATTAAATGATATTATGCCACTTGTAAAGTATAATTTCATTGACTTAGCGGGTTAAGCCCTCGATACCCGCTGCTATATTTGCATGATTTGGATTATCCGTCTAATCTTGCTAAATACGGATAAATAGTACGTAAGTGCTGACAAAAAATAAGACGGACTCAGCATGCCTAACCACAATCTGAACAGTAAAGTGGTTGGTATACACGTAAAGTGTCAATAATAATGACAATTGACTTGTTAAATATAATCTCAGATTTAAGAGGCATAACTCGCAACGTCAAGGCTATCATTGCTGCTGACACTGTCATATAACCCCATGCATGTAACATTATTTACTTAATACTTTTAGCTTAACAATAACATCATCATGAGCTAATTCATAATACACATCTTGATAAGCTCATGTGCTTTGGCCTGTGCTATCTTAGGTAGATAGCAATATCATAAAATCAATGGATGCTCTGTTTACTATCTTCAGTAGATAGTAATATCATAATATATGTAGATATGACCCGATTTAAAGCAATTAGACATATGATAGGCTATGTTCTTAGATACCATCTACAGTAGATAGCGCAAGTAAAGGATATAGACAAAATAAGCATGTAAGACATCGTTTAATGTAGACATTCCATGTTAAATCGTCAGTCGATTTGGCAGGTTATTAACATTTGTAAAATTAAATTAGATTATAATTTGAATAATTAAACGGATTGGACATTTATCCATTGTTGGTTTATTAAGTCTAGTTGTTCCATAGGGTATACACGTTGAATCTTATAAAATGGGACAAAAGTCTAAGTTGCAAAAAATATGCTTATGAAAAATGCGGTAAAAACCTATAAAATGCCTATACGCCATATGTCTGGCATAGGTTTGAATGGATTAACATAGGCCCTATCATTTAAATAATGATGAACTACATAAATTTAACACCAACTATAAAATACTTCAGTTTTGAATGTATAAGTGTGTCATTAATTCTCCGTCCGTTAGTATTGATATGCCACTCGTATATAATTGTATTGACTTAGCAGTTTGAACCATGATATATTTGGATTATCCGGCTAATCTCGCTAAATACAGATGAGGAGATACAAATGTACATACGTGCTGACAAAAAATAAGACGGGCTCAGCATGCCCAACCATAATCTGAACAGTTGTAAAGTATAAAGTGTCAATAATAATGACAATGGACTTGTTAAGTATAATCTCAGATTTAAGAGGCATAACTCGCAACGTCAAGACTGTCATTGCCGTTGACACTCTTGTCAAATCACAACTAAAAAGGCCATGTGAAGTATGCACTATACTTTTAGCTTACGTATTGATGATATTATTCATTATATACATTCATTCAAAATAAATGTGCTTTTAAAGCACTATTTGAATTAGGATAGTGCTATCTTAGGTAGATAGCAATCATGAATGGCTATAAATTCGACACATGATTTTACTATCTTCAGTAGAAAGCAATAATATAACGGGTATAGATGAACCGATTAAATCAATAGGCCTATTGTCTCAGCTATAGAAGATAACAATGTAGGCATGATAGATGACCCGATTTATAACAGATTTTCAGCTTGTTCAGAAACCTTTCCTAACTTTCAAAGTCTATCTCAAGAATGACTGAACCAATACTAGGCATGTTTATACTTATTGTAATGCATTTGTCATGGCGATTCCAAATATGGTGATGAAATTCAACAATTTTGATATTTTTGAACATTTTGTGAAATTTTGAACGACTGTCGCGTTGAAAGTGGTAAAGCCATTTAGGCTCACGCTATCTTAGGTGGCAAGCACGAATGGCTATACATTCGACACATGATTTTACTATCTTCAGTAGAAAGCAACGTGTATAGATGAACCGATTTAAATCAATAGGCCTACACATGTTCTCAGCTACTATCTTCAGAAGATATCAATAGTTGGCGTGATAAATGACCCGATTTAAATCAACTATAATAGTTAACAGTAAAACATTAATATCCCATGGTTTATATATAGTTGTTCCATTCCATCAACGGACTTTGTTTTAGAACATGTTGAACCTAGTGGGACAACATTTTAAGTTACGAAATAAATGCCTTATTTCAAAACAGCTATGAAATACCCATGTCATGTCTGGCATATAAATATAGATTTAAAGGAATTAACAGATCATTTGAATAAGGATAGAATACACAAATTTAACACCAATTATAAAATACTTTAATAGTAATCAGTTTATAGTGTAGGTATTATTTGATAATCACCGTATAAACGTATAAAGTATTAAATGATATGCCACTCGTATCGTATTAGAATATAATGTCATTGATTTAGCGGGTTAAGTCATGATATCCTCTTTGGATTATCCAGCTAATCTTGGTAAGTACAGATAAAAGAGTACTACGTACGACGTGTGTTCAAGAAAAAAATAAGACGGACTCAGCATGCTTAACCACAATCTGAACAGGAACAGTATACAGTAGTAATAATGACAATTGACTTGTTAAATATAATCTCGGATTTAAGAGTCATAACTCGCTTATAATATAAACGCGCAACGTCAAGGCCATTGCCGCTTGTGACACTATCATAATCGCGACTTAAAAAGTGCAAGAGTTTATAAGTATACACTCTTAGATTCGCCATGAGATGTACTTACAAAAAAACCAAATTGATATACATAATTTAAGCAGTTTAAAAAAGAAGATAATTAGAAAGGGATATGGATGATATTCATGGGACGACTGTGGGATTGATCGTCTCTTACTCTTTTAAATATAGTAACACTTTCCACGCGGCAGGCGTCTGCAGACGACATTTCAAAATTTCACAAAATGTTTCAAAAATATCAACATTATTGAATTTCATTACCATATTTGGAATCACCATGAGAAATGCATTGAATTAAATACAAACATGCCTAGGATTGGTTCAGTAATTCATGAGATAAGACTTTGAAAGCTGGGAAGGTTTCTGAAAAATATGTTTTGAAACTGATACTGATAGACGTTATTCATAATTGGCGATTTCAGGCTAAAGTGACGTAATCAATATGTTTTACGGGCTATCGGGCGGGCGGACCTCTCTCAAGTTTGGGTTTATAGTTAGCCGGGCGTTTTTTTCTTCTCCAAAATTACACAAAAGTCGCAAAACTGTAAAAATGTTGGGTTTTTTGGACTAACTAAAACACAATCCCAACATTTCGGAAATGCGGCTCGGTTTTCATTTGCACGTGAATTCCCTATTTCTCCAAAAATGGGTCGGTCGATTGAGATTTCGTTTTGACTGAGGATGATAATAGGGCCTAGGCTCCATGTTTGTTTTTTGTTTTTGTTGGGGTGTTTGTTACTGTATTATGTTGTTTATTTGTTTGATTCAGGATTTTGTTTTGTTTATGGTGTCAGTCCATGAATAAATAAGCATTATTGTATGATGTAGCCTAATCATATCATTCAATGCAACCATGCAAGTCTTTGAAAAGCAGTCAAAAGCGCGCCCTCAAGTTTGCTGACAATAGGATTGAAAAAAGATTCTGTTGCTTTATGTAAAACACAGAGAGTTGGTTGGTCAGCTAAATATATATGGAGTTTAGTAAATTTATAAATTCAAACACTTATAATATAACTAAAACAATATAAAAATCCTCCTGGAAGTCTAATAACAATATTTATCATGTTTATAATATGCGGCCTAATGATTGACAAAAACACATAACCATTAATAAATCATACGACTATGTTCATTATTTTCATATTGTAATGTATAGGCCTATGCAATGATAAAACACTACTTACCCTGCTATATGCATTACTGAACCATATTCATTCCCAGCCCCGTTCCCAGCGCTACTGCGATGCAGCATCCGATTACCATCATGGCTATCTACAGCAGAAGATGCCGGGGCCGGTGACGGTACAGATATCGGTGACATCGAACTTGAAATTACCGCCATGTTGTCGTCGCTCAAGTAGCCCGCCCCGACGGATGGTGGCGGTGGCGGCGTCGCTAACGACTCAGCTACAGAAGGTGGCGGCGATGTCGGTGTGGTAACCAATGCAACTAGAGGACAATACATCTTAAATTCGTAAATTTGTCAAGAAAATAAAATCTTGAAATTTTTAATTTGTTAATAGTGATGAGTATTCGCATACAATTATACAAGATCCCCGCAGATAATATTGTCAATTTGTTCTGAAATTGTATATATCAATTCTCGGGATAAAACAGCAGCATGTTCTCACACCGTAGCATTTTTGCACAGTCCACACGTGGCTTTCATCAACTACTAGTATCTCACATTGTTATATAATAGTTTATTTGATAAATGTGTGTATATTTTTAGTCGTTCTCAGCCTTGCCACGCCTGGAGACGATACAAGCACCTTTAGCTCTGCCTAAGACAAATAATATTATCATTTCAATATTTTGACGGCTGTTTAAATATTGAAATTATTATAAAGAATTGATGTTGTTGACTTAACAGGTCCTGATAATAGAGCATTATACAAGCGTGAAATGCTTGCGAAATGTGAGGTGCAAATCATCCATAGCAAATCATCCGGTGAAAGTTTAAAAGGCCATGGGAAAATGTAGACATTATTGACTAATTTTGAAGTCTATATCACTCACAAAAAAGAACATTTTCGAAAATTTCGAAACAATTACGGTAAAACAATAAAGTAACTCCCCAATTATGCAATATCGATTCATCGAGTTGACTAGTTGTGTTGTTCATATAATATTCTAGAATAGCCTATATATCAACACATTTATTATGAATACATACATACATACATACATTCAAAATGCTTATATAGCGCTGCTACATAAAGAACGCAGCGCTTTAGACCAACAATATAAATGGCAAAAAGAGAAGAAAAAAAAATACATGCAAAAGAACAAACAAGCAAAGGAGTTAGGCAGGATACAAATGTGTTTTTAAAGCACTCTTAAAACTAGATAATGTGTGGGATTCTCTGATGCTAACAGGTAAACTGTTCCAGATATGAGGAGCTGAATAGGAAAAGGTCTTCTTAACAGCAGATTTTAAGGTCCTTATGACATCAACAGGATCTGAACCCACGACATTTTCACTGTGATTCATAGTAGGCCTAAATACTTTCACCTAATACCAATCACTTATTAAAATTGGACAAAAAGTTAAATTTCTGACCCCAAACGCAAAAAGGTCAACGACATGTTTACGTTTTGCCTGATAACTTTGTAACGAAACATCGGATATATATATGGCTAAATATATATACATTTCCTTGAATTGTGCTCAGACCAACAATTGGGTATGCAGTTTTGCAAAGCCTTTTAAGTTCCAAAATTTCACAAAATGTTTAAAAAATGTCAACATTATTGAATGAATTACATTATCATATTTGGAATCACCATAAGAAATGCATTGAAATAAGTACGAACATGCCTAGTATTGATTCAGTAATCCTTGAGATAGACTTTGAAAATTAGGAAAGGTTTCTGAAACATATGTTTTGTATATAGGCCTATTATAGTAAACTATATAATAGCCGTGTGGAAAGTGTTAACATGGAACGAATAATTCCTGTGCGTCATTTTTAAAACTTTTAAAGATTTTAGTTTATTTAGATCAATAACTTTCCCCGTATTATTTTAAATCCAGATTATTCTTTATGCTTGCATGATTTGCATTCAGACAAATTGTTTAGGGATTTTGGTCATGATATTTTTATTTACCATTTTAAGATAACATTTTTCTTACAGAGTTCTAAGAAGGAAGTCGTAACAATGGGTTAGACACAAAATGAATTTCGACAAAAGAAATGAACTAAAATCACTATCTGCAGAGGACAAAGTGACTGATCAGGCCTACGCAATTACAAAAGAGGGTCTGCGGTCGGTAAACATTTATATTTTTCTAAAATCTTCATGATGATAACAAGACGAAATCTCTTCCGGTTTAAAAACATGACATGCAAGTCGCAAGACTATCTGTCAGCAGAAACAACATAGGCTTTGAGGAATTCTAACAAAGTTGATCTCAAGGATTATTGAACCAATACTAGGCATGTCTGTACTTATTTTAAAGCATTGCACACGGTGATTCTAAATATTGATGAATTTTGTGGAATTTTGGAATGTCGTTTTTCAGAAACCTTTCGAAATTGTCAAAGTCTATCTCAAGGATTACTGAACCAATACTAGGCATGTTTGTACTTATTTCGATGCATTTCTCATGGTGATTCTTAATATGGTAGTGAAATTCAATAATGTTGACATTTTTAAAGAAATTTTGGAATGTCGTCTGCAGACCCCTTCCGCGTGGAAAGTGTTATTTAAAACGGCCTGACTTGATTGCTGCGATCGGGGTTGATGTCAAATGTCTTGGATAGTACCTATTAGTATTGTTTCATCATTATGGATACAACAGATATGATAATGATATTGGTAATATTTATTTTAAGCCATAGTGGCAGTCTGAACTAATCCCCATTATCTCTCAGATGAACATCTGAGCCCGATTTTGTAACAGATCGGTGCGCGCGGGCGATGCACGCCGCCGGTACCGGAAGTCAACGCAAGAAGATGTTCAATGCAGTTCATAAGGAACTCTGATAAATCATCGAGTTAGGAAGGACACGTACATGTAGTACGTACGTACTAAAGAATAGATAATGAGTATTAATTACATTTATAGGCTTTCATAAGAGTATTTGTTAGTATTAAAGCATCAACGTTACTGCGCATTGCCGAGCAAATAATGGCGAGGATGAGTGTTTTAGTATGACGAGCATTTTACACACAATAGTGCTATCTTCAGAAGATATCACCGTGGACTGTGCGTGTAGTGCCGGTTCATGGCCTGGTAGTGGTAGTAATGGATGTCGCGAGCGATTAGACCAAGAAAAAAAAACCTGTTCTACGGGCAAATGGACCGGGGGGGGGGGGGGCACTCAACTTTTTTTTTGGTAGGGGTGTGCCGCCCAGGGTCTCAAAAAGGGGGGCTACAGAACTGAACTGATGGGATTTTATGACGAAAAATAGGGTCTTAGGAACTGATTTTTTCAAAAAAGTAGGTCTTGAGAACTGGCCTATAGTTCAATGTTGATATGCAAGAACGCACATTTTCGATATTTTTGGGTTTTAGAACGCAAAATGTTCGAAGAATTGGGGTTTTTGGAACGCAAAATTTCGCGATTTTTGAATTTTCAATAAAATTGGGGTCTTAAGAACTGATGCAGGCTCATTGAAATGGGGGGTCATAAGAGCTAGCAGCAGAGGGTGAAAAAGGGGGTCTTCAACGCGGCACATACCTATACCCTTTTCCAATGTCAGTGCCCCCCCCCCCCCCCCCCCCCCCCCCCACGGGAAATGGACCTCTCAGGTTGGGTCGGTCAGTCGGGCGTTTTCTTTTCTTTTTCGACTTCAAAATGACCGTTAAAAATACCCCAAAATCAGTAAATATGTTGTCATGATTTTTTGGGTAAGTATTCGTTTGCACGTGAAAGTGTTTTTCCACCGATTTCTAAAATATGAGTCGGTTGGGCCCATAAAACGGGGGAGGGGGGGGGGTTGTGTCCTTAAAATGGGTTACTTTCGGAAGTGCTGTTAATAGCAAAAATGAATCAAAAGCACTAAAATTGAGTTCCCATTGGTTTTCCACGAATTGTGTACCTCAACTCATACGTCAAAACATATATTCAAGTCAGATTTCTGATTGTTATGGTATACCGGTTAGAGTAGGCCTATTCTTTCTTGATTTTTAGCATAGTAATTAAGCCTTTTTTCATGGTTTCATGAATCTTATGATGTAAAACCATTTTCGCTACGTCGTATAATAATCTGAATTTGAACATTATGTGTTAACACTTTCCACGCGGCTGATTGGTGTTACCATAATATACAAAACAAAAATTTTCAGAAACCTTTTCCAACTTTCAAAGTCTCTATCTCAAGAATTACTAAACCAATTTACTAGGCATGTTAGTACTTATTTTAATGCATTTCTCATGGTGATTCTAAATATGGTGATGAATTACAATAATTTTGACATTTGAAAATTTTGTAGAATTTTGGTACTCTCGTCTGCAGACGTCTGCCGCGTGGAAAGTGTTAATAGATTACCAAAACAGGTTTGCAATCAGTAATCCAGCAGATTTCAACTCAAGACAAGACAATTAACATAATTATATAGAGACAAATTTGTGTCAATATTTGACTCAAAACATTTCTGTTTTATAAAAACTAATCACATAAAAAGCTTATGCCTATGTATCAGCCTTTCAAATGTGGGCATGGAGTAAACCAAAACTGATATTTGAAGACATATTCATATCAAAGACGTTGAGCTGGGTCATGTGTACTTACATACACCTCATAGCAAAAAACACGCGATATCTACCCCTGATAGCAAAGAAAACACAATGCTATCTACCCCTGATAGCAGACAGAAAACACAATGCTATCTACTCCCGATAGCAGACAGAAAACACAATGCTATCTACCCCTGATATCACAAAGAAAACACAAGTGCTATCTACCCCTGATAGCAGAAAGTAAACACAGTGCTATCTACCCCTGATAGCAGTAAGAAAACACAATGCTATCTAGAAAGAAAACACAATGCTTTTTACCCCTTATAGCAGAAAGAAAACTCAATGCTATCTACCCCTGATAGCAGAAAGAAAACACAATGCTATCTACCCCTGATAGCAGTAAGAAAACACAATGCTATCTACTCTGATAGCAGAAAGAAAACACAATGCTTTTTGCGCCTTATAGCAGAAAGAAAACTCAATGCTATCTACCCCTGATAGCAGACAAAAACACAATGCTATCTACCCCTGATAGCAGTAAGAAAACACAATGCTATCTACTCTGATAGCAGAAAGAAAACACAATGCTTTTTGCCCCTTATAGCAGAAAGAAAACTCAATGCTATCTACCCCTGATAGCAGAAAGAAAACACAATGCTATCAACCCCTGATAGCAGTAAGAAAACACAATGCTATCTAGAAAGAAAACACAATGCTTTTTACCCCTTATAGCAGAAAGAAAACACAATGCTATCTACCCCTGATAGCAGAAAGAAAACACAATGCTATCTACCCCTGATAGCAGTAAGAAAACACAATGCTATCTACTCTGATAGCAGAAAGAAAACACAATGCTTTTTGCCCCTTATAAGTTATAGCAGAAAGAAAACACAATGCTATCTACCCCTGATAGCAGACAAAAAACACAATGCTATCTACCCCTGATAGCAGAAAGAAAACACAATGCTATCAACCCCTGATAGCAGTAAGAAAACACAATGCTATATAGAAAGAAAACACAATGCTTTTTACCCCTTATAGCAGAAAGAAAACACAATGCTATCTACCCCTGATAGCAGAAAGAAAACACAATGCTATCTACCCCTGATAGCAGAAAGAAAACACAATGCTATCTACCCCTGATAGTAGAAAAAACACAATGCTATCTACCCCTGATAGCAGAAAAAAACCACAATGCTATCTAGAAAGAAAACACAATGCTTTTTACCCCTTATAGCAGAAAGAAAACACAATGCTATCTACCCCTGATAGCAGAATGAAAACACAATGCTATCTACCCCCGATAGCAGTAAGAAAACACAATGCCATCTAGAAAGAAAACACAATGCTTTTTACCCCTTATAGCAGAAAGAAAACACAATGCTATCTACCCCTGATAGCAGAAAGAAAACACAAAGCTATCAACCCCTGATAGCAGTAAGAAAATACCATGCTATCTAGAAAGAAAACACAATGCTTTTTACCCCTTATAGCAGAAAGAAAACACAATGCTATCTACCCCTGATAGCAGAAAGATAACACAATGCTATCTACCCCTGATAGCAGAAAGAAAACACAATGCTATCTACATCTGATAGCAGAATGAAAACAAAATTCTAACTACCCCTGATAGCAGAAAGAAAACACAATGCTATCTACCCCTGATAGCAGAAAGTAAACACAGTGCTATCTACATCTAATAGCAGAATGAAAACAAAATGCTAACTACCCCTGATAGTAGAAAGAAAACACAATGCTATCTACCCCTGATTGCAGACAGAAAACACAATGCTATCTACATCTGATAGCAGAATGAAAACAAAATGCTAACTACCCCTGATAGCAGAAAGAAAACACAATGCTATCTACCCCTGATAGCAGAAAGAAAACACAATACTATCTACTTCTGATAGCAGAAAGAAAACACAATGCTATCTACCCCTGATAGCAGAAAGAAAACATAATGCTATCTACCCCTGATAGCAGAAAGAAAACACAATGCTATCTACCTCTGATAGCAGAAAGAAAACACAATGCTATCTACATCTGATAGCAGAATGAAAACAAAATGCTATCTACCCATGATAGCAGAAAGAAAACACAATGCTATCTACCCCTGATAGCAGAAAGAAAACACAATGCTATCTACCCCTGATAGCAGAAAAAACACACAATGCTATCTACATCTGATAGCAGAACTTGAAAACAAAATGCTAACTACCCCTGATAGCAGAAAGAAAACACAATGCTATCTACCCCTGATAGCAGACAGAAAACACAATGCTATCTACATCTGATAGCAAAATGAAAACAAAATGCTAACTACCCCTGATAGCAGAAAGAAAACACAATGCTATCTACCCCTGTTAGCAGAAAGAAACCACAATGCTATCTACCCCTGATAGCAGTAAGAAAACACAATGTTATCTACCCCTGACAGCAGAAAGAAAACACAATGCTATCTACCCCTGATAGTAGAAAGAAAACACAATGCTATCTACCCCTGATAGCAGACAGAAAACACAATGCTATTTACTCCTGATAGCAGACAGAAAACACAATGCTGATAGCATAAAGAAAACACAATGCTATCTACCCCTGATAGCAGAAAGAAATCACAATGCTATCTACCCCTAATAGCAGAAAGAAAACATCATGCTATCTACCCCTGATAGCAGAAAGAAAACACGATGCTATCTACCCCTGATAGCAGAAAGAAAACACAATGCTATCTACCCCTGATAGCAGAAAGAAAACACAATGCTATCTACCCCTGATAGCAGAAAGAAAACACAATGCTATCTACCCCTGATAGCAGACAGAGAACACAATGCTATCTACCCCTGATAGCAGAAAGAAAACACAATGCTATCTACCCCTGATATCAGAAAGACCACACAATGCTACCTACCCCTGATAGCAGACAGAAAACACAATGCTATCTACCCCTGATAGCAGATAGAAAACACAATGCTATCTACCCCTGAGTGATAGCAGAAAGAAAACACAATATCTACCCTGATAGCAGAAAGAAACACATTCCTGTCCATCCCTAATAGCTTGAAATGTTGTTCACTCATCCGAACGTGCGATGAGGGAAGGGTTTCAGTTGCAGCTTTCTGTATTAAACTTGAACATGATATTGTAGCTTATAAGGTATTAATCTGCCGTTTTCCCCAATTTCGAGAGAGGAAAAAGAACTTGTCTTTCATTTTGAAGACCCTTCTGTATAATAGTACTTCCATGAAATTGTAAATCTTTTAGTTTTGAACCATCACGTCAATGAAATAGGACTGCGTGTGAATTATCGAATTCCTATTATTATTATGACATAAATAATTGAAATGAAGCAGACTGACAGATTGTGCATGGGAAGAATGAATCGCATTCAACATGGCATCATTCCATGATTGATGATTATTATGGTGGATGTCGTGATTATCGACTGGTGGGGGAAAAGGGCGATGGGTGGTTGAAACTCTACCGTCCATTCTTGTAGTAGTGAGCGCCAGCCGCGAGAGCAGCAACATCACTGCGACCTGCCAGCATACCGACTCCCACACCCAATCCATCCTCCACGTCAAAACATGCCATGTCAGCCCATCGTTTTCCCTACACATCGTCTCAACTCTCAACCTAAAAATAATTTTCCTGATCCGTTTCTGAGCCCAGCCGATTAATCAACAAAGATGCGCCAATTTAATTTAGTCTTTAGCACAACAACTATTTTTTTCCCTGTGCGATTGACTTTAGGTCACTAAGGACAGGGGCTTCGTGATTGCTCGCCAGCCGGAGTCGGTCGGCTACAATTAAAATGAGTACGGCAAATTAAAGTCGGTGTGTGCCCCATATACCTAGTATAACGTACGTCATGCGGTGATAGCCAAACTGATTTGTAGGCTGCGCGAGCACGGACGGATGGGGAGGAGGGAAATCTGAAGGGTGAAACTTGCAACAATCTGAGAGCCGCATATTTTGTCGGTGTGAACATAGTTAAGGTTGCATGAGTGTTTTCATATGTTTTGATTCATTGAAAATGTTCACTTAAATAAGTTTGAAACTTCATTCCATCCATATGCAACGTATGTAATTTGGTAGTACAATAGAAGTAACGCTCGATTGAATGGTAAAATCAGTCTACAAAAAGTGTAAAAGCCAATCCAAAAAGCGATTTCAATTTATTTTCCAATCTATTTAGATTGACTCCTGTCATCAATAGATAAAAGATTGAAATATTTCAATCGGCCAATTTAAAAGAGGTAGCAATGTATCTTTCTTTTACTGTTTAAAGGTATCAAAGGTGTAGTGATATGTTTTCTGCTATCAGGGGTAGATAGCATTTGTTCTTCCTATCTTTCCTGTACAGGGGTAAATACCAAAATGTGTTCTGCTATCAGGGGTAGACATAGAAATGTTCTTTATTCTATCAGGGGTAGATAGCAGTGTGTTTTCTGCTATCAGGGGTAGATACCATTGTGTTTTCTGTCTGCTCAGGGGTAGATAGCATTGTGTTTTCTTTCGGCTATCAGGGGTAGATAGCATTGTGTTTTCTGTCAGCTATCAGGGGTAGATAGCATTGTGTTTTCTGTCTGCTATCAGGGGTAGAAAGCATTGTGTTTTCTTTCTCCTATCAGGTGTAGATATAGCTGGCATTGTGTTTTCTTTCTGCTCTCAGGGGTATAGATAGCATTGTTTTATTTCTGCTATCAGGGGTAGATAGCATTGTGTTTTCTGTCTGCTAACAGGGGTAGATAGCATTGTGTTTTCTGTCTGCTATCAGGGGTAGATAGCATTGTGTTTTCTTTCTGCTATCAGGGGTAGATACCATTGTGTTTTCTGTCTGCTCAGGGGTAGATAGCATTGTGTTTTCTTTCGGCTATCAGGGGTAGATAGCATTGTGTTTTATGTCAGCTATCAGGGGTAGATAGCATTGTGTTTTCTGTCTGCTATCAGGGGTAGAAAGCATTGTGTTTTCTTTCTCCTATCAGGTGTAGATATAGCTGGCATTGTGTTTTCTTTCTGCTCTCAGGGGTATAGATAGCATTATGTTTTATTTCTGCTATCAGGGGTAGATAGCATTGTGTTTTCTGTCTGCTAACAGGGGTAGATAGCATTGTGTTTTCGGTCTGCTATTAGGGGTAGATAGCATTGTGTTTTCTTACTGCTATCAGGGGAAGATAGCATTGTGTTTTCTTTCTGCTATCAGGGGTAGATAGCATTGTGTTTTCTGTCTGCTATCAGGGGTAGATAGCATTGTGTTTTCTTTCTGCTATCAGGTGTTGATAGCATTGTGTTTTCTTTTATGCTATCAGGGGTAGATAGCATTGTGTTTTCTTTATGCTATCAGGGGTAGATAGCATTGTGTTTTCTTTCTGCTATCAGGGGTAGATAGCATTGTGTTTTCTGTCTGCTATCAGGGGTAGATAGCATTGTGTTTTCTTACTGCTATCAGGGGTAGATAGCATTGTGTTTTCTTTCTGCTATCAGGGGTAGATAGCATTGTGTTTTCTGTCTGCTATCAGGGGTAGATAGCATTGTGTTTTCTTTCTGTTATCAGGTGTTGATAGCATTGTGTTTTCTTTATGCTATCAGGTGTAGATAGCATTGTGTTTTCTTTATGCTATCAGGGGTAGATAGCATTGTGTTTTCTGTCTGCTATCAGGGGTAGATAGCATTGTGTTTTGTGTCTGATATCTGGGGTAGATAGCATTGTGTTTTCTTTATGCTATCAGGGGTAGATATTGTGTGTTTTCTGCTACCAGGTGTAGGGGTTGATGGCTTTAATTCAAGGACTCAACCCCAAATATCATTATTCGTTTCTATTCGAAGGCCCATTGATACGAGGGACACACTTTTGTTGCCAATCAAAGGTCTTTTGCAGCAACTAAATACATCACGTAAGTTAACATTCCTTTGGACATATAGCTAAGCAGCCGTAATATAGGCTTTAAGTCTGGCCCGAGCATTTTACTCGAGTCTGGTCCATTCAGGACCCAAGCGTGTGTCCGTTCGGACCGACCGTGTAAACAAACAAACAAACAAACTAAAACCCTACTTTATAAAAAGTCAACCATTGAATATGGATATTACGAATTTTTACTAGTATCCCCAAACCAGTCTTGCAGCCTTATACTCCTTATGCCGGGCCTTCAAAGATCAATTTTAATATCCTTCGGGCCAAATTCAATTTCATTTTATTTCATTTTTCTGCGTCCCCCTAAGGAATTACATACAGTATAGTTTTTCATCATCATCGGCGCGGCATCAACTTCACTAGTGAGGCAGCTAGCTGCTAGTACTCTATCTTAACTGCTCTACACTCCAATTTCCCGTAAGCAGTGTTACATGTTAAACGCTTCCCCTTCATATGATATCGTAATTGACTGCAGTGACAACATTAATCAATCTTCTGTCTCGGGATCCCTGTTTCGCTATGAGCTATGCACCACGAATGCTTGACAGTGCTCTTGCTGCGGCATTTTAATCACGTTAATTGAAAAACAAAAGCTTATGTGATTTGGTGTCAGTATGTATACGTTTCATATCATCGATATAAACCAAATGAATAGGCTATGTGTTTAATATGAGTATGACGGTAATTTATTGCTCTTCCGTTGGTTGCTTTCAAAGTGCAGACGCATAAACTGATACCAAACGCGAGTTTAAGGCAAGCAATCTATATTGCACCTAAATCATGTAAATGGTAGCCTAAAATTGTGATCTACCCTGAATTGCAGAAATACAACCCCAAAACACATTGCCACCTATTCATCCCTGATAGTCAAGCACACAATGACCTATTGTACCCCTGATGGCAAATAACAAAATCCTATATCTATACCCATGACAACAGAAAACAACTGCTATCTACCCCTGATAGCAGAACACATACTTCTATTTACACCTGATAGCAAAAAGCATATTCTATCTGCCCCCCCCCCCCCCCCCCCCCCCATAGTAGAAAACACATTGCTATCTACCTCTGATAGCAGAAAACATACTTCTATCTATACATGACAGCAGAAAACACATTGCTATCTAACACTTGATAGCAGAAAACACCCCTAATAGCAGAAACCACATTACTATCTTCCCCTGATAGCAGGAAACACAGTGCTATTTACCCCTGATTGCAGAAAATACAATGTGATCAACCCATGATAAGCATAAAACACAATGCTATCTACCCCTGATAGCAAAATACACAATGCTATCTACCCTTGATAGCAGAAAACACAATGCTATCTACCCCTGATAGCAGAAAACACAATGTGATCAACCCATGATAAGTATAAAACACAATGCTATCTACCCCTGATAGCAAAATACGCAATGCTATCTACCCTTGATAGCAGAAAACACAATGCTATCTACCCCTGATAGCAGAAAACACAATGTGATCAACCCATGGTATAGCATAAAACACAATGCTACAACAGAAAACACAATGCGATCAACCTATGATAGCAGAAAACACAAAGCTATCTACCTATGATAGCAGAAAACACAAAGCTATATACCCATGATAGCAGAAAACGCATTGCTTATAGTAGAAAACATATTCATTGCTATATGATGATAGCGGGAAACACATCGTTATCTACCTCTTATAGTAGCAACTGGCATTGCCATCAAAATTTGATAATAGAAAACACTATGCTAACAATTCCTGAAAGCAGAAAACACATACATTGATATATCTTCCCCTGAGGACAGAAAAACGACAGTAAACACATCATATCTGATGGCAAAAACCAAAATGCTCTGACCCCTGATAGCAGAAAGCACATTGCTAACCTTAAACCCTGATGTAGACAAAAACATATTGCTGTCTACCCCTATTTGAGTTAACATATTGCTATCTAATACCTACCTGACAGTAGAAAACACATTAATCTAATATAGTAGAAAGCATATTGCTTTCTACCCCTGATAGTAGAAAGCACACTGCTATCTGCCCCCGACCACACTGCTATCTGCCCCCGATCACACTGCTATCTGCCCCTGATCACACTGCTATCTGCCCCTGATCACACTGCTATCTGCCCCTGATCACACTGCCATCTGCCCCTGATCACACTGCTATCTGCCCCTGATAGCAGAAAGTGCATTGCTATCTACCCCTAACGGCAGAAAACACTTTGACTATTTACCATGTTTACCTACTGACAGCATAGAGAACGATATCTTTCTCGGATAAAAAATATTCATTATTACATTTCTCAGATAGTCTCAGATAGCAGAACAACATTGCTATCTTCCCCTGATAGCAGAAACCACATTGCTCTTCCCTTAACACTTTCCACGCGGCAGGCGTCTGAAGACGACAGTTCCAAATGTTTACAAGATGGTTTAAAAATGTCAAAATTATTGAATTTCATCACCATATTTGGAATCACCATGAGAAATGCATTAAAATAAGTACAAACATGCCTAGTATTGGTTCAGTAATCCTTGAAATAAACTACGATAAAGTTAGGGAGGTTTCTGAAAAATCTGATGGTAAAACTAATAGCCGCGTGGAAAGTGTTAATAGCACAAGACTCATTCCTATCATCAACGCCTGATGGCAGATATCGCATTTAATATCAATAGGTTTATTAAAGGTTGATGTTCCGATGCTGGCCCGATTTTCAACTTGATGTTTTCTATTTTACATGAAAGGTCATCCTTATAATTGTCACATTCCAAAAGTTTGAGTTGCATAACTCCAATGGTTCTATTTTCAGAAGCGTAAGGTCACAATACATTTGCCCATTGAGTTACTCGTACACAAACTGGTTGGTGGTTAACCACTTTTGGCAGTAATTCACCACATTTTAGCCTATAATTTATAAATGGAACATTTCTGGGCCCTAAGATTTTACAGACATAATGAGAAAAATATGGGGATTCTTCTGATATCAAAATATCTTGATGTGAAAAAAATCATAGCCCCCAAAAAGTGATCGGAACTTACATTTTTAATCTCTCGTCGAATATATCACACACAAAAAAACAATTTAAAGTATTCCTAAAATATTTCAAAAATAAAAATAAACCTTTTATCATGCTATTTATTCTTCCGCTGTCAATTTCGAGATATCATTTTGGTGGTAAAACACACGAGGCCACCTGTGCGTCACTCGCCAACGTCAATGCTTCGCATTGTTAACAGCGGCATACTTGACATTGGTGAACACCGTCCTTATTATTAAACCAGGGAACAATGGGCAGAAAGAAATCAAAGAGAAAAACAAATCTTTTAAAATTATTAATCTTCTTTAAAAATTATGAAATCCTTGAACCAGCTATATATTGCAACTTCGTCCTTGTCATAGAAAATATGGCAATCTTTGTTTTTGCTCAAAACCATCAATAACATTGGGATTATTTATTAATGGACAACGTTGGTTTGTGACATTTTGATGTACACTTTGCACGAGGGATACATACATATTGATGAGAGGGCACAGATGTGGGAATTCATTAATTTGCGGTATCAACAGACTATTTGTCTAGCTTGCTGTCACTTTGAGCTTTAGAAATAGAATTAACAAAAAGTGAAACAGGAGTAAAATATGCTTGGTATCAAAAAGAAAATTAAATCAGTTTTAATTATAAAATAACTTTTCTTTTGTTTGTCTGCTTGTCTTCTCGTGGGAGATGTGGAGTGGAGGACATCCACAATTGAGTTTATCCACGAACAGTTGTGTCCACGAATGTGTTGAATCAATTTCCAATACAAGCGACTTCTCTTTTATAGGATTATCAGACGAAATGCATTGGATGAGAAAAAGTTATATGACAGTCATTATGATTGTATGTATCAATAACATTAAATAAAATTATCAGATCATGCACGCACTGCCCGTATCAAAAGTGCTCGATTCCTATAGAAAGAGCGTATTATGTTGAAAACAAGCAGTTAAATTACATAATGTATATTTGTGTTGAGGATAATAAATATATATGATAAAAAAAATAATGAAAAGTTGTAGATGTTTTATATACAAAATTGATAGTTTTTAAGGTAAAATAGAATTTATTTTTAAATATAAAATATTTTAAACTCTTCTGCCCTGTGGGTTATTCGGAGACGACACCAAAACATGTGTCATAAACTAAGAGCACCAACTATCTATAAAAACAAAATAAACACAATGAAATTGGGCTGTTTTCATTGGGCTATTCAATATAATAATGACCCCCTATAGAGGACAAATTGGGTTTTTTTTAAAAATTAGTCCGGAATTCCACAAGGAATGTAAACCTAGATTTATAAATGTTGTGGTTGGTCGAAAAAGCGCTTATATGCCTACAAAAAAAAATGGCCTTTATTGAAATAGATGGATTTTTAAATATTTCAAAGAATGCTTTCAATTATTTAGGTTGGTCGAAAAAGGACTAATATACAACTTTGTTTGGCTTTATGGTTGATCATTGAATTTTACCTTCACTCTAAATGGGCTATTCCATTTAAAATCCATACACCCCATTTGTAAGACATTACCTTAAAGGTATATGTTCCGATCACTTTTTTTGGGCTGTGATTTTTTTTCACATCAAGATATTTTGATATCAGAAGAATCTCCATATTTTTCTCATTATGTCTGTAAAATCTTAGGGCAAGAAATGTTCCATTTCGAAATTATAGGCTAAAATGTGGTGAATTACTGCCAAAGGTGGTTAACCACCAACAAGTTTGTGTACTTCTCATTGGGCAAATATTTTGTGACCTTTTGCTTCTAAAACTATAGAACCGTTGGAGTTATGCAACTCAAACTTTGGAATGCGACAATTTTAAGGATGACCTTTCATGTTAAATAGAAAACATCATGTTGAAAATCAGGCCAGCAATCGGAACATCTACCTTTAATCTTCCACAGTACAGAGTGTAGATTTCAAATGGAGTCCACTATGCAGTAGTCCCATTTAAAATGCACACTCCCTGTGGAGAAGGTTAATGTTATGTCTTCCACAGGGGGTGTATGGGTTTCAAATGGACTAGCCCAATAATACTTATCATGCCTCATGTTGTTGAATATTTGTGAACTAATTATTATTAAAAGTGACAGTATTTAGAGGTCAACTGTTCTTAATAGTGACCCAAAGTGATAGATTTAAGAGGATTAATTTGTTTTGACAAATAACATATATGGAGAATGAATCACTGTCCAATACCCATCTTTTAATTTGTGTTTGACCATCATAAGACTTTAACACTTTCCATGCGACTTTTTAAGTCTATCTCAAGAATTACTGAACCAATACTAGGCATGTTTGTACTTATTGTATTGTAATTCTCATCTTGATTCCAAATATGGTAATGAAAGTCAATAATTTTGACATTTTTGAAACATTTGGTGACATTTTGGAGTGTCGTCTGCTGTCGCCTGCCGCATGGAAAGTGTTAAAATTAACAAACAAATTGTTTGTTTGTCCTTAGAGAGATGTGTATAAAAAATGTGTCATTTGCAAAATGAAAACTTTTAAATCCATGATAAATCCATTTGAAAAAGAAGAATTTCAACACACTTTTGCATCGTAGAATTCTTAAATAGAAGAAGAAAAAACAACAGAATTGTTTAGTCAATATTTAGGTTAAGAGTAGCCTATTTTGTGACATAGTATTGCCTAATAAAAGGGTAATTTGCTAAATTAATTGAACAAATGTCAAAAAAATGTTCAACCCACATTCTTCATAACGTCTGATCACTTTGCTTACCCACATTCTTCAATGTGATATATATGCGCTACCCATTTTCTTTCCATACCCATCTTCTTCTCATGTGGAAGTTGCCATGCTCTCTGCCCCTGATATTCAAGTGTTGCCCATGCTGACCAATTGTCTGCCAATGTTCTACCCATGCTTGACTCCAACTCTTCTCTTCTCCATGCTCTATATCCATGAGCGTGTGCAGTCAAGCGTTTGTAAATACCTCCGAACGAGGACGCACGTACCCGAATTTTACATTCCAACTGAGGACACACCTGCAAACGAGGACGTCCTCGGTTTCTTGATCATGCAAAGTATTGCCAACAACATGAAACGCTATCTAAACGAGGTCCTCTTTGGTGATGCTCTCTCCCATACACCCTTCAGGCCTCTGTTGGATAGCACACAGTCTAGTTGGCGGTTTGACACCCATTTTTTTCTCTTTCAACCGCCATTTTGGTCCTTGTTGTGTCGGTGTGTGCGGGGGTGTGTGTCCAGGTTGGTGGGTCCTCATTTGGATAGTACCACGTTTGGTCCTTGTTCGAAAGTATTTACAAGTGGGGTTGGTGGGTGAGGTTAGAAAATGCTCCCCCCCCCCCCCCCCCATCCTCCACCGAGAACACTTTTTGAGAGTGGGGAGAGGGTTGTGGCATCAGTTCCCACGAGCAGTACAAATTGTCCATTCCATAGACCATCATGTGGTATAGTAACCAACCATTATATTGGATAGGACATAATCAACAAGGTCGAGGGGACAACAGTTTACATTACATCTATGTGACCATCTCATACTGTCCATGCATACAATCGCCATAAACTGCAGCCTTCAGCAGTGATACAAAGCCTGCCATAATGGATATTCTGAAGAAGCTACCACAAGCGTAGTGAAACGTCACAAAAAAGTGAGTACCATGGCATCCACTTGAATTGGATTTGTATAGATGATGTGACTGTTGTTTACATCAGTAGTGTTTACAAATTGATTAGTGCCTGGTCTGAAGACATGTTAGAGGTACTAATCCATGACTACTGCATACCTACTATTCAAAAGCAAAATACTCATCACTGAGCGCCAATTTTAAAAGAACCTGCCCTTATGGTGCTTACGCATACCACCGGTCAACCAGATTTAGTACCTGGTCTCTCATTGTGCTTAGGGATGCAGACCATGACTCCTGCACTATTCTACACTGTAAGTAATGATCAATCAAGTGCAAATTTAATTTACGAAGCACATTCCATGTAGGTGCGCACGCATACCGCCGGGCACTACGTCACAGCAGGGACAATCCAATGGAGGGACAAGAAACTATTGTACTATTTTATAAGTATGCGTGTTGCGGGGGTACAAATATCATCAGTTGAGCAAGCATACACAATACATTCATGAATGGGCACTGGTACAACTCTCAGCAATCATACTGCACGAGTCTCTGTGTGTCTTGCTCGATACGGATGGACCCTTAGTCGGGTGAAAGCTCGACATGACCGTGAAGTAGGGTACAAATGTGATTTTATTGCTGAAAATCATGGATGAGTAAGTCTAGATTCACACCACCGGGTGCCAAAATGGTACTCTTGGGCAATTTGTTTTTTTATTGACGTCTTAAGCCATAATAATGACAGTTATAATAATGACAAATATATTTGCAACACAAACATCTTGTGTTTGGTATGAAATTAAAGCACGGCCTATAGATTCAAATTCAGGCTAATGACGCAATCGTTTTTATTTTAGCATTTTTAGTGTCTTAGCTGTTCTCAATGTTGTTAGTTTCAAAATATAAGTCTTTGCTTCTATTTCCAGCTTATTTTGAATTACTTTACCCGCAATGTTATGCTATCTCAGTGTTTCCAAATTAATGAGGCCTAATGTTGTTTTTACATGCCTGTACGCAACTATTCATATGTCCTTAAGAAAATCAGTGGAGAAGTAATATAATGAGAATACCGGTAACTGCAGTATAGGGGTTTCTTATGTTCTGAGGGTGGAATTGTGAAGTATTATATACTGTTGCCTTCAACAAGGCACGGTTTTAATTAAACAAAATAACCACAAATAATAAAGACCATGGTCTCAATCTACTTGTATTAAATATTTGAACGTTTTCAAAAGAAATAATTATCAGTATGCTGATGTGCCTCTAACTCCAATTATATTACTAACAAGCACCTGATGTGTATGGAGACAGGCATTGACAGTTTTACTTGTACCATGGATGAAGTATCACATCTTGAAATTGACAGGCAGGATATAGCGTTTTATGTACGTTACATGAAATTACAGGTGACATGAAATCACAGGTGACATGAAATCACAGGTGACATGAAATTACAGGTGACATGAAATTACAGGTGACATGACATGTATGAATACATTTTAATCACGTTTGACCTCTTTTAACTTTTGTATGTATTTATTATATAATTTTATATGTATTCCAGGAGTCAACAGCTTAAATTTGATACCAAACATGATATTTTGTTTATAAGACCAACATTTGTCATAAATATAACATTATCGAAAAGGGCGTGGCTTGACGTCATTAAAAAAAATTCTGAATCTAGACATTCCCCCTCATGTAACATTTTCAGCAATAAAATTGCATTTGTACCTACTTCACGGTCATGTCATAATTGTGAAGATATCCACTTGACTACATACCTGTGCAATTCCTACTGAACTACTATACTCTAGAAATGCAAATATATATCATCAAAGAACATCATTTTCCGATTAATTTGGATATTGGATTCAATAGGAACAAAATGTCTATAGTTTAAACTTCCCAGGAAAAATATTAATTTCTTTGTTCTAGCATGTTTTCACATTTTTCATAAATCTAAAATTATCACATTTTCCACACATATACTGATTATTATTAACACTAGAACGTTATTTATTGAACAAATCACGTATAAATTGTATTCAGTTTGACCTAGGCCCAAGTTTTTTGGAAAATTATATTTTGATCATTTTTCGAAAGATTATAGGGCAACCTTTGAGTTCCTTGAATAAAAACACACCGCAACTACTAGAGCTAACCCGCAACACACATGTTTTGTTCTTTTTTTGTAATTGAATACAATGATGTAACGATACCATAGGCCGTTTCTAGTCCCTCCATTTGATTGTCCCTGGTCACAGGTCACATCATCTATACAACGAAGCTCTTTCAAACCATACTCTGTCCATGTGCTACCCATATGTACAGGGTGAATCAAAAAAACATTGTGCACGATTTGAAACGGCCATTTGACGATGCGTACATTGAACCATGGATTTTTTATTGTCAGTATAAAGCGTAGTTAATCTAGTTTATCCTCCCAAAAATGAGTGTAATCGACTGAAAATAAGCAAACTGTGGCAAGTTTTGTAAACTGACCGCGTTTTTCGCCATTCCAATGGGATTTACACAGTTAAGACATATCTGCAGCATGATGGTATGGAGTGAGAATCTACAAGCAAGACTAGATTAACAACGCCTAATACTGACAACAAGAAATCCATGGTTCAATGCACGCATCAAGGTCAAATGGCCGTTTAAAATCATGCACAATGTTTTTTGATTCACCCTGTATACCAGTCTGGAGCCATACACACATGTAGTTTCATACTTCATTCTGTGTAGCCCTTTGTCTATGGAGGCTGGACTATGAGCGTGTTTCTACTGGGGCACTGCAAAGTTAACGCTAAGTTTTACTTTTTAACCCCCCCCCCCCCCCCCCCCCGTTTTCTACTTGCGAAACGTTACTGCTAAGTTTATCGATCCTAATCGATGGGCCATGCTATTTGACCTTTTGTTATACCAAACAATGCCACCCCACCTGAAAAAGACTGCCTCACAATGCACATCCGGGTCTGACCATGTATACGTCCGGGTCACAGAACTTAACGTTAAGCTGTAACAGGTGGCTGTTTCTACTGTGAAAGTTAGCGTTAATTACCATTATTGGGCAACTTAACAGTAATAACCGTTAAGTTCCTCAGTAGAAACACCCTCTATGGTTTCACGGGGATCAACTCTACTCATGTTCTATACCCATGTACAATACCTAAGCTCTGTACATTGTGTTACTAATTTTCTACTGAAGTTCTATAGGCTCTATCTCATGCAATCCCTCTGCTGCTCTACCCATAATGCCATACAGGAACGTGCCATTATTCACACATCAACATCAGCGCGCATGCATTGATTTGGCTAATTTACCTCCAAACAACACATAAGCAATTTACCTATACAAAATAACTGTCACCATGCTGCTATACATTACATTTTTGTACAAATTAGCACTTTTATGAGTGGTTACATAATTTTGCAACTTTGACAATTTAAAGGTAAAACTCAAAGCGCAATCACCCCTATATTTGATTGACTGGACCAAGACACCATAGTTATCCAGTATAAGCCCTAACTATGTTGATACACCATACTAACACAGTATCTGACAATAAGTCTTACAAATAAGGTCTTCAAAAGGTACTATCAGAAGTGGCCCCGCAATGGAATAAATGCTGAAGGGGAGGGAAGTGCTGGAGGGTTGCTTTGAGGGAGGGGAGAGGGGGCTGTGGGGGGCAGAACCCCTAATTGCATGCATTGAACAACCCAAGCTAATACTTTTATTCATGCATCACTTCATTTACATGACATGATTGGATAGAGGTTACAAAAAGGTAATGGCATACCAAAGTTGAGGCCATTTTTTTTTTTACAACTGAGCAGAAAAAGCGAGCAAAAAAAAAAAAAAGGGAAAAAAGGAAAAAAATAGCCCCAAAGCCCTGCCAAATCAGTTCAATTAACATTGGACGCTTGTAACATACAACAAGCCGTATAATGTGTATTATTTTGTGGCATTGTTCTATACCTATAGGCAACCGGCGACCTATTGGTCTCGCGCATACCCAAACTGACATGACCATATATGCCCACTATTGTCTTGTTGTAACGGCTTAGCCCCCGAGTCATATAGCTATAGCGCTGTCAAAGAGTACAAATATTGGTCACACCACCGGTGCCTAATCATATACCCCACGACCCACTGTAATTAAACCTTTTGTAAGATCACACACCTTAGACTAGCGAAACATAGATGGCAATTTCCCCCATTTTTTTGCACCATTTTGCGCTGTTCTCGATGACTTCCAGTGCATGACTGGCTGCATGGAGCAGGGGCTTAATGCTACGTTCGTTCGTCTACCGTGATGTTGACTGCTCATTTGATATTTTTGCCTCGCATACAAAAACCAGAAACAAGTCGAATTTTGAAAGTTTTTGCTCTATAGTTCAGAGGAGTAACTTCAGGTTGATACCCATATGACATGTACACCATGTTGAACCCATGTAAGTTTTTGAGCCAAAATAGTGATTTTGTGGTCAAAATTCAAAATGTCAAAATTTGTAGTGAAATTTGATACTGAAAATGGATTCTATGACTCATTTCCTTTCCAAAAATGTATACTTTATATACATCACATTAATAGTTTAAATGTTACACAGCGCTTGATAAATGTCATGTTTTTAGAGTTGACAGCCACCTTAAATGTTACAATTAAACATAGTTTAATTTTGGATCAGCCATACCGCACAATACCCCCATTGCGACTCTTCAACCATGTGAAACCCACTTGTGATAACCATGTAGAGTTTCTATGGAAAGTAGTAATTTCAATCAGTTAACTACCGGCCGATTGGTCAGGAAGATAGATACATCATTTATTGCACCAATCAGAGACATAGTTACAATAGTTGTATCCCTAATAAAGATTGGAGTGAAATATTTCACAAGCTACATTTTAATTGGCTATGCAAATGAGTATATCTTGCAATAAACCAATCAGAACCACTGTAAGATAGGCCGGTGGTGCCCAGGGGGTTAAATTGACTTGGGTCTTCCCCATGTGCAACGCATGTGATGCTAATGTTAGAACCATGTGATGCCCATGTGACATTCATATGATATCCATGTGGAACCCATGTTGTGCTAAGGGAAGAGCAGCTTTTTAGATTAGCACTTGTTTTCACCCATGTGATACCCATGTGAAAACCATGTGAGACCCAAGAGGTTGATTCAAAGCAATCCCATGCCAGGAATTATTGCAGCCATCAACTGCGAGTTTCAAAAAACCACAACTTTTTAGCATGGTTAATAGTAGATATTTACAACTTGGCTGATGTCGTGCACTGGCGAGACCCATGTGTAACCCATGTAACATTCATATGATAAACAAATAAGTCATATGATATCCAAGTGGCACCCATGTTGTGTTAAGCTTTTAAGATTAGCCTTATCTCCAAATTACCCAAATCCGACTTGTTACTGATTTTTTCACCATATCGAACAAATTCTGATTTGTTACACATTCAACGTGCAATTGTTGCACTAAGTTTCATACACGTATGTACGATTTATCTAACCAATATAACACCTGACATATGAAGACAAAACCACCACAATAATGAATTGGTGGCCAATTTATATTGCCTTAAACCAGTGCCATAGCTTACAGCACAATAACATAAGTATTTTGGATGTCAATATCATTATCAGTAGCCTTTTTGACTTTCGTGTTTCTCTAAACCATGTCCAAGAACAATGCCCTATTGTTCCGTACGTGAGGAACAAATATTTTCTCTCGATACAAACCAATAATTATATTCCAATCTTGTTTTTCATTTTGGGACAGTTTTGACAGGTTTAATCATTACAGTGTGTTTTGGATATATATGTGCTAGTCTAGACCAAAATCTATGGGTATTTTGAAGTTGGGCTACATCTAGATTTGAAAAACGGTCAAGTCTAAGGTTGAGGGATTAAAGAAATGGTCTCGGCACTCAACCCACATAACTTGTTGTGAGGTTACCATTTTCTGATTCATCAAACAATTTTCTTGTTGACATTTTATTTCTGTTAAAAGTCCTTTGGAATATTTTAGCCTCTATAGATCAATACGACCTTTGTTTTCTTTCAAGTGGTATGAAAATAATTATTAAGAACGGACAATTTTTAAATAGATTCAACTTTCACAATAAAGTTGACTTTTATACTTTTTTATTGATTGTAACATACAATATTAACAGCATACATACATACAGCAGTGTGGCTGTCCTGTACGCTACAAATTTATATATACCACAAAGAACACAATTACCAGGGTGCTACGGTCCACTATCATATGTACAGTGATATGCAAAGTGAACGGCACACATTAATGTATGAGCATAATTCTTTTGTTTAACAATTATCAAACAATATTTTGCATTAATTTAATTAATTTCTGATATCTTTTCAGTATCATTGTTATCATATATATATATATAGATTGAGGTTAAATGTCAAATAAAAAAGTCTGTATTTTGTTAAAGAAATCAAAATAGATCCCTCTTTATTTGACCTTTGACCTCATTCACTGTCATTACACTGGCAGTGACATTACACATTTAAATATTTAAATGAAAGCTCAAGGTCAAACAAAAATAGTTATTATTATATTTGACCTTTGACCCGTTATAATAATAACGGGGAAGTTTGATTATACTCAAGATTTCAGTTTCTCTTTTTCAAACGCTATAATATATGGCATAAGTTGTGTCACATTTCTTCCATTGATGCCATTATTACATATAGTTCAATAACAGTTTCAAATTGGCGAAAAAATATTCTGTTTTTTTATCTCTCTGCGTGCCAAAGTAATCCCAGCGTATGCACGCGATTATGGCCACATGCACAGAGTTTTGGTTGCACGCACACAGTTTTGGTCACGCGCACGCGTATGATTTAAAGTGTGCTTGTTGCCTTCATGCGTGCCCGCAACCTATTCCCTGCTGTAAGGAGGCTACAACAGAAGGGAAACACAGGACAATTAATGATAGAAACAATGGTGTGTGCCGCCCCCAAGAATCAAAACCCGGGTCCCCCGCCGCGGCTGGAGTCTAGGTGATCGCGCTCCCAAAAATAACCTTTTCAGAGCCTATATGTACCTAAAAAAGTTTTTTTTTTAGATTTTATGAAAATAATTTTGGGACACATTTTGGGGAAATGTTTAGTTTGTTGGAGACAAAAAAAGCATTTTTAAAATTATTTTGGACATTTTACCATTTTGTGTGTGAAAATTTCAACCGACACTATCTGAGAGGTCCATTTGCCTGTGCCATAGGAATGGGTTTTTTTCATCATAAAAATGCAGTTCTTGCCCATCATACCATGTTTCCGATCATCTTGTAACAAACATTGACCTGTCAGGTACTTTTTGATAATCTATTTATAAAACATAGTGATCAGATCACCGAGAACCATTCACAACTAAACATCATTTCATTTCTAAACAAAAAACAAAACTGTATCATTTATAATGTCAAAAGCGATGTTCGACCACATGCACCCTTTAAATGAAACATCAAAATTATACAGCGCATTCCGTCTGTACCCTCACTATATTTAACCATTTTAATAAGGAGTTGCTTTTCAAGTGTTGTCTTTCGTATGACCATAAATGTGATGCGATCTGCGAAAATCCGTCGGATGTCGCAAAATGTGAACTAGGGATTAGGCCTATGGGTAATTTTTTTTAATTTTTTTTTTTAGATGTTTTTTAAAGAAAATGTAACTTTGTGTCATCATCTTTCATGAAAGTTTATCTTCAAAAACTTACTTAATTCACTTTTATTATTAACCTTATAATGTTATTCTATTGAATTATGTTTGTTTTTTTGGCCTGTTTTCATGATTTCTTGTTTTGTAGCTTTTTATGACATCACAATCATCATTCACTCATAACTTTTTTTGTAGTGATCGCAGAAAAATGATCAAAACAGTTCTCTAATCAGCACAGTATTCACTTTCTTGTGATATAAATATCTCCAATATGAAAAATGCCACCATGTGGCGGGTTTTCACAGATCGCATCACTAATGTCAACACATTTGCACCCATAATTCTGCACAATAATAAAAACACAGAATTTACTCAATTATACCAAATATAACCAAATCTATGCTGATAATGATAAGTAAAAGAATCACAAAATGGAGACATATGTCACACCCCAATAAAACGAAACTTGGCAGAGGCAGTAACAATTTTAGCAGATGGGAAAATAAACACATTTAGGTGATGAAAACAAAAAAAGCCTTCCAAGTAGGACTGGTTAGTCAGGCATTTAAGACAAATTATATTCAACATTTTACAAATAATTTCAAATTGTCTCAATTCTTTTGAATATATTTTGAAAATCATTTGAATATCGTTTGAAAAAATCTTGTTGAACATTTTCAACAACAAAATAGATTCAAAATTTAAAATTCAAATTTACAAATCATGGCTTGATCTCAATTTTTTCACATTATCGCTAGAGGTTGTGTGTGCATCTGTATAGTTATATGTTTTTTTTCTTCGCCTTATCGTAACAGCGCCCTGTGCATGGTTTCACAGTCATTATCTACACAATAATTTATCATATCTTTACATTGTAATAGCTGCGTGTGCATTGTGCAAACATCGCTAACTACATACCTATTAATAATTACGTAATAATATTGACACCTTATCAGCACAAATGTTATTTTTACCAAAACACAGATAACGACTAACAACTTTTGTTGTGCCTGTGGTTGGGTGTTTTTTTTACAAGTACAGATACAGATACACATTGAAAGAAAATATTTCGGACCATAATTAATCGGTGTATTGTTTCCGGTTGTGTTTATAACTGACTTTGAGACAAAACTTGGATACGAAAAACTAATTGATAATGATCTGTTACCAAGAATACCCTTTACAATCAGCCCTATCTATTACAATTTTTTTCCAAACGATGACACTTTAACATACTGAAATTGATTTAGAGTATCTTCTAGGGCCCAGGCACGGTTGTGGTTGGTTTTCCCATCATATCTTCCACTAATTGCCAGAGCCCCCCCCCCCCCCCAATATTAAAGTCGTGTCAGTTGAGATTGGAACTGTAGGATCTGGAGCTTGAGTTTTTTGTGCCGGTTTGTGCCAGGTTATCTATATAACTGTGCACTAATAACATGAACCATATCGCATTCTCTAAATGTGCTAAATTACATTAATCGGTGGATACATTTCTAAAGACCACCAGAATTAAAACAAATCAGGAAACCTAACTCTGCAGTAGTTCAGAAAGAAGGATGGCCTACAAAATAGTAGTAGTTTCTGCATAGTATGAAGTAATATTGATCATTTTTACGTAGCTTTAGCTCAACAAAATTCACATTTTTATTGCACAAAATATGGAGAAAGAAAATTGACATACCGATCGATCACCATAAAAATGTCGGACACAACCAGAAACAATCCATCTATTAATAATGGCCCTACTGAAAGGCACAAGGTATAAGAAGTACAGCATATCATTTATCTGTGGTATTTAATAACAGGGTGGCCCAAAGTACACATTAAGACTCAAATCAACCCAGTTTTCTTGAATATGACCAGGTCAAAACAAAACAAAAAGTTTGTCTCAGATTATATGAGAGACTGAAAATCTAATGCGGTCTGCGGATTTTATATATATATATTTTCAATTCAGACCTGAAAGTTGGCTGATTTTTAAGGAAATGAAAAGGAAAAAAAAAAGAAAAAAAGGAAAAGGAATTTTTTTTTTAAAAATTAAAAAAAAAAGAGTTAAAGTTTAAGTGGTCATTTGAGACAAACTTTTTTTTGTTTTAGGCCCAATTAGTCTACATGAGACTGGACTTGCACTGAGTTCAGTGTTTCCATAATCATACAAAAGTAAAACTTTGAACAGATGAGAGTTGAAAGGATGGTTTTCTTACACAAATCCATGGTGGACAGTATAAAATTATACTTACATTTAATAGGCTATATTTCAAAAATCGTTTGTTTCCAAGCTCCCGCGCGCGTTAGTTAATTGATGTGCATTAGAAGAATTTTTTTTTTTTTTTTTTTTCAAAATAAAAAATAAAAAAATCCCAAAATGTCACTTTTACAAGGATTTCAATATTTCATATTTAAAAAAAAAAACCATTAAAAAACCTGCATTCCACATTAGGTTTTGAAAAACTAAAGCGCTTTGAGAGAAAAGATTTTTTTAATATAGCCTTACGCATAATGTTTCACGCTCAACCGAGAGCTTCATCAATCTACATTGAATATTGTCCAACTTTTAGGTCACCCTGTATAAACTAATACATTCACACACCTATACACACATAACTGGTCATAAAAAACAAACGCTGCTCCCACCAAAAATGTAATATAATTGTTTGGTTGTCTGTGCTCTTCACATCTTCTTCAAAAAAAATTGAAGCTGGAATTTGTCTTCTTCTTTGGGACCAAGAAAGAAAAGTGATTTGATTGACAGTGAAAATAGTTAGCAAATTGTGACTGATTCCATTTTCAGAACATTATTCAAGTGTAAAAATAGTCATTTCGTCGGTTCCCTTAACACTTTCCACACGGCGGTTGTCTGCAGACGAGTTCCAAAATTTCACAAAACGATTCAAAATTATTGAATTTCATCACCATATTTGGAATCACCATGAGAAATGCATTGAAGTGAGTACAAACATGCCTAGTATTGGTTTAGTAAATCTGGAAAATTCTGTTTTGTATATGGTTAAACTAAATTAATAGCAGCATGGAAAGTCGGGCTCTAACTATAATTTTAGTACAAATTTCTGCATGGTTTCAATAAGGCATTTTTGTTTTTAGTTCAGTTATTACACAGCATTTTGAAGGGAAAATATCCATATGCTTCTCTATCTGAGAGGGGTGTGAACGCCAACCAAACAATTATTTGTTTTTGGCCTTATCTGTTAAGAAACTCTATGATCAAAGTCAAGATGGTCAATTCACATGTGCTATTGCATCACAATTCCTTATCCATTTCCTGTCGGAAACATGTAAAGCGTCGCCACACATTCAAGGAGTAAATACTTGTAAAATGATCCTAATGGCCTACACAGTCCAATTATATTGGTGGATACACATAGATACAATCATTTAAACTTTACGAAAAAGCTTGGCTGAATAAAAAGAAAACAGACAAAAAAGAAGTGGAGGAAAAAGTGTACTTTAGGTCCCATATACAGTATCATTCAATACTGGAACACAAAAGTTGCCGCTTTCCATCGATACTGGTACACTTTTACTGTACTGGAACACAAATTGTGTTCCAGTATCCTTTTTATGTTCCAGTATCGGTCGATACTGGTACACATACTACCAGTAGTAATTTGTACCAGTATCGAGCGATAGCTAGTGTTCCAGTATCGGACGATACTAGTACAGTCCAGAATCTGGGACCTAAAGTACACTTTTTCCGAAGAAGAAACTGAGTGTATAAATATAGGTGTTTTATAGTGGATAGAGCCTAAGGCCAAACAAATAAATTGTTATGTTGCCCCGAGGCTCAAGTGCCAAAAATAATGTTCTTTTTCCCCTTTTTTGTGCTGACAAATATCACTGACAGACAGTGGTTTATGACAAGACAAAATTGGTAAATGTCAATTTGACTCATGTTTCTATTGTGATAATAGTTAAAAGCAATTTATTCAAGCAAACTTATTCATTTCAAGCACAAAATAATAGTAATATTTTGACAACTTAGGCAAAATTTAAATCTTTAAAAAAAATTGCGACCGTGATTTTTGAGATTTTAGGGTCGGTCACTGAGGGCAACACAAAAACATATGTTGGCCTAATTATAGGCAGCGGTAAAAATATGACACACTGAGTGAGTATGGTTTTAGAGTGTCGGAGGGCCTTCCGATAACACATGTACAGGTATGTTGCACTTAACTGCTAAAAGTTTGGCATTTGGTCCTCATACTTCATTCATCTAACTCTGTGTAGCAGTAACATCATAGTGTATGCTAGTGATCGGTGCAACATTTATGAGCGAATGCATATAGAATAAACTTTGATTGGTTGGATACTTACTTACGCCAGTCAGGGCGTTAGAATCACACATGCGCTAATATGTGACGTGTTCTTCCGAAACCAGACACAATTGGGCAAGATATCAAAATTGAGTTAGTAATTGATTATTAAAGTAGAGATCTTCAGCTTTACAATGGTACTTTTTTTTTTTTAATCGGACTTCCCAAAGCGGAGTTAAATCATTTTTTAGTTCGTCTTTATGAAAACTCCAAACTGAGATATCGTCCTTTAAAGATGTACTTACAATGTACTTGCAATGTACTTGCAATGTACTTTAAAAAAGAAAATTTTGTTGGTTTGATTTTTAAATCTGAAACTTTCACAATGATGTTATAAACACTCTGGATTAATTATGTACAAGAAACTAAAATTCCCCCAAAATCACCCTAACCAATTAGGATTTTGGGCTATTTCTCAGTTTGGAGCTCTGCCCAATTCCGTCTAGTTTCGGTGAATCACGTCACATATGCGTGATCATTTGCACTAGCCCGATGCCACTGCACAGAGTTATTAGATGAACAAAGTACATGTTTATAATATCTGAAATATAATACACTGCAGGTTAAAATTGTTCTGCAGTTCACACAGAAAGCCTTAACTTTTGCTTACCATTTGATTAAACTCTCTTACCCTACCCTTTCCATCAGCCAAACACAGAACCCAATACCTCTGCTATTAACTTGAGGCCAAAATAGAAAAGAAGTTTGTTTCCTGTAGTACGCATGCATATCCTTTTGGAGCCTTTTATTTTAACAATGGATATTTTTTTCCTCAAGTGAATATTTGTAAGAAAATCAAAATGAGCAACAACAAAAAATTTATCATTGGAATTCAAATAGTTTCAACTTTGTTTTTTAATTAAGCAAAAGCCTTAGAAAATTCATCTTGAAGGAGAGATTAATTGGGATTTTTCATGATTACCAACTAAATTCACGGTTAACACTTTCCACACAGCAAGGCAGGCGTCTGCTGACAACATTCCAAAATTTCACAAAATGTTTCAAAAATGTCAAAGTTATTGAATTTCAATACCATATTTGGAATCCCTACAAGAAATGCATTGAAATAAGTACAAACATGCGTAGTATTTGGTTCAGTAATTCTTGAGATAGACTTTGAAAATTGGGAAAGGTTTCTGAAAAATCTGTTTTGTATTTGGTAAAACTAATAGCCGTATGGAAAGTGTTAATATCAAACCTAGAACAAAATGGATACAAAATATAACATTACCGTATTGTCCCTATTAAGCGCCCATGCTCTTATAAGCGCCCACCCCTGTTTTACTCGATGACTACCAACAAACAATCCCTTATAAGCGCCCACCTTTTCAATTACCGTAGCACTGTACAACAACATTTTTTGCCACAGCGTCCTTCAGCAAAGCAGTACCAGTAAAGCCTGGTTTGATCACCGCCGCCGCCCGCTCTCCCCGATCCCACTAGGCACCTACTGCCACATGTTCAGTAGCGCTGATACCACTGCCTGTACAGTGACAGGCGAGTTTATTCTCGGTGGTTTTGAACATGCGTAGTGCGAAATGCATACGAATATGCGTAGTGTTGTATTTTAGCCACAAATTAAAAGCAAAGATGGCCGCCCATATGTTGTATGTTTACAGAACAAAATGTCTTCGCAACCTTGCCGAATTCGACAGTCTCCACGATAAATAAGTTTAAAAAAGGTAACATAATAAGCGCCCACCCAAAATTACTTTGCTAACCGCCCTGGGCACTTAATAGGGATAAAACGGTACCTATTACAGGAAACAAACAACTCCATTTTAGCCTCATAACCATATTACCCCACGATCAGTCCCCACTACGCATGCTTTGTATAGAATTTGCCTCTTTTGTTTGGACTAAAAGTCATACTTTTAAATTATATATAATATAAAATAATATATACACACAAATATCATCACAAAAAACACTACAACAAATGTTTTATCATATTTTTCATATATATTTTCCTTTTATATACATTTTCTTTCAGTCTTTTATATATAATTATTTTAAAAGTTGTCCAAATATTTTGGACTACTTTTTTGGCCAACTTTCCTTACTTTATAGTTTTAAACACAGGGCAGCCGTAGTTGAAGATAGGACCTTTTCAAGTTAGAATGATGTAAATAGTGGTGAAATGGCTGCCCCGAGCTATCCTTCAGCAGTGTCACAATATCAACAACAAAAATGTAAAGCCCAATTTGGCTACTTTTGAAATACTGCCCAAATGCAATCCTTTATCAATTCTTCCCCTACAAAATGACCGTAAAATATCCCTAAAATCTGTAAACATTTTGCTGTTTTTTGACGAGCAAAAAAATATAAGAAATTTTAAGCTCGATATTCATTTGCATGTGAACTTTTTTTCTTCTTTTTTCTAGACCATAGAGCAGGGTGGGGTGTTTTTTTGCCACCTTATGGTTAAAAACTACATTTTGGTAACTTTCACTTACAATTTGGGCTACATCTGCTACTATTACCTATTTCAGACAACACTGTTATTTAGCGGGGGGGAGGGAGGTAATTAGTGGAGATGAGGTTACAGGGATGTGCTGCCAATAAGGGTCCCATAGATTACCCCCTTTTCAAAGCCATTTTGGATAAATGTATGGGTCTAAAATCCTTAATTTTGCTGTTGCCAGGTATTTAGCCCTTTTCTGGTACATTTAATCTGCAATACTACATGAAATTCTCGATCAAATTTCACCTTTTTTCCCTCTCACTACATACAGACTTAACTATATTTTTCATCACAGATTTGGCTATTTTTGCTACCATTTTGGACAAAACCGTAACTTAAGCAAGACTTTATTTGACCATGCAGTATATACCACTGTTATTTAACAGGGGTTAAAATTCTTTTTGGGCTATGAGGCCTATTTTAAGCAAATTCTGCAAAAAATCAACCCTTTAGTACATTTTACCATTGGCCAACATTTTCTCAGGTGGCTATTTTGTGGAAACTGGGGGCTACTCGCCCTTCGCCCCCGTGTATTTTGAGCCCTGCTGCTGTAGCTAACAGGTGAGTTCAACCTATCTCCAGGTCTGTCTCAGACCTATTGAGAAGCAGTTATGGTTGAAAAACAGACAACTCCTTTTATATTGAATGTCAGTCTCGACCTTAAATTGCATCAAAAAAGTGGAGCAAGGTGCCCAATTAGTCTGTAGCCCCTCATTAAGTGGTGCAATTATCTATTGTTTGCTATAACCCCGCCAATTTGTTGCATACCTTACATGCTAATAATGTACATTATCTTGGAATCTCTTTAAGGCTCAACAGATAAAAAGACCTCAATTGGCTACATTATTTTCTCCTCATAATTATCCCCATCTTTTATGAATAAAAGTGGTTCGGCATTGAAAGCTCACAGGGCGAAACTAATGTCATGTCAAAATGGTGCTGGTGTCTGTTTGTCCCTGCACTGCACTAAGGCCTAAAAAAAAAAGTTTGATTGGCGTAACCCGACCGACCCTAAATACATCGCCGACCCTGAATATTTTTTATTATTTTGAGGGAGGAAAAAATAAAAATAACAATAAATATTTTTAAAAATGTAAAAAAAAAAAAAAAAAAAAAAAAAAAAAAAAAAAAAAAATTGAACGAAGTATTTTATTACTTTGTTCAATTTTTATACTTTAAAAGTTTCTGACTGTTTGCTTTCATTTTCGGCTATTTTAAGTCCCCAAAGCAGGTGATTTAAAAAAAAGAAATTATAAAAATTAAAAAAAATCCCGACCGACCTACCCTATTTGTTTTGGTCATGTTACGCCAATCAAACTTTTATTTTTTAGGCCTAACAGTGGTTGACTTCAGAACGGTTAACATAACATTAAATGGTACATATTTTAGATAATTAACAATTCCGGGTTTAGAAATTCCAGTTCTACGGGGAAACAGACCTCTCAGGTAGGGTCGATCGGTCAGGCTTTTTTTTTTTTTTTTTCCAAAATGTATTATTTTTCATCCATTTTTGTTATTTTCAACAACAAAAAAACCAACATATTTTTAAAAGTTTGTGAATAATTTGCGCACATTTTCAAAAATTGTTCTGGAAAAAAAAGAGTGACCATTTCACTTTAAAAATTGACCGAAAAATTGCGAAAAAGATGGAGGCGGAGGGCAAATACGTCATACAAATGATGAAATCCTATTGAAAAGCAGAAATGATTAATCTCACTTCAAATCAAATTGGTACAGAAATATTGCCGTGCAAAAAGAATCTTATCTTTCTTCAGAATTTCTTCTGCTTATTGGCTTTAAAGTGGGATAATTTGCTTTACACTGTCCACACGGCAGGCGTCTGCAGACAACATTCCAAAATTTCACAAAATATTACCAAAGTGTCAAAATTGTTGAACTCCATTACCATATTTGGAATCACCATGTGAAATGCATTGAAATAAGTACAAACATGCCTAGTTTTGATTCAGTAATCCTTTGGATAGACCTTGAAAGTTGGGAAAGGTTTCTGAAAATCTGTTTTGTATATGTGACCAGTCGCGTCAATTTGTCAAAAAAGACATGTTGTCGGCAAATGCAGTTTTGAGATAGAGGCCAATATATTTGGTGAAATATAAAGAAAATAATAGGAAAAAAAACATGCTTCTTCAAATCATATCTTGTGTTTACAAAGTCTGATTACCTTCAACATGGTATCATTTCAAAGCTTAAAATGTTCTCTTTCAAGTCATACCAATAACTCAGATTTGACCCGGGCCTCCAACATGTCCATATTGATGTGACGGGTCACATATGGTAAAACCAATAGCCGTGTGGAAAGTTTTAGTAATTGGTAGGCACATATCATATCTTTCTCCCTCCTGATAAATATGGCTTCCAACCGAGCTAGTGTTTCCTCCTCAATCGCTACTTTCATAAATATCCTTGGTTTATGTACGCTTCGGTAGGTGTCGTATGATGTCCCACTTAAAGCGTAGTCAAGTAGTTGACTCCGCTGGCAAAACAATCCCAGTGTAGAGTGGTTGTTGAAGCACTTCCCTGGTTCAAGGGAGCACAACCATATAGCTGCCGTATGAAATATTAATAAACCCCTAGTTTATTACAGTCTGTCTGATTGGCTGTTTGCATGCACGGTGTTCTCTCTTCGTATTCAGAGGGGTAACAAATGATCGTTCCAGGATCTTGAAATACCCCCCTATTTGACGGCGTTTTGCGGACAATTTTGCTAATTTGACCCCCTTTTTCGCACAAAAACACGGACATTTTGACTGAAAATAATTCCTCTTTTTTCACCATTTCAAAGACACTTTCTATATAGTCCCCCTTTTTGCACAAAAACGAGGACACATCCGATTCAAAATACCCCTTTTTCCTATTCTCGGGACAATTTGATATGACACCATACTCATTCTATTTTATTTTCTTCTTCGCAGACATAGCCTCTCCAAAAAACAACACAATTTTTTTGAAATCGCGGACATAGCTTCCAAAATGACCCCTTATTTTTAAAAATCACGGTTTAGCTTCAAATAACACTCCTAATTTGGGGAAATCTTAGACATAGCTAAAAAAAACACACCTCTTACACGATTTTTGGAACGCTCATGCGTACCCAAAGTCAATGTCGACTGAAACCACTGGGTTTGCATGGTATCATAAGCCATGAGTGACCAATAAAATTACACCATCTAAAGTTCTATGTGATTGGTTTCTTACATGGTCAGGAGCAACCAATCACAATTGAGCTTATAGCTTTCATGGCCCTTCGTAAGATACCCAATTACAATACGGCTTCTAAAATCACTTGGCATTTTGTAAGCTAAACCTATATTACAATAAGTGTAATTGGTTAGTTGTATGGCAGGCCTATAGTTTGTAGTAGTCAAAGGCATATCTAGAAGTGCTTTCATGGAGGGGCCAATTTGGGGTTCAGGGGGTTAACCCCTCGAAAACTCATCAATTTGACCCACTTTCACAGCTGATGGCCAAATTCAGCTTGATTTTCTTTCTTTTTTCTCTTCCTTTCTTCAATTTTAGCCAATTGGGTGGGGGAGGGGATGAGGGAGCATGGCCAATTTTTGGGTGTCAGCTAATTGGGGGGGGGGGGGGGGAGCATGGCCAAGTAGTCAATCGAAATACAACTTCTAAATCTTGCCGCCTTCAGGCTAAACATAGTTACTTGCATGTTGTAGTTGATATGAGCTACAAACATTACCCATGTCCATGTTTATTGCTAAAGGGCAGCTTTCCCCGCCACCATTCCGTCCACTTGAACAGCTACCAAGCAACTTTAGAAGTGGACCGCAATAAGTGCCTACCCATCATTCACAACTCACTGAGCCACAATGTATCAAGTGAGCCGCGCAACCTTGCCCCGTACATTTCACCAAAGAGTACATAACATATTGTCGGCCCGGCCCGCGCACTAATGAGTTGTAGCGCTTTTATAGCTTCATGTTTTTTATTTCAATTTTATTTTTTGGTTTCTTTTTTGTTTTGCCGTCAAACGTTGACACAACCTTGGCATGATTGGACACACAATAACACATTGAGTTTGGTCTGTTTATTTAACAATGTTGAGTGGGCAAACTGTTTCAATTTTGGAGTAGGAGCAGCGAATAAAAATCCTTGATTGGAGTGGAGGGGAGTGTGCATTGAATACTTTTATTATTTTGATATTTTTTATTATCTATTAGTGTAATAATAAATGGCAATGATAAGGCAAAAAAAAAAAAATGTTTGATTGTCCTCGTCCGCCCGACCCTCTTAATCATTCCGATTCAATTTTTTGGGTTTTTTGTTGTTGAAAATTTAAAATAAATAAATTAAAAAAATTGTTGTTGAATTTTTTTCTTCTTCAAATTTTAGTCGAAAATCAAAAAAAAGTTTAGAAAATAAAAATACTCATCAAAATATTACAGATTTTGTTCCCTATTTTTGTTACCACAACAAGTACATTTCATGTTACTTTTAGTACCTGAAAAAAAGTGCACGGGAGAAAGAAAAAAAGAAAGAATCTCGACCGACCTACCAAACTTTAAAAAAAGTGATCTATGGACAATCAAACAATTTTTTTTTTTGGCCTAAGAGACCAGTTAACTCTTTCCATGCGGCTATTAGTTTTACCATATTATACAAAACAGATTTTTCATAAACCATTCTCAACTTTCAAAGTCTATCTCAAGGACTACTGAACCGATACTATGCATGTTTGTACAAATTGTAATACATTTCTCATGGTGATTCCAAATATGGTGATGATATTCCATAATTTTGACATTTTTGAAACATTTTGTGAAATTTTGGAACTGTCGTCTGCAGAGGCCTGCCGCATGGAAAGTGTTAACACTTTCCACGCGGCTATTAGTTTTACCATATACAAAACAGATTTTTCAGAAACCTTTCCCAACTTTCAAAGTCTATCTCAAGGATTACTGAACCGATACTAGGCATGTTTGTACAAATTGTAATTGCATTTCTCATGGTGATTCCAAATATGGTGATGATATTCAATGATTTTGATATTTTTGAAACATTTTGTGAAATTTTGGAACTGTCGTCTGCAGAAACCATCCTCATGGAAAGCATTATAGACAGGTGTGGTTTTGCTTTGTGTTGATATTGTTTTGTTGGGGTTTTTTCTTCCTTTTCTAAACACACACAAATAGTAAAATTGATCTGAAATTTGAGATATGGGATTTGAATTAGAAAACAACAACAACAACAATCCAGTATTTAAAGGGTATAGTTGTTTTAGAAATCAAACGAGATATGATTATTTGGAAAATATGAAGGGATCTCAGGCCTATGTAAGATATTATTTTGATTGGTTATCGAGATGATCATGACTTTTAAGTGTCCAATCAGAGACCATGTTGTAGATTTGAATTGATTTAATACAATTTTGAATGCCATGACTAATCAATTATAACAATAGCAACTCGTCACTGTTCTGTCAAAACCTCTGGCCCTTCAGCATGTATTAAGTAATACTCCCTATGTATAACCTTTGGGCAGTCTGCTCTGAGCATGTTCAAGGGCCAAAAACACACCTATCAAAACTTTGTAAGTGCTCTTGCCTCTGAACATGCATAAAGAAACACTTCCATAACTGTTGTTGGGCAGCTGTACTTTATACATGTTGAAGGGCCGGAAAACACAGCAACGAATTGCTTCTCTTTTTAAGACCTTTATCATCAGGAATATCCCATCATGCATCATTCCATTAAAACCCATACTAACATACCGCGAGAGGTTTTACAAATTGGCAAGAGACTTTAAAAATCTGACAAATAAAAATCATTCACCATGGCTACTAAAAAAAAAAAGAAGAAAGAAGAAAACTCATCCTAGAGCGATTTTTACATCTCTCTTGAAGAGCTTTAATCCGGCGAAATGCCAAGTGCAAATGATCCGTGAAGGTACAGGCTTATGGCCATTTGTGGACTAATAAGTAGCGGGAATACTCATTACCGTAATAGCTGCCATGTGCTACACACTGAAGTAGCCTATGCTGACTCATTGATAAAATGTGAGAACTAACCCGAGGCAGCCGCGGTATTTACATCTTTTTGATTTAATGCCAGGATTATACGCTCTCTTGAGATAGCGAAGGATACTTGCGCGGAAGGATTATCTATTTTTTTTGCTACCAGTGACCTAAGATGACAGTCGGTACACTTGAGATGGAGGAATAGGGAGAGTGGGATTTTCCCTCCGCGTAACCCATTTATGACTCTCGCATCTCTTATGCAACTAACAAATATGAGACCTTCCACGACGAATCTAGTGTAAAGTCGCCAGTTCATATTTGGAGATATGGGACAAAAAATCAAACGCAAATCATTAAGAAAGGATTTTTCAGACCATATTTTGATTTGGTTTGGTACTCAACTGAAAATTTGGAATGAAAAATCTTGTGCATTTATTGATTTCTGTATGGTTTATTGGCCCATATATCTAAATATACTTATACATGTTGAAGCTGGTGTGGAAGAGTTGGGGTTCGGGCACAAATAAGGAAGAGTTCGGGAACAGATAAGGAAGGGTGGGGGTTCGGATACACATAAGGGAGGGTGGGGGTTCGGGTACAGATAGGGAAGGTGGGGGTTCGTTAACAAATAGGAAAGGGTGGGGGTTCGGGTACGGATAAGGAAAAGAATGATAAGTGAAAGCAATGCATACGATATTCCTGACTTCTTAAATTGGTATGTGGGAAAATTTTAACTTTGCAGATATATTTCAGAAAAGATATGGAATACTTCGAAAATTTATTTTTCTTATTACATATAAATCACAGGGATTTTTTTGTGCAAAAGTACAGATATGTCCGCAATGTCCCCAGACAAGTCTACATATGGAATAGAGAGCAGTCTATTTCATTTCAAATAAAATGTAAAACAATTGCTGCTTTATACTTTATAAATTGATCTACCGACTACCCTTCACCCCTCTCCCCTTCCTCACAAAACAAAACCAAACAGAAATCAAATCTCAAGTCTCCACCCAAGTCCATTAACTGACCATTTGCCATTTCCCAGTCAAACAAAACACACGTTTCTACCATATGGCTCTTTTCTTCTTCTTCTCCCTCCACTCCACCCTCCTGCCAGGGTCGTCCAAACTTCTCGAAACCCACACCGTGTTTGTACAAGTCGCTCGCGAGACTCTGCACAAAAATCTGTTCAAAAACATCTCGCACTCAGCACAGATGGTAACAGTCTTGGCGCAGCGATTGTCCAGCTGGTCTCCGGGGAGTCTTAAAAACATCTTAAATCTGCTGCGCCCACGTCTCCTCAGCTGTCGCCATGAGATGGGAACAGAATATGTACGGGAAGGTGGGAACCTAGCTAGTGTTGCTATCAGATATTGGTTTATGTAGCCCAATTTTAAGTAAAATTAGCCCAATGTAGTAGGAAAAGTAGCCTAATTTTCTATGACTTTTCAGTTGCTTTTCTATGCGGGAGCACTAAAGTATTACCCACAAAAGAGCCAAAAATTGCACTTACATCTTTCATAGTTGTCTTATTAGTTATTGTGGGACACGCAACGCAAAAAGGTTGAGTAGCAAACACGATATGTCATTTTTTCAAAAGTAGCAGAATTGAGTGTTATAAAGGTGTGTTTGTTCTTCAAAAGTAGCAGAATTGGGCATCTTAATGGTGGGAGTGGCAACACCGTCTTACTGGATACTACATTTCTCATCCTTTCCTCCCAAACGCTTGTCTCTTCGTCTTTGCAACGCATTGTCCAAGTATTCCTGCTCCTCCTCCGCCCTGCAGATAACAAAAAAAAAGTAGACAAGAAAAAAACACCAATGAATGAATATACGAATAATCAATCACTTACCCCTGCAGATAAAAAAACACACACTGTAAGAGTTAATATGGTAATAATAAATCATTACGTATGACTAGCCTACGGGGCGAACCTATTGTGTTTTGCCGGGAATTCTCATTTGTTGCATGCTGTCGAGTTCAATAGTGTTTCCTTTTGTTCCACGATGTTTTGTTCCCTTGAAATTGTCATTAATAATAAATTACGGAATTAATGGCTACCGTGCCAACGAACCGTTTTTCATGATTCAAAAGAAGGAGTGAGAGAGAGAAAAAGAGACGGTAGTCTTGCCATTGGTTTCACCTTCATAAATGAAATATGACTCTAGTAGGATTATAAAATTGCAGATTTTAAAGACCAGCTACAATTTCCTCCGACTTCCTCTCTTATTTGTCCCTTTTCTCGTTCTACAAGTGTAGATTTCATATCATTACCATAGCGACGGGTCTGGTGGCTGACTAGTACCCAGAGGGCTCAGTTTCTTTTAGGTGGTATCATTGATTTTGTGATTATTGGACTGCGACAGAGGTTTACTTTATAGTAGTGATGCAAACTTACATTTGAATGTGTTTTATTTCTAAACAATATCGTCCATACCAATTGACCCTGTTGTACTAAATGAAAGTTTTGTTTTCAATCTTTGTAAAAGCTAATGCTTTTATTTTAAAAAATCACCTCCTTTTGACAGATCCATGTTTCATATCACATTATATCATATCAAAATGATACAGTATGAAATATTAAACTGAATAAAGTTGAATAGAGTTGAATAAAGTTGGCAAATTTCTGAATCGACCTTGCCAAAAAAATACCCTAGTAACCCTAATATTAACCATTACACAAGATGACTGTCATATTTATTATGTTATTGGAAAAGTCTGTCCAGGCATGGAAAAGCAGACTCCTTAAACCTTGGGAATGAGGGGGACATAAGTCTGAGGATGTGCTACAAGAAATGTTAAGTAGTCCAAGTCCGAGGCCGATTCCTAAAAAAATCAGAGTCAGAGTCAAAGTCTTTGAAATAATAACTTAAGTCTGAGTCCATGTGCTCCCAGAAAATTTGAAGTGGTCCAAGTCCGAGGCCGATTCCTCAAAAGTCAGAGTCAGAGTACAGGTCCTTGAAATGAGGACTTGAGTCCGAACCTGAGTTAATTTCTCAAGCCAGTTGAAATGATGTAGCAACAGCTGCTTTTACAACTTAACCCAATGGAGATGGAGATGGAGTCCATGTGCTCCCACAAAATTTGGAAGAGGTCCAAGTCCAAGGCTGATTCCTAAAAAAGAGGTAAAAATTCAGAGCCCAGGTCCAATTCCTTGAAATGAGGATTTAAGTCTGGACTCAAGTATGAGTCCATTATTCGAGTACTGTAACACTGGTACATAGAGTGGACTCAAGTCTGAGTCCATTACTCGAGTCCTACTACACTGGTACCCATAGAGCGAACTCAAGTCTGAGTCTATTACTCGAGTCCTACAACACTGGTACCCATGATACAGACAGTACATCTCCCAGGAAAAGAGGTACCATAGACAGAACTAACTACCCATTGCCTCAACTTGTAAACTGAAAAATTGACAAATTAAGGCTTATCAGTTTTTCATTAACCCCAACTCAACCAAATGTCATAATTAAGAACTAACTACCCATTGCCTCGGCTTGTAAACTGAAAAATTGACAAATTAAGGCTTATCAGTTTTTCATTAACCCCAACTCAACCAAATGTCATAATTAAGAACTAACTACCCATTGCCTCAGCTTGTAAACTGAAAAATTGACAAATTAAGGCTTATCAGTTTTTCATTAACCCCAACTCAACCAAATGTCATAATTAAGAACTAACTACCCATTGCCTCAACTTGTAAACTGAAAAATTGACAAATTAAGGCTTATCAGTTTTTCATTAACCCCAACTCAACCAAATGTCATAATTAAGAACTAACTACCCATTGCCTCAACTTGTAAACTGAAAAATTGACAAATTAAGGCTTATCAGTTTTTCATTAACCCCAACTCAACCAAATGTCATAATTAAGAACTAACTACCCATTGCCTCAACTTGTAAACTGAAAAATTGACAAATTAAGGCTTATCAGTTTTTCATTAACCCCAACTCAACCAAATGTCATAATTAAGAACTAACTACCCATTGCCTCGGCTTGTAAACTGAAAAATTGACAAATTAAGGCTTATCAGTTTTTCATTAACCCCAACTCAACCAAATGTCATAATTAAGAACTAACTACCCATTGCCTCAGCTTGTAAACTGAAAAATTGACAAATTAAGGCTTATCAGTTTTTCATTAACCCCAACTCAACCAAATGTCATAATTAAGAACTAACTACCCATTGCCTCAACTTGTAAACTGAAAAATTGACAAATTAAGGCTTATCAGTTTTTCATTAACCCCAACTCAACCAAATGTCATAATTAAGAACTAACTACCCATTGCCTCAACTTGTAAACTGAAAAATTGACAAATTAAGGCTTATCAGTTTTTCATTAACCCCAACTCAACCAAATGTCATAATTAAGAACTAACTACCCATTGCCTCAGCTTGTAAACTGAAAAATTGACAAATTAAGGCTTATCAGTTTTTCATTAACCCCAACTCAACCAAATGTCATAATTAAGAACTAACTACCCATTGCCTCAACTTGTAAACTGAAAAATTGACAAATTAAGGCTTATCAGTTTTTCATTAACCCCAACTCAACCAAATGTCATAATTAAGAACTAACTACCCATTGCCTCGGCTTGTAAACTGAAAAATTGACAAATTAAGGCTTATCAGTTTTTCATTAACTCCAACTCAACCAAATGTCATAATTAAGAACTAACTACCCATTGCCTCAGCTTGTAAACTGAAAAATTGAAAAATTAAGGCTTATCAGTTTTTCATTAACCCCAACTCAACCAAATGTCATAATTAAGAACTAACTACCCATTGCCTCGGCTTGTAAACTGAAAAATTGACAAATTAAGGCTTATCAGTTTTTCATTAACTCCAACTCAACCAAATGTCATAATTAAGAACTAACTACCCATTGCCTCAGCTTGTAAACTGAAAAATTGACAAATTAAGGCTTATCAGTTTTTCATTAACCCCAACTCAACCAAATGTCATAATTAAGAACTAACTACCCATTGCCTCAACTTGTAAACTGAAAAATTGACAAATTAAGGCTTATCAGTTTTTCATTAACCCCAACTCAACCAAATGTCATAATTAAGAACTAACTACCCATTGCCTCAGCTTGTAAACTGAAAAATTGACAAATTAAGGCTTATCAGTTTTTCATTAACCCCAACTCAACCAAATGTCATAATTAAGAACTAACTACCCATTGCCTCAACTTGTAAACTGAAAAATTGACAAATTAAGGCTTATCAGTTTTTCATTAACCCCAACTCAACCAAATGTCATAATTAAGAACTAACTACCCATTGCCTCGGCTTGTAAACTGAAAAATTGACAAATTAAGGCTTATCAGTTTTTCATTAACTCCAACTCAACCAAATGTCATAATTAAGAACTAACTACCCATTGCCTCAGCTTGTAAACTGAAAAATTGAAAAATTAAGGCTTATCAGTTTTTCATTAACCCCAACTCAACCAAATATCATAATTAACCACTTGCTAATTAAGCTGAGAAAAACTCAATGTTTTGTTGTTGAAAAAAAGTCTTTTTTTGCCTAACAGTATCATATTGTACTACTGTTACAAACTGCAACAAAACCCACACGCACTTGCACAATAGCATGATATATACAAATCAAGCCGATATAAAGGAACACTTTCTGATATGTTTAGTTTCAGGGCTCTTTGGGCAAACTGTTTCATTTCTGATTCCAGCAGCAGCAGACGACAACGACGGAGCACCGATCGGCACAAATTTTTTCGTCTTATCCAGAGGCGGTATGAATAATGGATATTTGTCGTCATGTCTTACTTAATCTCTCACTGTTGTCATGACTATTTTATAACTACTACCTTACAATACGTTGAGAGCTGAAGTGGTTTTCAATAGCCGAGCTGCCCTTGGGGGATTTTTTGTACGCTCTTTACTTTTTGCTACATATGGTTGGATTGATGCGGAATCGTACAAAACTCCGCGTCCGCAGAGAGAGGAGACAGAGAGAGTAAGGAAGGGTTTGGACTCCCTCGACTCTCGTATCCTATCGAGTTGTAACGTTATCAGGCCCCCCTGGTAATGGCTATCAAAGTCAAAATCTTGTGTTTGTTTCGCAAGGAACGCCTCCTATCTTTTTTCCCAGCTGGCCCATTTTCCCTATCAATCATGGTTTTATATACTTCCTTTATCTTCTTTCACTTACAGCACCAATTCCTCTATTCCCTAACACTTAATATTCTCCTCGGTCGGATCGGATATTTTTCTTATGAGGGGGCCTAGGGGTACCCAACTTTTTTCCTAGTTGCATGTAAATCCCCAAATGTATCGAAAAGTTTGAAAATATTGACATTTCTTTATGGTTCATGAATAAACCACCCTGTTTTACGGGCTCCACTGACCTTTTTATTTCTTCAAATGTTCAATTTAATTAATTTTTGTTAATTGGAAAATGTTGGGAAATGTGTGCAATTTTTTTGGCAAAATTGGAAATGTTTTGAACATTTTTAAAATTTCGGAAAATTCATCAAAACTTTCTGAAATTGTTGGCGGAAAACCCCAAAAACGTCTGACAGACCAGCCCTACATGAGAGGTCCATTAGACTTTAGAAAAGGGTGGGGTTTTTCGTGGCTTACCAACCAATAATATCAGTTGACCGCCCCTTCCCCCTCATTTCTGGGACAAAAGTCTAATTCCCCTCAATGCCTCCTCCACTGTATCAATCTCCTGTTACCAAGCCTGTAACCTGGATTTGTTTTAAGGGGTGGGGGTGGGGGGGGGGGGGGGGGTATGGTCAAATAGGGAACCTATTTTTTACCATGAGCTAGGGGGGATGGGGAGACTTTTTGTCAATAAAAATGTGTATAAAAACTATTTTTTCCCCGCTAGCTAAGCTTGTAAAACAGCACTTTTTGGATGTTTTTTGGGACATTTTGAGGAATTTTGGGATTGGTCGAGAGGCATCCCCTGGTTACAGGCCTGTCTGCTACACTAATCACCACCAACCAGCCAGGCCAGGCAGTATTAGGTGGCCGTGTCTAGGTAAAATGACATAAACTGATACGTGTCAAGAAGGAATTATTAGACAGCTATTTAAGGACCACACACCATAAGCAACCACACTGAAATCTTGCCTAAACCACTGGAACCCCCAACCTACATGCTACATAATCACTACCAACCAGGTAGGCATCAGGTGGCCGTGTCCAGGTCAAATGGGCCGACTGATACGCGCAACCGACTACGCATCATAACCAACCACACTGAAATCATCGCCAACACCCAACTTATCAATCTCTTGTATGTTTTCAACCCAGCCCCACAAGCCTGCTACACAAGTGGCAGAGAAACTACAAGGAAAGAATAGACAGCTATTTAAGGACCAGCCAACTACGCATCATAAGCAACCCACACTGAAATCTTGCCTAAACCATCGACCAACCCACAAAATATCAATCTCTTGTATATTTTCAACCCAGCCCCACAAGCCTACACACAATTATCCAGCCAGGCATCAGGTGGCGGTGTCCAGGTAAAACGGCCCGACTAACACATGCGCCGCGCGGCAGGGAGATGCTACAAGGAAAGAATAGACGGCTATTTTAAAGACATGACTGATGGACCATAAGCAACCACTCTGATGTGAGGCACGCCTGGCATTGAGCAGGGTAATATTATGATAGCCTTCCAATGAGACATAATTCACTTCCTGTTGTCAGGCTATAGCCTCCTCATCTGCCTACTTAAGTGTGCCATGCCCATCTGGCTTTAAAATGTAGAAAAAAGGCGAAGAGAAAGAAAAAAACCCTGTTCTACGGGCAAACGGACCTCTTAGGTAGGGTCAGCCGGTTGGGCAGTTTTTTTTCCAAAACAATTGTTGTTAAATTTTGGTGAATTTATAATAATTTTTGGAATTTTCAACAACAAAAATGTAATTAAACAAAATTCAAAAACAATTCAAAAATGCTAACAATTTCATCAACAAAAAAATCTTAAATAAAATATTTAAAACGAAAATTTGACAAATAAATTGAACAGTCGGGGGCCCATAGATTATTTTTTTTGTCGCCTGTAAAAACAAATTCCTCTTTCTCTCTCTTCCTGTATCTCTTTCAGCAACCACTTGCGTGCTAATCAGCCACAGCTTGCGCGCAAGAGTTTGTCTCCTCCGGCCTGCGCAATGAATATTTCATCGGGAGTGTCGTACACAATATGGCAGACCTGGCGTGGCGTGATGGGATGCCGTGATTTTTTGATTCAATCTCTGCTTTTAAAAACCAGGGTTACCGATGGAAGAAGAAATGATCACAATGCGGGATGTGTGTATGTGTGTTGAGTGGCGTCGGGGAGTGGGTTGTAAATAATACATCTGTGTAAAGAATTTTTGTTTAAAGAAAAAAAAGGAAAAAAGTGATGGATTATAGTCGCTCTGGGATGGAATATTAGATTGAAGATATTTCCTCTCCTTTTTCTCTGAATATCAAGAAATGATGGGCATGGTCAAACAAGGGTCTTGAGAATGAAAGTACTTTCACAAAAGTTTTATCTTTTTTAACAATTATCAATGAGTAGAACCGTTCCCAAGAAATTTACTGTGAACCAAAGTCTAACCTGACTCTAACTCCCCAGGCATGTTTTTGACAATTAAACTAGTATTAGGGCAGAAACACGGGTCACATATTTTTTGGGGAAAATCACTCTTCGCCAGCGCCGGAGAGTGATTTTCACCCCGACTCCCAGGCGTGTTTTAACATTTAGACTGATGTAGTGGCACTATAGTAATTTGTAGGTATGAGTAGAACCGGTCCCAACAAATTTACTGTGAACCAAAGTCTAACTTAACACTAACTCCCTGACAATTCAACTACCAGGGGAGAAAAATGGGTCAATTTTGTTTGTTTGGGGAAATCACTCTTCGCCAGTGCTGGGGTTCGAACCTGGGTCGCCTCTATGGCAGTCGGAGGCCTAACTGATTGCGCGAACGGGTCAGCTTGAAAAAGTTAACTTTTCCGAGTGGCACTATAGTAATTTGTAGGTATGATGAAGGTTTCCTGTTATACTTTGAGGAATGAGGGTGCGACACTCACATTTATAGGGAACACAAGGCCACAAATACTCCTTTTAACCCGTAGCTCTTATGAACCCCCCCCCCCCTCCCCTTTATAGCCTGCTTCAGTTCGTCAGATCATTTTCATTAAAATTTCAAAAACTGGGAACACTGTATTTTACAGCACCCATCTGTTTTATTCTTTAAAAAACCCTTTTCAAACATTTGATATTTTAAAATGATAAAACAGATTTAGGAGAAATTTTCAACATTTTTGGAAACTTTTTAAAAAAATGAAAAAGAAAACAAAATACAAGTATTTGTATTTCCACAATGTGTCAACTAGCTACAAGTTGCGCAGAAACCATCCAAACCGGTCATACAAGGTCAACAATAACATCGATTAGCCACCGTACTTAGACAATAAAGGATACACCCTAAGTGACAAGTCGAGTACCTCCTAATTATTGTTATCGAGTGATGCGCCACCCATCATTACACATATATTAGTTGTTGTGGTTAACTGATGAGTTTATTACGACCTCATTAGCCTCCAACAGCAATCTGCCTCCACAGAGAAAGATTTTGCAGGAATCCCATAATGCATTGCTTCAATTTCAATTTTTGGGTACTTATCCCACAGCAAAATCCTAAAAAAATTGGGAATTCCAAAAATGCTTCAAAAAATGAGAATTCCCAGCAGCACCTTAAAAAAAGGGGGGGGGGGGAGGTACTCAGCGTAGCCTCCATAAAACTGCCGTAACTTCTTCATTATTCATTTAAACTATAAAAGTATACATTTTTTTGCAGAAAATGGTTCAATGAATCTAACCATGATCATTAAATTGACCATTTTGGAGAAAATTATAAAAAACATGTTTTTACCCATTTTAGGTTTGGAAAAGATAACTAAGAATATATTGTGTTAAATTTTGTCAGACTAGTTTGATTATAATCCTGATAACATTCCCTAGGAAGATTTTTTATTTATTTTTTAATATCTTATTTATGTTATGAATTATAGACCAAAACGTGCAAAAAAATGTGTGATAATGATACCACCAAAATCATGAAAATCACATTTGATGGTTTTTTGACGTTGCTCTTTTTTGTTTGTTTGATTCTTTCTTGGGGGTGTGGGGGTGTGGGGGGGGGGGGGGGGGAGTGGGTAGGGGTTCCCATCATACCTTCTATATTATGGGGTGGGGTGTTCCATTAATTTCTGGAATAGCCCAATGTTGCAATGGATTATGGGTACTGTCCAACACTGCCTCTGCTGCTTACGTACGCAACAATACCACCATATGTCACATGATAGTGTAGCACTCATTCATCTTAATCAACAGGAACAAAATCTCATTTTGATTTATAAATCATACTAGTATTATCAAAACTATGGTGGTCGTATATAAGTACACTGTGCGCGCGTACGTTACACTCATCTATAAATCATCATTATATATCTATTTTTCTTCCTCCTCGAGTCATTTACGATACGGGTTCATTGACTTTATAAATTACTGATGAGGTTAACAATACGACAGCCGTACATCATCTACTTTGACGAAATTATAGCGTCGTCGACGAGACAAAACAAGCGGGATATATATAAAGCATGGAAACGTTCGTACAATTGTTAAAACGATAGGTTTTTCAACCATTCTGTCCCATGACTGTGATTGTGTTTCTCCAAAACAAAGAATTAAACAAAAGGCGACCATAAAAACACCCTGTTCTACGGGCAAACGGACCTCTCAGGTAGGGTCGGTTGGCCTGGCGTTTTTTGTGTGTTTGATGGGTAAGGTTTTTTTTCTTAAAAATTTGGTGAATCAAAAATGTTAATTTTTTTTTACAAATTTGATTTTCTTTTGGAAAATTGGAAAATTTTGCAATTGTCCATATAAATTTCACAAAATTTGGAATCATTTCTGCAAATGTTGCCAATTTTAGCCATATTGTGATAATTAGTATGTGCTTCACGAATACGTGAGGTATTGTCCTTTTTAAAAATGGCATAATTCATGAAATGTTGCTTACAATTATGCAGTAATTTGCACTTGGGTACCAATATAACAGTAATTTTGTTCTCAAAAAGTGTTCAATATAATGTATACAGTTTTACTAGTTTACATCTCTACCAAATAACTTTTCAACATCCCCCTCTGCAACCCCCCCCCCCCCCCCCCTTCATCACAAATCCATCATTTTACCAAACCAAACCAATTTTTTCCAAAAATATAAACGGCGCAAAAAAATAAAAATCTAGCTTGGTTAGCTTACATGTGTTAATGTGTATACTACATTTCCGTGCCCGGCCTGCCAAGCAATAAAACCTGCCTCCCCGCTGAGCCGCGACCCGACAAAATCTCAACGACACCACCGGGCGTACGACTGTACGCCCACTTAGCACCAAAATTGTAATTAATCTGTTGCTAACGACAATTATCAACGAGCCATGGTGGCATTTCTCACACAACTATCTAGTGAGCCCCGAGGGGTTTTGGGTAATTCAAGTCGTTACTCAAGTGGATGGTGTCTATACATTTTCACCATTATATCAATTGTAAATACAGAGCAATATAGTGACCTTTTTTCTTTTTACACTCTTGATGCCGCTGGAGCGGTCCCAATGTTTAAACTAAAAGCTTCTAATTGTTACTAAACGTATATATATATCAAATTGTGAGATAGGCTGTTACTATGGGTATTCATAATATGTGACCCGTCAAAATGGACATGTTGGAGGCCCAAGTCAAATCTGAGTTATTGGTATGACTTGAAAGAGTACATTTTAAGCTTTGAAATGATACCATGTTGAAGGTAATCGGACTTTGTAATCACAAGATATGAATTGAAGAAGTATATTTTTTTCTATAATTTTCTTTATATTTTACCAAATATATTGGCCTCTATCTCAAAACTGTATTTGCCGACAACATGTCCTTTTGATGTGACTGGTCACATACAGGTTAAGAGTTTAACTTTTTGTAGTCTGTAGTAGACAAGTGCTCCTTTGGAATAAGTTCAAATAGAGCCGACTTTGTAGTAGGCTAGCAGCAACCAACGTTTAGAGCTCTTTTCAGAGCCACCATCTCTGTTCAGTGGACAAGGTGCAGTTCATCCAAACGGCTCTTTTCAGAGCCACAAATCTTTCACAAGTAGGAAAGAGGCACCTACTCTCAAATCATTGGGCAAGGGGCAGCCCAAATGATGATAAAAATAGAGAACTGGCAATCTCTATGTTTTGCTTAATATTATAATAATTTGGTCCTGAAGAAGTCAGAGCTTATCCGGACGATTGCTTGACAATTTTGAACTTGTCCGACAACAAACATGTTAAACCCTTAACCTATAGATGGGGGTGACAGGTGACATCACACCGGGCATTTGGTCGTCAGTTGCCATTGTTCTTTGCCTGGCGGTATGCCTGTGCATCCTGTTTTGTTTAGGACCTGTGCTTTCAAAACTCGCGCCAAAGCATTATAAAGGGCAATAAGGCATAGTGGACAGTGTTGTAGTCATATGCTGTTCCCACAAGCATGTATCGAGACAGTCCAGTCCCTCGACCTCGAGTTGATAAACATTGCTGTCACCCCATCTATACTTATATATTCATCATTGATAGAATATTAAGAAAATATCAAGTTTTTTAACAAATAGGTCCTAAATTGATGCTGGAGAGATCCCAATTTTCAACAAAAAGGTCCCAATTTTCAACAGAAGGTCCCAATTTACCTCCCCCCTTGAAAATTGTTTTTAAATGATACTTGGCTACTCTACCCTAGGTTGTTACGCTTAGTTTCTTTAGATGGTTGACATTTTTAAATCAAGTTTTCCAAGTTTTTAACAAAACTATTCACTTTTCAACAAACAAAAGCAAAGTATTTTGAGCAAAATTAGTCACTTTGGAAGGCATTTCTAAAACATAAATCGCTTCCTATTGATCTTTAAATATAAACTCTTTTGTTTAACACTCTCAACACGGCAGGCGTCTGTAGACAACATTCCAAAATGTCACATAATGTTTCAAAAATGTCAAAATTATTGAATTTCATTACCATATTATTTGGAATCACTACAAGAAATGCATTGAGATATATACAAACATATCTAGTATTGGGTCAACAATCCTTGAGATAGACTTTGAAAATTGGGAAAGGTTTCTGACAAATCTGTTTTGTATATGGTAAAACCAATAGCCGCCGTGTGGAAAGCGTTAAGTAATTGTTTATATTTTGTGACTTAGTGCACTAGATGGACTCAGCACGCGTGCCAAGAATTACAAGCATCGGTTTACCAACAGTACGGCCAGTTGATACTAAGTACCGCATCATAACTACAACTACAATTACAAAATTTCCAACCCATTAATAATAAAAAAAGCAGCCAGCCAAACAAAGTAATGGTCCAATCCCTGACAATAAAAAAGCATGCAATTTTTTATGACAAAAAGAACTAAAACTCCAACAATAAAACATATTAATCACATCCCCCAACAACTGATTCACAATCGGTCAAATTTGATTTCATTGTTATTTTGTTCCACTTGTGTGTAATGTCATTACCCTCATGATATCACCGAGCATTATACCCCGTTCAGTATATATTGCAAAGCTTACAGAGCAAAAAGGCACTAGTGTTGAATGTGAAAAGGATGGTAATCACAAGCCAACCTAAGCTGAATGGAGTATATTTTAGAGTAAGCAGCGTAATGGCAGTGGATACTGTAAAACAACTTAATTTCGCGAGGTATCTAACTTTGCGAAATTTTGTGAGGACCATAAATGCGCAAAATTAAATCCCCGCGAAATAAACCATCATGAAAGCTTAAAATCTGAGTGAAATTTTGGAATAGCAAAATTAAATACTCGCAACAATTTTGGCTTCGGTAATTTGCGAAATAGAAGTACCCTCGAATTCTAAGTGTTTTACGGCAGCTAATAGGGACAGCGCAGCTGTAGATGTGTGCGTTAGGATTAGCCATACGATATAAACTTGGTTGTGCGTTGCGTGGTGTATTTAAGCTAACAGGTGCTAGACTATTCCAGGCTTTATCACCTGCAAAAAGACATGGTGCGCTGTCAATGATCATAGCCAGTAACATTTTCAACTATTCTAGAACTTTGTTGAAAGAATGTTGCTTTTGTTTTCAAACTATTTTTTGGGTTCTACCCAATATATGAGTAATATTCATATAATCACTATTGAGAAGCTAACATAATTCAAAAGGTGTTATAATCAGTTGATTGAATGGTGATGAGGTTTAATCCATTCATGAATATCTTTTCTTATAGGTAACACCTGTGTTTTAACATCCCTTAACCCTGTTGTGAGCACTACCTTCTTTCTTACAGTGTCTTTGGCTAATTACAGGATATAATATCATATACTCAAAAAGTAACCAATCAAAAAAATGGCTTTTATAACTCTTTATCAACCATACTACCATTCTTACTGTATCTCTGATTGGCTAAATATATTGTATAACTCTCTTTGTAACCAATCAATATTATACTTAGATAACGATATATAGGCAGGTAGTGCTAAGGGGTCTAATTGCAAAATCTTAAGTTTTTCAATTTAGTGAATTTGATTGATTAAAATTGTCAGCATTTTTCAATTTTGCAAGTTTTTGTTAAACTGCATATTCTAAATTCAATAAGGAAAACCAGACAAATATGGACTAACACGCTCTAAAATGTTTTGGTTTTGGGCATAAAACTTTGACAAACAAACCTGGTAAGATGGATATTAACCCCCTGAGAACCCCCTGTTGATTGGTCAGAAAGATGAATAATCATTTATTGTACCAATAAGAAACATTGTTAGAATAGTTGTATCCCTGATAACGATTGGAGTGACATATTTTATAAGCAGTATTACAATTGGTCAATCAAATGAGTATATCTTCAAATTAGCCAATCATAAACATTGTTAAATAGGCAGGTAGTGTTCCGGGGGTTCAAAAGACAAATATTGAGAGTAAACTATTTGCTAGCTATACAAATAAAATAATCCACGTTTATTTTACACAACATGTTATTTTTTTCCCTGCGGAAAATGTGCATAGCCTCTAGGCACCATTACTCAAATAGCAGCAGCGTTTAAACTGAATTATCCTTTTACAATCAAATTGCCCATCACTCGTTTTAATCTATATCTCTTATTAAACACTCCTTTAAATGGCCCCGTCTTAAATCCCCCTTCTGAACGGTAAATTTTTCATATGTTTATTACCTATACATGTATATCCGATTAACTAGCACAATCCGTCGCCAAAACCTCCCGTCTTTTTCACGCCGATATTTCCTCGCCGTTTACCGATGCTTTCTTTATAAGGTGATTATGATTTACCATGCATCATATATGGTGATATTTTAAGTTTTCAAAATACAATATTGTATAAACGATAAATCTTTAGCGCATTTTGTCGTCTTCCTCGCTCTCACAATGCCATTCATTACGTCTTACAAATGGAAAGCGATGGCGATTGTTTTGAAGTCTATAGGAAACCTCAAACCGTTCTACAAATATGGATTAATCGGGCAAGACTAAGGATTAACCACGAGTGAATTTTTAATTACATAAACCGAAAAATCTTGGGTGTATTTTGACGTATTCCTAGTTCCTCAAATATATAAATGATTTGACTTGCAACTTAAAATTTCACTAATCGGAGAGGATGATGTTCTGGCAGTCTTGAGGCCTCCAAGAATATAAATTAATAGAGCAAGAATACGGATTGACCACAAATACATTTTTAATTACATGAAATGATAAAGCTCGGCACAATTCAATACATGTAGCCAGCAACAATTTTGCATTAAAAGAAGTTAGGGAAGTTTCGGTATGCTTTGATAAGCTGATACAAAATCAGGTTATACAGGCCTGAAAAAAGATAGCATATTCAGATGCTCAACCCCTTCCCCATTCCAGCACCAACACCAACACCACCATGATCAGTTTATAAAATCATCTAAAAATGTGTCTTTCTGGGAGGGTATTCAAACTAACAGAAAAATGAAAATGAGAGTCCTCAAAATGGTGGACATACATTTCCAACTTTCCCCTCCCCTTCCTACCCGTCCCCTCTCCTTCTTAACCCCACCCCATTCCCTTCCCCTTCCTATCCCCTCCCTGATCCTCCATTTCCCCTCCTCTCTCTCGCCCTCTTCTCTTGCCCTCTCCTCTCTCTTTCCTTTGCCCTCTTCTCTCCCCTTTCCTTGCCCTCCCCTTTCCCCCTTCCCTTGCTCACCCTGCCCCCCTTCCCTTGCTCTCCACTCTCACCCTTCCCTTGCCCACCCCCTCCCCTAGTCAACCCTGTTTTACTTACTCTCTTTCTTGGGCATCCAATTGTTGCACTATCTCGTCTCTCTTGTTGACTAAGATGACCAAATCCTCCAGGAGAAGTGTTTCTCGCTTCTTTTCCTCTTCTGTTTTCTGCCAATCTGAGGGTCAAACAATATGAAAAACATATTAATACAGCACTGGTATTCCCTCTTAGGCCATATGTTGTGAAATTTAGTCCAGCACTTTGGCAAATTGGCCCAACAGAATTTGGAAAGATGCTTTTTCTTTTTAGCCTAAACTCATTAATTTGGCGCAAGCTCTCCATCAGTTAGGAACCATTTTGTAGAGTTGGTCAAGCACAAAAACCTTATAGGAAATACTGGCACTGAGCATTTCAAAGTTACGTTTTAACATAACTTTGAAATATTCAGTGCCAGTATTCCCTTTAAAAAAAGGTATTTGCTGCTGGTTAATAGAAAATGGAACCACATGTTTATTTTTCTGAGAAAAATGCACCTTACTGATAATTGAAAAAATAGTCATAAACATTGATTTTATGATTATGAGTTTGAACAATAGGAGATACCCTATTGTGTGACAAATCAAATGGAATCCCCCCAAACATTGACTCCAGGATGTATACAAAATTACATAGCCAAACCATCTTATATGATATATAACACCAATAGACTATGGGCCGTGAGGCCAAAATGTGCTTAGTTATTGATTTTGGTAGTCCACCTCTGGGGAGAACATGAAATTATTACCAAAAGGTGGCAAATATATCCCTTAACACAAATTCACCTGATCCCACGTTCGTAGGTTGCACGTTATGACCCTAGACCTAGGGTCAAAGGTCACATGTGTTTCAATGTGAAGTCAAAAACTAAATTTAACATGGTAAAAAAACTAAAAAATGAGCTATTAACTATATAAAGTATGTTTTATTGTTGGGATAAGTGTTTTAAACAAAAAAGTCAATCACAACTTCGATCGTAGATCAATAGTTTTTGAACTGTGACCTTTTGAAAAAGACAAGTTGGCTAAAATAGACCATTTTGGTCATATTTTCGCAAAATTGGCACAAAAATGACATGTTATCATCATTAGAAAAAATATTTTGACTCATTATGAATTGATAAACCATGTTATAATGTTGGTTTATAGATGAACTTTACATTACAACACATTTCAAAAGTCAATGGTGTCCGCATGCCATGGCAAACAGCTTTAATATCCTTCAAATTCATCGAAAATGGGTAAAATCTGAGTCAAATTTAAAGGATTTGAAGGATATTAAAGCTGGTTGCCATGGCATCAGCATACCATTGACTTTTGAAATGTGTTGTAATGTAATGTACATCTATATACCAACATTATAACATGGTTTATCAATTCACAATGAGTCAAAATATTTTTTTAATGATGATAAAAGGTCATTTTTGTGCCAATTTTGCGAAAATATGACCAAAATGGTCTATTTTGGCCAACTTGTCTTTTTCAAAAGGTCACAGTTCAAAAACTATTGATCTACGATCGAAGTTGTGATTGACTTTTTTGTTTAAAACACTTATCCCAACAATAAAATATACTTGATATAGTCAATAGCTCATTTTAAAGTTTTTTTACCATGTTAAATTTAGTTTTTGACTTCCCATTGAAACACATGTGACCTTTGACCCTAAATCGAGGTCTAGGGTCATAACGTGCAACCTACGAACGTGGGATCAGGTGAATTTGTGTTTATATATGATATATTTGCCACCTTTTGGTAATACTTTCATGTTCTCCCCAGAGGTGGACTACAAGAGTGAAAGATACAGACCAACGTCCCATAGTCTACAACTTGAAAATCTGTTTTACATACATGTACATGTATTGGTGTTGACAATTTTTATGTTGTGCACTGTATGGTATTGTATTGTTTTGCATTCTTTAACCCCCTGAGAACTACCTGCCGATTGGTCAGAAAGATGGATACATTATTTGCTGCACCAATCAGAGACATTGTAAGTATAATTGTATCCTTAATAATAATAAAGATTGGAGTAAAGTATTTTAGAAGCAGTATTTCAATTGGCTATTCAAATGAGTACATCTTGAAATTAACCAATCATAAACATTGTTAAATAGGCAGGTAGTGCCCAGAGGGTTTATAACATTTTGATCTATGATTGAAAAATGTCTCACTTTCTTTAACATAAATTATGTCAAATTATAGAAAACTAATATGTGATGCGATCTGTGAAAACCCGCCACATGGTGGGATTTTTCTTCATATTGGAGATATTTATATCATATGAAAGCTGAAACTCTGCTGATTACAGAACTGTTTCGATCATTTTTCTAAGATCATTACAACAAAAGTTATGAGAGAATGATGATTGTGATGTCATAAAAAGCTACAAAACAAGAAATCATGAAAACAGGCCAAAAAAGATACATATTTCAATAAAATAACATTATAAGGTTAATAAGGAAAGTGACTTCAAGTAAGTGTTTGAAGGTGAAATTTCATAAAAGATGATGACACAAAATTCTCTAAAAGAATCTTTAAAAAAATGCTTTTTTTAAAACATTTTATCCATAATCCCTAGTTCACATTTTGCGACATCCGACGGGTTTTCACAGATCGCATCACATATTTGATATTTGATATGTATAGGAGGCAAATTTTAAGTTCTATTTTGAAAATTAGCAAATGTTCAGAATGGGATAACAGTAGTCATTCGAGGACAACCCAACGATTTTCTTTGCTCTCTTAATTTTATTTCCATCTGTCTGCACATGCGACAAAATCCGACGTTCATTTGCATAACTGTCATATTGATTTGTTTCTACAGACAAAATCGTAAATTAATCAACCACTAACATTTGCGTTGGCGGCGCCACAAACCGTTGCACATGTCCATCATATTGGATTAAAGTATTAGGCATCAGTTTAAAAAAAAAAAATCACAAAAGTTTCTTTTTATGTATTCTTTTGATTTATTGTTGAAAGAAAAAGTTTGAATTAAATCATCTACAAGTAGTGTTGCTTACAATGATAGCTAAAACTAACGGCAAAAGTGGCCCAATTCATATTATTTATTTTTTTAAATGGCACAAAAGTACCAAACCTTTTACTTTGAGTGCCAACATCTTGTTTAGAGAATAATGACTGCTTAACAACTGTTTTCGCGAATTTGTTGTGAAATAAGAGGTTGATGTTATGGTCTGAGGAATTGTCCCGAAGGGGCGCAGCCCCTGAGGGACAATCCCGAATGACCATAACAGCAACCTCTTATTTCACAACAAATTCGCGAAAACAGTTGTTAAGCAGTCATTATTCTCATTCATTACTGAAAAAGATGCATATTTATCCAAATCGTTGATTTGTACCGATATAATCTCGCTAATAATTAATTAGTTGTTTTGTTTATTTTGTCCACCCCTGCCCTTCTTAGTTATTGAAACAGTCCGAGTCGGGTCATCCCCTCATTCAACCAATCAGAAATAAGCTTTAATCGTGTTTCCTCATAATTCAATGAATATTCAGTTTAGGGGCGTGAGGCGTTTATTTGATTGGTCGGTCAGTGAGCAAAACAATGGAACACTTTGGCGCAGTACTTTCGGGCAATTATTACTAACGTGCGCGTTCTCATCTAACGATTCATTTTATTGGAGCGCACTTGATACGCAGCTATCGCGATTATTCATGAAGTAATGAATAATTATCAATAACCTCTGAGGACTACCTGTATATCTAACAGTGTTTATGATAGGTTGATTACAATATCTACTCATTTGAATAACCAATTAAATACTGCTTCTAAAATATTGCAATTTTAATCAGGTGTACAATTATTTGATCAATGTCTCTGATTGATGAAACAAATTGAGGGCTCAGAAACACATCTCCATATTTTCAAAATGAGATTTGGTATCAAAATTTTTAGAAAGAAATTCTCTTTCCAGTAACACTCAGCCTATCTCCATAACACAACCCCTTTCAAAGTTATAGCCAGTATCACAAGGCCTCATCTCCATCTCCCTAATGTGTTTAAAAATCTTCAAAAGTCTTTTTCTCAAAATGGTCAAAATGGAGATAAGGCCTTGTGTTTCTGAGCCCTCAAAATGATGAATCCATCTTTCTGACCAATCCGCAGGTGTGTTATCAAGGGGTTAGGACCAGATGCCAGGATATAATATTGCTGTAGGAAATCTGCCACTCCTCACATACAACAAATTCGTTTTACTTTCCTGTCACATTTTGGTACACATTCCATCCATGTTTTTTCCTTGGCAATTAAGGTAACAATACTAACATGTTTTGCTTAAAGGTATATTATGAGATCTTTTCCAGGGGACGCCCTCAATCCTCGAAGAAAAAACATTGGAAGCAGATTTTATTGCAGATTTACATTTCTGATCATAAATCATGAATATATTCCAAGTTACAGAGCGATACAATTCCTAATTACCTCAAATCATGGTTTTAAAGTGAATTTAGAGTAAAAATAAGTTGTCGGCGCAGACTCTGACAGTTTATTTTCACTATAAAACCATGATTTTGAAGTAATTAAGAATTGTATCACCCTGTAACTTGGAATGTATGTACGATTTATGATCAGAAATGTAAATCTGCAAGAAAATCTGCTTTCAATTTTTTCTAGAGGATTGAGGGCGTTCCCTGGAAAAGATCATATAATATACCTTTAAGAGCACAAAACATTGACCATAGCAAGACTCAAACCTACAGTATTGCTTATTGCGATTCTGGTGCTCTGTGCACTGCAATATACACCCTCCATAAAAAGGGAAGCCTAATTTATGGAGGGAAAATATTACATTATCACATGCTCTTTTAGTTTGGTCTTCAATCTTAACACTTTGTACGTGGCAGGCGTCTGCAGACGACATTCCAAAATTTCCCAAAATGTTTAAAAAATGTCAAAAATATTGAATTTCACTACCATATTTGCAATCACCATTAGAAATACATTAAAATAAATACAAACATGCCTGGTATTGGTTCAGTAATCTTTGGGATAGATCTTGGAATTTGGGAAAGGTTTCTGAAAAATCTGTAGCCGTGTGGAAAGTATTAACAAAATTGAAGAGCTTTTGTTGCAAAAGGGCTATGGTGCATTTTTTTCAAAAGTGAGTTTGATATAACAATGTATAGGGAAAAATCATACGTTTCAAGGAAACAAAGTCATTTGTTTCAAAAAGACCTACAACTCATTGAAAACAGCCATTGAAATTGTTGTTTTGTTGCAAAAGGGCCTGTATCCAGAATTAAATCGGGATACAGGCCCTTTTGCAACAAAACAACAACTTCAATGGCTGTTTACAATGAGATGTGGGTCTTTTTGAAAAAAAATGACTTTATTTCCTTGAAACATATGATTGTGACCTATACATTTCTATATCAAACTTATTTTTTTTAAATGATTAAAATAACTGATTTTTTGTGTGTGTTATTTTTTCTTTATGTACAATCAGATGGAGTTCTGTTGCAAAAGGGCCTACATCCAAATTTTCAAAAAATGTAAACATGATTTAAAAAAAATTAAAAACTAGCACATTTGAAATTTATTTCAATTTAAATTAGTATGTAGTGTACCTCTTTCACAATCCATTCAGTTTTTCAATTGCTCATCTTGAATATTTAGAAACAGTTTTTTGACTTTTTCTCAATAAGAGCCAAAGTGGATGTAGGCCCTTTTGCAAAAAACCTCTTCAAATACACTTATTGGGCTAATGAATCGATGGATTGGTAACACTGTGTTAAAATCATATACTACACAATGCAGACAAGAGATTTTAGACAAATCCATACAGAGAGATTTGTTTGAAATTTCCATGTATCCGATTAAAACCGCTTTTCAAGACAAGTGCTTCAGACATAAAAGGAATTCCAACAAGGTTTGAACAGCTTTACGCTCAAGTACCTATAAGTCCTCTTAGCGAATTAACAACAGTGAAAGAAGATTTGGCTCTTTTATTCTAGCATCTGGATTAAGGGATTAAGGGATTAAGGAAATTCAGACAACTGTTGCAAACTATTCAATGCATTGTGCAACGACAGAGATTTCACATGTCTTTTTTGTGATCCCCCATAATGCACATAATGCGCGATCATAATCAGCTTTTGTTGTGTCTATTCAGCGTTACATTTTCGATGATAATTGGAGTGAAATTAAGATTTATGGTAAAGAATAGAGGGGGTCAGAGCTGTTAAATTGCATTGAATTTTATAGTTATGAAATTTATTTGAGCTCACTAGGAAAAAGTTATATGTTTCTCGTTAGGGATTTTTTATCTTATTTTTTATCATGCCTAGGTTTGGTTCGGTAATTCTTGAGATAAGACTTTGAAAGTTGGGAAAGGTTTCTGAAAATTCTGTTTTGTATATGATAAAACTAATAGCCGCATGGAAAGTGTTAACATTATTATGAACAGTTTGTATTTAGCCAAAAATCACAAGGGGATGAGCAAGTTTTAATTGTAAAATATTGAGTATAGTCTGTCGGGAAATAAAAAGACCAGCACAAAGAATTAACTTAGGAAATCTGGGCCTGCCCCTGTTATTTTGACAAGGAAAGTTTTAAAATATTTTCAAAATAATTCCTAATTAGCTCATAACTTGATGTGGAAATAATTCTACATAATTCTAAAGATGTGCAAGTGAATATATAATAATGTCTGAAACTGCAACAACAACAAATCATGAAGAAAAATTCAGAAAATAATGTCAAAAATAAGAAACAAGAAGGACCAGGAAACATAATTTTTTATAATTTGGCCCCATTTGATTAGAAACAGGGGTGTAAAGAATCAAAAGAAATTATAACAGTTGTAAGATAATTCTGTCTACATAAGTTGGCACCTGGTCCTATAATAAGACTCATCTATTTCCGCCTCATCATAGGCCTATATACATTTTAATTGCATACGGTTGTATACCAGATTTGTTGTAAAGGAACCGATAGGCCTCCTTTTGCCTTTCTTTTGTCAGAAAAGTAGAAGAAATAGTCCAGAGGTTTCTACAGATGTGGTCAACGTTAATACTGTTAACGCTTTCAAAAACCGAGAAAATGCACAGATTTGACTAAATAAACCCATTTCCAGTGAATCTCAACTATAAATTTGCACTAATTCATGAATTATAATGTAAGAGTGAAGTAGCTGACAAGTAGTTTTTTTTCTAATAAGCTTATTATTTATTTTGTCGAACTTTTATTTTTGAGTTTTCGGGAACTTGCGCGTCCAAATGTCGCGTCTGGTCGTAATGAGGCAATGACGTAATTGCGTCTGGAGGTAATGATGCATGCTAACGGGAAGCCTGGTGATTGTAAGTATGAGACGGGTTACGGTTAATAACCTCTTCTTTCATTCACCTACCCACCCTCCTATTCCATACCCCCTCCTTCCACCCACCAGACTACCCCCCTCTCCCCTCCCATCCAACCCACCAACCTCATCACCCTACATCACACTCAGGCTAAGAATGCAAATGATAATTCAACCCATCTTGTTAGAAACTACTCACCTTCAATTTCCATCATTTTCCTCAGTTCTCTATTCAACATGGCAAACTTGGTTTCCAGATCATGCTCCTTCTCCCTGGTAAAATAAAAATACATAGAAAGATAGATGAGGTTAATGACTAATTATGTAATCCACACACTTTTGTTTGAGAGAGAAGAGAAAATCCAGGTTTAAACATTTTTATTTTTATTTTTGTTTTTATTTTTGTAGCCGACTGGCATTTCAACAACAAAAATCAAAATTAAAACACCTTTGCATGGATAGAATCATTAAACTGCCTCAATAAAATTATGAAGCATGAAACCTTCAAAATGCATTCAAAAAACCCTAAAGTGGGCCTCTGGACCACGCCGTGATCCGCTCGCCATCAGTCAAATTAGGCGTCACTCAATCTGGTCTAGTTACATCACTGCTCCCAGGTATCCATATAGGTTTATTTGCATTCAAACACAGGAGGGGAAAGGGAAGAGGGGAGAGAAGGAGGATTCACTCAAATCTGAAGAGGGAGAGGGGTTTACGTCACTAGCAGACCTGATTCAAATGAGTGTGTGCATGGGGTCTGGGCACTTCGGAATTCAAATGTTCAAAATATCCCACCCCTAATTTGATTCCCCCCCCCCCCCTATGAAAAACCTAGCTAGGCCACTGGAGCTCAATAAACCGACAGTACCAATCTCAACCGACGCAACTCAAATATTGGAAGGGGACGATCAGCCCCCCTCCTCCCTCTGGCTAACGCCATTGCCCCCTAAACTAGCTGATAAATCTGGTACTTACATAGCATTTAGCTGTTCTTCTCTTCTGATGAGGGCGTTCTTCTTGTTGACGAGCTCAAACCATTCTTGCATCAGCGAGGCTTCATCATCATCACCTAGGGAGAGGATGGTAAATAAAAACAGACATGTTGTTATGGTAACAATAATTATAAATCTTGGCAACAAACTGATAACGTCTGCTGAGTAAAAATGACATTTTGGTCGATAGAAATGAAATGAAGAATGAAGGGCTCCTATACAAACCAATGTAATGCTTCTAGTGCTGTGGTTTACACCAGAGAAATGGGAGGGATGCACATATACAAAATAGATTTTTCAGAAACCTTTCCCAACTTTCAAAGTCAATCCTAAGAATTACAGAACAAATACTAGGCCTGTTTGTACTTACTCTTATGCATTATCATGGCTGACCCCTGTATACCCATTTCATACTCAAGTTGCCTCCACCCCCTCCCCACCCGCCCCAGGGATTTACATCCAGTACAATTTACAACAAAAAAAACCCAACAATTTGGGAATAGGTTCAACTAACACATTTCATATAATGTATCTTACCATCTTCCATGGCCCTTCGCAACGCCTTCTCCACGAATGCCGCCCTCTCATCAATCTCGTTCTGTTCCCTTTCGAGCGCTGCATACTCGCCCAAGATATAGTCATTTGTGTCTTGTAATTCCTATGGGAGAACACACATGAAAGAGTACAATTATGTTATGTTGCAATGATCTAAGCAAAATATACCAAATTACGTATCTCATATATAGATTCCTGTCATTTGATTGGTTAAAAGTGAGGGGATAATCTAGCTATGCCATTCCAATTTCAATATGACGTCATGAACACCCTATATAATTTTTCGCAGTGATCGACACTGCTGACATTTGACCTTCTTCTCATCCTTTGTTTATTGTCGATCGTGTAAGAAATTGAAGAAAAAAAATGGCTTAAAACCAAACACCTTGATTTGCCCTAGTTGTCTAAAGTTGCCATATATATCATGTAGATTCACAATGTTATAGAATCATGATGTTACATTTCTGATGCCTGTATTTGATTACCTATCTTGCTTCTTTCCTGATTGATCATCAGTTAAATCATAATTCCACCATGGTCTATGTACCATATTATTTATTTTGTAAAAGGTAGAGCCTATATTTCCATCCATACTCCATCATAGGTATGCAACTATAATATCTGATCTGATCTGATGTGGGCTGAATCTCCTCTTCATGGTGAAACCATGCTGGCCATTTCTGGAACAGTACATCTTCAAGATGGGTTAACTATTATCCACTAGGCACAATCGTACACTCCAGTGACATTCCATCCTATGTCTCTACAAAACACTGCATCACTCCATAGAAGTAATGCAACTATAATATCTGATCTGATCTGATGTGGGCTGAATCATCTTGATGGTAACACCATGCCGTTTCTGGTAAAGCATATTATTCATGATGGGGTTCATTATTATCCAAAAGGCACAATCGTACACTCCAGTGATATATTCATGATGGGGTTCGTTATTATCCAAAAGGCACAATCGTACACTCCAGTGACATTCCATCCCATGTCTCTACAAAACACTGCATGTCTCCATGGTTATATGAAACCTTCACTTGGCCGATGATATATCTCCACGATGGTATTACCCATATCCTCTGTACCCAATCATAAATTCCAGTGAAATTCCATTTTATGTCTCTACAAAACACTACATGCGATTATGTTGCATCCAATACATTCCATAACGGTGTCTCCATGGACAACAAATCATGGCCGCTGATATATCTCTACGATGGTATTACCCATATCCTCTGTACGCAATCGTAATCACCCTCAACGTTCCATTTTTTCTCTCTACATCACATTGCACAAGTTGCACAAGCGCAAATACATTTTATATCTCTGCATAATCCAAATAATTCCACTCTGTTATCTTCCCAGACATTCTTCCACACCACCTGCTAGCCGGCCCACCGCAATACCAACCCCCTACCACATCTTTCCTCCTTCCATCAACTCCATAGTCAAATGAACTACCTTTCAGTCGCACCACCCGATTATATACAAATGCGGCAGATTAAACACAGAGGGGCCAAATATGAAATCTACTCTTTTTTCCTCCAAGAAAAGCTCCATAAAAGAGTAATCCCAAGCCCGGGAAGCTATAAGTAGAAGTCCTAAGACCCTTATAACTGCTAATAAAATACCATACTAAACATATATGTATGTATGTACATCTGGACTTAACTTTAAAAGTAAGTAAGAAGATTGCAATGGATAATACTGCCAAAATGCTCCTACAGGCTTTCTAACTGCATCATACCGCAGCCTCTCGAACCCGGGGGGGTACTCGGATTTGGTTTGGTCGGGGGTGTGCCGCTGGAGATTCAAAACCCATACCCATTTTTAGGGGTGATTTTGGAAAAATCGGTACCCATTTTTAGGGGTTTTGCTTCATTTTAGACCAATTTTTCGCAATTTATCGGAAAAATAGACCTAATTTTTGCAAATTTGCGCGAAAATAGACCTAATTTTTTGCAAATTTTCGCGAAAATAGACCTAATTTCGGCAAATTTTCGCGAAAATAGACAAAAATTTCGCAAAAATAGACCCATTTGTAAAAAGTGACCCCATTATTAGGGATTTCCAGCACAAAATCATACCCCATGTTTAGGGATTTTGTGCCCAAAAAGCTACCCATTAGAGCGGCACACCCCCGTATACCGTCTTGGGTGATTACCCCCCCCCCCCCCCCCCCCCCCCCCCCCGGGATCATACCGCAGCCTCTCGAATCGAAGATTATATATTTGCTAAGGATATGAGCCCTACTTTACCCATTCAAATCCATAACCATATTAATACAGCTCCACAATGCTATCAAGTTCTTAACACACCTCGGTGGAGGATTTTTGTTTTGGAAATTAATCAAAAAGATGAAAGAAAAGAAAAAAAGAATTGAAAATAATCTCAATCCAATAAGTACATATGCAGCGGCTTAAACAGGGGTATTTATAAGCATAAGAGGGATTGGCCTGTGTGTTATTGAGGTAATTACACACACAAAATATGTCATAATGTTATCTGATTACCAAACATATAATTCTGGTTTTATTTTCGTTAATACCCGGAGAGCGGAGAACGCTGTGGTAGGTTTCAAAGTTTTAACAAATAGCGGGGGACAAGAGGTGAAATCAAGAACTATGCACGATTTGTATTCATATTTTCATCAAATCTGCTTACAAACTACCTACGGTGGGGGGATTTAGCCCCAAAAAATTGAAATAAATGTTACGTGTAAAAGAAATCATCATGTAAAATTAAGGAGTAATCCCACTTTGGATCACTTGCCACACACATACAACGTAATAGTATAAAACCAAGTTCTGTAATCCTTACAAATATACTATGCTATGCTAACTCTCTCTCTCTCAAGATATAATATTTAATATTGATGGTTATTTCTGTAATACAGAAAAACACATTGCTGTACACACCCCCACACAAAAAAGGTTTTTCATAGCAGAAAGTTACTAAGTGACTTAGGTTTAGAATACTGTAAAACAAGTTAATTTCGCGAGCAATTTAATTTCACGAATTTCGCGAGAGGCTCAAATTCACGAAATTATATTGCCGCGAATTAATGTGTGTGACACTAGTGGTAGAAATTTCAGATTCGCGAAATTAAGTTACCGCGATTCTAGCGATGATTAGCAATTCGCGAAAAAAAAGATGCCGCGAAATTAACTTGTTTTACAGTAATGTGACATATTAAAAAATAATTGTTGCTGTTCTGTCAAAACCTCATGAATATCCGGCCCCTCAGCATGTATAGAGTATAACTGCCCAATGGTTAGGAATAGGAAGTGTTGCTTTATGCATGTTCAGGGGCAAGAGCACTTACAAGGCATTGATATATGTGTGTTTGGCCCTTGAACGTGTTTAGAGCAGACTGTCCAAAGGTTATACATAGGAAGTATTCCTTTATACATGCTGAAGGGCCAGATGGAGATACAAGGTTTTGACTGGATAGCGATGAAGCGTACTTCAGGTAAAATGTTAGACTTTGGGAGAGAAAGAGATCATTACTTACACAGGGGCAAACGATTCAAAAGAGGTTCGATTTAGATTTGAATAGTATCTAGAAAGTCGTATGGATTATTCAATGGAAAATAATGAACTATGTTGTACCTTCTGATGTTTAGACTCAATAGTAGTACTGAAGAGATTACTTCACTATTGAAGTAAGCAAGTAAGAAGGCCTTGCTTTTTAAATTGACAAAACCTCTCATGAAGGTTCAAATCAAGTTTTACTCTATATTGTAAATATAGTCCATGCTTGAAGTAAGCTAAAATACTTAAGGACCAAAACTGATACATCCTCTTTCTTAAGACATATTGTGTTGAAAAGTTGAAGACCTTCATAAGAAAATGGTGTAAAGCAAATGTTGTTGGCATCTGGCCTTTGGGTCCTCCTTATTCTTAGCACACACTGCACTAAAAATGCCAGCATAGTTAAGTTGCACCTAATTTGATTTCACCTGATTCAGAGTTGTAGCTAGGCCAGATTGAGTGCCGGCTAATTTTACTGACGGCGAACAGAGTAAGTGTAGCGAACGAAAATTATGCAGTGGATCACGGCGTGGGGTCCAGAGGCCTGCTTAGTGTTTTTAGGTGTGTTTTTTAATGCACTTTGAGGGTTCCTGCCACATAATTTCTTATTTTATGAGGCAGTTTAATGATTCTATACATAAAAGTAAATACAAAAAAAAAATTTGTGTTACTGCTGGTCGGCCAGCCTGAGTGCCGGCGGCTACACCCGACTAGTGTAGCTACAACCCTGACCTGATTTGCCCTAAAGTTGACCTGCGAGTCAACTTCTAGGTGGTTTACTCTCAACAACAAGCATTTACCTATCAAGGGGTGGGGGTGAAAAAGGTGTTTTCATCATTTTCGGTGAAGTGGACCATACTCAGAACTTAAAACAAAACGTGAGGACCATGTCTGAATATTTCCTGCCAAAAAGTTACCCTATTTTGTTGTATAGTACATCCCCACACCTGCTTGAATATATGTGAGATACCCCGTCCCCTCCATCCCTATTATATGGCGAGAGAATCTTATTCAAAAGAAGGACTTCTTCAAGAAAAATGTATAAACACATCAATGGGGACAGTGAAGTTTTCAGGTCGCATCACCAACACTATGGAATAACTTGCCTGACTTTGTGAAACTTTCAAACTCTGTGCATACTTTTATGAAAAACCTGAAGACACATCTGAAAATGTATTTGACAACTATACTGTGTACATGCTTGCCGTCAAAGTGGACGTTTTTATGAATTATGAATGAACACCTACCAACCCCGAACGTACCGGCGATTGGGGGCCGCCCACATTTAACGGATATATGTGCAATGGACTACAAACAGTCTAAAAATGCATTTAAGAGTGCGTCTCCTATTGGTCATAGGGTACAGTCCCCAGTTGGTATGTTAATATCATACACAATTATGTATCATTTGTGTAACACTCGTCATACGTCCCCGGTTAGGGTATGATAGCCTATTCTATAAAAAAATAGCCTTTCCCTTCTGCTACTGCTCTCCAAAGAAGATTTTAAAGACAGCACCACAATGCATTGCATTTGTGCAAAACACCGTAAATCTGGTCCCTGATTCACCTCGGTTCCCATAGACATATGCACAAAAGCATAGCTTCATAGCACCAACATCGTACAAGCTCTTAGATTCTTGTTTACATCAATAAATAAATTAATTATCAGTATTCCTTTTTCATATTTCTAAAACGTAAGAGCTTGACTAGTAAACAACTTACTCACAGTTATTGGAAAACCAAAAAGACAGGGGAACCATCGATTTTCCGATACATAACATGCGTGACAGAAAGCCACGATATTGATATCTCGGGGTACAAAGTTCACTGATATATCGATCGTATTAATACGAGTATCGATAAGGGGAAATCCAAATGCATCGTGGGAATTTTGTTTTGAGTTGGCGCAATGCATTGTGGCTGTGACATTAAAATCTTCTTTGACTGCTCTCTTAACCCGCTTCCACACACGCAATTAATTCTCCGTGCAATGTTGGTCGGTATGCCCAAAGGGGGCGTACTACTCGCAGACAGCACAAATTAAAACATCTCTCTGTAGGCTTTGCGGTTTGGGCAATAAGCTTAATTTGATTGATTGAAATGTCAGTCAACATGACTATTACTCTAGGGTCGGCCACAGAGGGGTATAAGTGTAATTAATTAACAGACCGCTTCATCAGCCAGCCAGCGAGTCAATAACTTGTGTATGTTTTGAGGATGTTTTTAGTTTGATTTGAAAAACATCGATATAAAAAGGTTAAACATTTGCCTTCAGGATGTCAGCCATAAGTGTTTAAGAACACTTTTTAAGCTTAGGCCGAAAACAAAAAATTGTAATGTTGTCCTCGACCGCCAGCTCGTCAGATTTAGGGCCGCTCCGATTTTTTCTTCTTCTTTTTTTCCAGATTTTTTTTCAGATTTCTTCCAATTTTTTTTCTTCAGTTTTTTTTTTAAACAGTTTAAATGGCATTGAATATTAATTTAAGTGTTTATAACATATGTGTGACTCTTAGAGTGATTACAACTTTTTGTTGGCTGAACTTTGAGCTTCCGCTGGTATAAGAAGGGAAAAAAGAAAGAAAAAAATCCGCCGCCCGCCCCTCCTCTCTGAAAGCTGTGGCGGACAACATTACCTTTTTCTTTTGCCTTATAGAAAACGTTACACAGAATAGAAACACTTAGTTATAAATTTACAAATTAAATGACAAATAAATAAGTTCTATGGACAGACGGACGGACCTTTCAAGGTCGTTCAGTCAGGATTTTTTTCTCAAAATGACACATCTCGTTCAGACGAGGGGTGCTAAACTAGAGATTAGCATCAAATTCATTCGCTAATCTCGAGATTAAACTCTCGGTTACACCCGTGTGAATCGTGCCATGGTTAACTAACCTCATTAAGGGAGGTGTCAACCCTGTTTGGCGCTAAATTGATCAAGCACTGTAACTTTGAAACTTTATGTGATGTACATAAAAGTGTACATTTTTTTTAATGAAATAATCCATTTTTGGTATAAAATTTCACTGAAAATTGTTGCCAAAAAAATAACCTTTTTAGCGTCAAACATTTTCAGACAACCAACAAAATCAGTTTTGATTAAAAATTCCAAAATTTCACCAAAATCAACTAAAGTCAATTATCTAGGATCACATTTACTTTTTTGGCTTGCAATTTTTTTAGTTTTGAAAATATTGACCAAAAAGAGCCAACAATTTGTTTTTTATCATAAAAAAGGGTTGACAGTACTTGAAATAATTTCTCCATAAAATGTCTAAAATTGGATTCATGTTTAGTCCTCAATCAATTTTTACAAAAATAAAAACTTTTTTTTACTCACATGTTCTATTTCCTCGTCCAGTTTCTCCAATGCTGTTCCATTAGTTGTTGGTTCTCCCTCCCCTATATTCTCTGTGTTGGCTGGCACAGATGGTGTAGTAGGCACTGGTGTGTCGGATTCTGGTATACTAGCAGGGACGTCTTCATCTAATCATTCAGAGAAGAAGCAAGAAATAATTAGGCCAAAAAAAAGTTTGTCTCAAATGACCTGCTCGCATTCCCGAAACCGCCCGTGTTAGCTTTTTTTATTTAGTGGGGGGTTTTTTTGGGGGGGGGGGGGGGTTCAATTTATTTTATTTTTTTCAATTTTCTCAAAAAAAATCTTGCAAAATCCAACTTTTTGGCCAAACAAATGACGATCAGGTCTAAATTGAAGAAAATAAATCTGCAGACCGCATTAGATTTTCAGTCTTTCATGTCATTTGAGACAAACTTTTTTTTTTGGCCATCAAATGAACTTCAATTTTGCAGTTGTATTTGGAGAGCATAATAGTAGGTTCGTTCCATCCAGAAGACTTTACATAATTATATATGTATCCATGTCATATTAGGTGGCATTTATTTCTTACACATATCTTGAAATTGTCAAATTATCCTCAAGGTTGCAAAATTCAACAGTCATATATGGTACAATTTGATAATAATTATAGGTGTTCCTTTGCAAAAGAGGGACTTACTTCAGGACATTGTGATTTTGAAAAATTATAAAACAAATTTAGATTCAAGATGAGAGGCCAATTTTGTTGGATTTGAAGGCCAATTGCAGGTTTTTAGACAATTGGCGATTTGAGCAAAAGACAAAATAGTTGAGTAGAGTAGATAGTATTTTTCCGCAGGCAATTTTTTTCTCAAATCATGTAAAATCAGCCGTTTTTTGTTGAAAATCTGTCGACAATTTTTTTCACAATTTTTTTAAACAATTCCAGATTTTTGCAGATCTTTATGACATAGGTAACAAATTACCTATGATTTCATGAGAAGGCTGAATTTTAGGATAGGCAGTGATTGTGAACATTTAATAAGCATGACATTTGCGTGCATGGGTTAATGATACTGCTTCATCAGGGCGAACAGTTCTCACAAGGTATGAAACAGGTTTGGTTGTTTGAGATGGGAAACAGGTGGCAAAAAAACAAAGCAAACATCAATAATTCCAACACATTCTGTTCAAGCAATGTACAAAAAAACTTCAACAATAGTACGAGTTGAAGACAAACAAAATTACATTCTCATCCTCTTGTATGATTCAACTGAGATAAAGCTCCTAAATCCATGCCTATTACCAATACCAGGGTTGTCACTAAGGCGGTCGGCGCCGGTCGGGCGGAGCTGGCACTCACTATTGCTGACCGGCACTCTTAAACAAGGCGGTTCTCGAACGGCGCGTCTCGCCTGTTCATCAAAAGTGACTTGAAAGAAATGATGATGAAACATATGATACAATGTAGCACTGTCACAGAGGTATGCATTGTAGTTAATGCAAGGGATGTAATACCTTGAAAAATTTAATCAACAAAAAGAACACACCAACCCCCTTCCCTACACCAAATCACATCAAGATAGGCCTTACAGATCTTATTTGACCCCAGATGACCTCTGATGACCTTGAAAATTTAATCAGCAAAAAGAACACACCAACCCCCTTCCCTCCACCAAATCACATCAAGATAGGCCTTACGGATCTTATTTGACCCCAGATGACCTCTGATGACCTCGACAAATTAATCAACAAAAAGAACACACCATCCCTCTTCCGTCCACCAAATCCCATCAAGATAGGCCTTACGGATCTTATTTGACCTCAGATGACCTTGAATGACCTCCGATGACCTTGAAAATTTAATCAGCAATAAGAATACACCACCCCCCTTCCCTCCACCAAATCCAATCAAGATAGGCCTTACTGATCTATTTGACCCCATATTTGACCCCCGATGACCCCGAAAAATTAATCAACAAAAAGAACACACCACCCCCTTCCCTCCACCAAATCCCATCAAGATAGGCCTTACTGATCTATTTGACCCCATATTTGACCCCCGATGACCCCGAAAAATTAATCAACCAAAAGAACACACCACCCCCCTTCCCTCCACCAAATCCCATCAAGATAGGCCTTACTGATCTATTTGACCCCCAATGACCCCGAAAAATTAATCAACAAAAAGAACACACCATCCCTCTTCCGTCCACCAAATCCCATCAAGATAGGCCTTACTGATCTATTTGACCCTATATTTGACCCCCGATGACCCCGAAAAATTAATCAACAAAAAGAACACACCACCCCCTTTCCCTCCACCAAATCCCATCAAGATAGGCCTTACTGATCTATTTGACCCCATATTTGACCCCCGATGACCCCGAAAAATGAATCAACAAAAAGAACACACCATCCCTCTTCCGTCCACCAAATCCCATCAAGATATGCCTTACTGATCTATTTGACCCCATATTTGACCCCCGATGACCCCGAAAAAATAATCAACAAAAAGAACACACCATCCCTCTTCCGTCCACCAAATCCCATCAAGATAGGCCTTACTGATCTATTTGACCCCCGATGACCCCCAAAAAATAATCAACAAAAATAACACCCCATCCCTCTTCCGTCCACCAAATCCCATCAAGATAGGCCTTACTGATCTATTTGACCCCATATTTGACCCCCGATGACCCCGAAAAATTAATCAACAACAAAAAAACACCACCCCCCTTCCCTCCACCAAATCCCATCAAGATAGGCCTTACTGATCTATTTGACCCCCGATGACCCCGAAAAATTAATCAACAAAAAGAACACACCACCCCCCTTCCGTCCACCAAATCCCATCAAGATAGGCCTTACTGATCTATTTGACCCCATATTTGACCCCCAATGACCCCGAAAAATTAATCAACAAAAAGAACACACCAGCCCCCTTCCCTCCACCAAATCCCATCAAGATAGGCCTTACTGATCTATTTGACCCCATATTTGACCCCTGATGACCCCGAAAAATTAAGAACAAAAAGAACACACCATCCCCCTTCCCTCCACCAAATCCAATCAAGATAGGCCTTATGGATCTTATTTGACCCCCGATGACCTTGAATGACCTCTGATGACCTTGAAAATTTATTCAGCAAAAAGAACACACCACTCCCCTTCCCTCCACCAAATCTCATCAATATAGGCCTTACTGATCTATTTGACCCCATATTTGACCCCGATGACCTCTGGTGACCTTGAAAATTTAATCAGCAAAAAGAACACACCACCCCCCTTCCCTCCACCAAATCCCATCAAGATAGGCCTTACTGATCTATTTGACCCCATATTTGACCCCCGATGACCTTGAATGACCTCCGATGACCTTGAAAATTTATTCAGCAAAAAGAACACACCACTCCCCTTCCCTCCACCAAATCTCATCAAGATAGGCCTTACTGATCTATTTGACCCCATATTTGACCCCCGATGACCTTGAATGACCTCCGATGACCTTGAAAATTTAATCAGCAAAAAGAACACACCACCCCCTTCCCTCCACCAAATCCCATCAAGATCGGCCTTACGGATCTTATTTGACCCCATATTTGACCCCGATGACCTTGAATGACCTCCAATGACCTTGAAAATCTAATCAGCAAAAGAACACCCCACCCCCTTTCCTGACATCAAGTCCCATCAAGATAGGCCTTACGGATCTCTAGATATCGCGTCACAACGCGTCTCAAAAGTTTTAAGCATATTTGACCCCGATGACCTTGTATGACCCCCGATGACCTTGAAAAATCAATGAGCAACAGAACGCACCACCCCCCTTCCCTCCACCAAGTCCCATCACGATAGGCCTTACGGATCTCCAGATATCGCGTCACAAAGGTATTTCTTAGCACACGGCATACGGCATACGGCATACGGCGGACGGCGGACGGCGGACGCCGGACAGAAATAGTGATAACATAGTCTCTTTCTGATTACATCAGGCGAGACAAAAAGGGTTAAAAACCGGCACTCTAAACTTCTTCTTTTTTTTTATTACAATTTGTTGATAAAATCATTAAACTGCCTCATAAAACAAGAAATTACGTGGCAGGAAGCCTCAAAGTGCATTAAAAAACCCTAAAAAACACATTAAGAAGGCCTCTAGACCCCATGCCATGATCCACTGCACTTCGTTCGCAACACTTATTCCGTTCGCCGTCAGTAAAATTAACTGGCGGCACTAAATTTCGGCTAGTGACAACACTGCCTATTACCCCTCCCCAACACGTGGTAGAAATTTAGTAGATATTAAGATAATAGCAGCAGAGTATGGTTATTGATAGGTGCAGAAAGCATGGTAACAGTTAAGAAGTAATGGCATAAACCTGATGCAGATTTAACCCCAGTCTCTCAACTAGAGATGTGACCCCACTCTATTTTTTAACTGGTCTCACTATTAAAGGGGCGCTGAGAGAGACCGCTCTGATTGCGCCCTCAATTTTTCCGGAAATCTGTTTTTTGCACAATACTTGGGCATATACTAACTACCATCTGATACATTTACCTTAATTCGCCATCTATCATGTAACATTTCACATATTGGTAAGTTCGATGTAGATCACATCAAAATTATCCACATCACTCACCACATAACTTGCTTCAAACCAAATTTCAATCTAGTGCCATAATTCAACCGTTTTCTCATTAATCATTACACTGCAGGATTCCTATGTAGGCTATATTAAAAAAGTCTTTTGTCTCAAAGCTCTTCAGTTTTTCAAAACTTTTTTTTTTTTAAATTGCTTTTCTAACGCGCACCAATTAACTACCGCACGTAACTAACGTGCGCTTAGAGACAAATGATTTGTTTAATATAGCCTTACAATTTTTCTCTGCAATCTCTCAATGCCCCTTTATAGGTTCTAATTGGAGTTTTCTAGTATTCTCGTAGGCAGCTTCCCACCGACTCTTTCCCTGTCTCCAATAAAAAATGCTAAGTTTCTTACCATCTTTAAAAATTGTGCCAAATCGCTTTGATCGTGTCAGCTGCCCCCTGTCGGTGTCTGTCGGTGTGGTATATTGAGGGATGACCAATGAAAAGCAAAGGTATATGCGAGGAAGGAAGGAACAGCAACAAGCAAATGAAGAAGGGGTTAATTAAAGAAAAGAGTTAACGCCACCACATATAAAGCACATAGAAATAGCTACAATATGAAGAAAATGATACCAAAAAGCCATACATATATAGCATACAGTTGCAAGAATAGCAGGGAAGTTAATAACATCACCTTTGGTATTTTATTAATATTTGACAGATATACACAGAGTATACACAGAGTTGTCTTCTAAATTATTATGCCATTAACTAGCTACTCATTAGGCTATATTAAAATAATCTTTTGTCTCAAAGCTCCCGCGGGCGTTAGTTAATTGATGCCTGTTAGAAAAAAATCTTTTTTACAATTTTTTTATTTTTTAAAAATCAAAAAAAATCCCAAAGTTTCACAGATTTTTCAGATTTTCATTGATCACATCATTTTAAATACAAAAGGTCACTTTTACAAGGATTTCAATATTTTATATTTATGAAAATAAATTTAAAAAACCTTAAAAAACCCACATTCCACATTGGGTTTTGAAAAACTGAAGAGCTTTGAGACGAAAGATTTTATTAATATAGCCTTACAGAAAGGGGCTTTTTTATGGATAAAACTTGAAACATGTTACTTTCTTCATATCTGAAAACACAGTTAAGGTAGCTATATCGGCTATTATACCACTGCAGAAAAACAACTATTGTGCCAAATGAATTATATCTATACTTTTTTTATTTTGAGACCACATTAAAGACAAGTCTTTGCTCTACCTATTTGAGAACTTTCGGAGTAATTTGGATATTTCTTATGTTTTTCTTTATTTTTTGAAATTCCCTAAATTTTTGGACATTTGAATATTTTCAGCCAAGAAGGAAACTGCTATGGGTCTGTCACTTTGGGGGATGGTTAATAAGCATATTACCTTAATTCACTCGCCAGTTTTTGTGAATAAAGTATTTACTTTTTGAGAAAATTATTTTTTTAGGGATTTTTTGAAGGCAAAAGTTCAAATTGACACAAAAAAATACTAGAAACACTGTAATGGAAAAAGCTGGCGAGAGAATCTTCTAAATTGAATTACCTTTCATATGACCCCTTGTTTGTTGAAATAGGAGTTATACTTCTCTTTAAAAATATTGTGCATTGGTATTTTGGCAAAAAGATAATATAAAAAACAAGTTCATCTTAAGGATAGAAAGGGTTAAAAAATCATTTCTAAATAGAGTGTATTTTGAGAAAAGAAGCAATTTTGGGGAATTTGGCAACGTGCAGTAAGTCTATGGGGTTTTTTTGAAGACAAAAAATTGCACTGTTTGAAAACGGCTTGATGGAAAAAACTCAAAATTGGCATGTGAGTTTATTTTGTCAATCTACACATCCTGTATAATTTTGAAGCAAATCTGAGCATGACGCCGTAGCCGATATAGCTACCTTAAGTCTTTCTTAGTTAAGTGAAATCGTCTTTGTTAGTTAAGTGAAATTGCTATATTAAAGGTTTAACAAAATACGTCAAACATGTCAAATGGGCTAATAAGATTTCACAAATAGTTCTTTATTGTGACACATACTTTTATGCTAAATACTATGTTAGGTAATATAATAACCAACGATGATATTTGCATCAAACACCAAAAGCAAAAATAAAATCACACATAAAATTGAGCCGCACACACAAAAGCACACAGAATGTTGACAATATTTTTCAACAAAATTTTTGTTAAAGAAGCAACGCACCTTTGGTGTTTGTCGGTGAAGGCTGCACCAACTCTGTGAAAGACCGTAGTGATGTTCTCATAGCGACATTGTTTGACGTCGTCGATAACCTCTTCTCTGTCGTCGCGTCGTTCGCGTCCGACGACGGGGCCGGTTCCGGTTCCGTTGTCGTAGCGGGAACAGTTTCATTACTTGGTTTGGTTGGTGCTCCTGAAAAGTATATTCAAACATTAAGAGTTAAAACGTGTTTTAATAATCACAAATCTGAAAAAGTGGCACTGGATGAAATGTAAAGCAGTCATTGTAGAATTATTATTAGTTAGTGATTCAAACCACAGTAATGGAGGAAAAACCAATGATAAAATGTATAGTTTGTACCATATAATTTAGCAGTCATAAGGCCAAACAAAGAAGATAGTCTGTCTCAGAAGCCCACCCGCATTGGTATGTAAAATGAGCTACGGCGCGTAGGTCTATGCGCTGAGACCTAAAAAAAACTTCTTTCTTTTTTCTTGATTTTTTTCTTGATTTTTTTTTTGATTTTTAAAAAAAAAGTTATAAAAAAGTTCTCTGAAGCTTGGATTAGCAACAACAACAAAAATCGCAAACTTCATAGCCTATTTTCTAAACAAAAATAAAAAATCGCACAGCACTTAGTTTATTTGCAAAATGTTTCTGAGACAGACTATCTTCTTTGTTTGGCCTAATTGGTGGATCCAGACAGTCCCATGATTTGTTCTTCAATCAGGATTATCATTAACTCACAGCACAACAACAGCTTTGTAAACTTGTACACATTTTGAAAAACGCAAATAATTGTCAAGGTTTAATGTGTTAATTTTGAATGACTTTGAGTGAAAGGACATGCAAGCATAAAAATGATAATATGGTATTTATTATTATTCACACAACAACCAGCGATAAAGTGATTTTATTGTTAGTTCACCTCTTAGTTATCTTAAAAATCACAAAATGATTCTGATTGGTTCTTTACATGATATTATTACCTGTTCAACCAATCAAAATGTAGCTTTCAGATTCTTAATAATAGCTGAACATATGTCAGCTACAATACCCATTCTTATACCATTTCTTCCATTTGATGGATGAATGTATGCTTTTATGCAGCCAGTTAACACTTTCCATGCGGCTATTAGTTTTACCATATACATAACAGTTTTTTCAGAAACCTTTCCCAACTTTCAAAGTCTTATTTCAAGAATTACTGAACCAATACTAGGCATGTTTGTACCTATTTTAATGCATTTCTCATAGTTATTCCAAATATGGCGATGAAATTCAATAATTGTGAAATTTTTGGAACATTTTGTGAACTTTTGGAAGTGTTGTCTGCAGATGACTGCCACATGGAAAGTGTTAACATTAGGGCCCAATGGAGTTTTGTAATCAGTGAGGATGGGATGTCTTATAATCATGCTAATAAGTTTGTGTGTTGAGGGGATGGGGTGGAGTGGGGAGCCTCAGGAGGGGGGGGCTGGTGGGGGAGGGAGTAGTTGAGAATGGAGGAGGTGGAACTGTCTTAACCCTTACGCCACTACACCATCCAAAATTATACAGCCAGAGACTATCGCCACACGCGTGCTGCTGCATTGACTCGATTCTACACCTACCGCAGGCATATGTGGGCAGAAAGTTGCTGACCGCATATGCACAGGAAGCTTAGCTCAGTCGATAGGGGCACATAATTTGGTGCGGATGGTCCCGGGATCAACTCCTGGGGGATGCTCGGAGATTTTTGATGTAAAAAAAAATCATACTTTTTCCCACTCCCCCGATACACACACAAAAAAAGCCGCGAAAGTTAAGGTTAATGCCCTTGGTCAATATAAACCCCAAGGATTCATTTGATTTCACCTGTAGCATCCCGTTTAATTTTGAATTGAGTTAGAGGGGTAGACAATGTTCGACAAATTATGACAACCTCAAAAGACTGGTCATACATTCTCCCTGTGACAAACTCACCAAATATGTAGGCCTATAAGTGTCAAACAATGGTCAAATGCTTCCCTCAAATAGTCTGAATAGGCAAATAGCCTCAAAACTATGACAATAGTAGTGATGCAATAGTTTCCATGTTTGATGGGGTCACATGTACTATGTGGAAATCAAAGCAGCAGAAAACTGACTGGGGATGACAGTTTATTTGACTAACGAAATAAAAATGAAAATAAAAAGTTTGCAATTCTTTATGTAATGAGCAAAGTGTCATCCCTCCCCTCGTCTCCTTATACTAATAGCAATAATTAGTTCTCCCATTGTTAATATTGACAGGTGATAGCATACAATGGGATAAGATGGCATGGTTTTCTTGTGACAATGTTTGGTTGGTGACAACTTGTATAAAGTGTGGAGGAGTGATGGGAGTTAACCAATTGGGTGCCGAAACAGTTTCATTTGCATCTCTCGCAGCTCAGTGGTTGAGATGGGCTTTGGGGAATTCATAACAAATTTCAAAAATCCTGGTGCAAAATAAATATTATGCTGCTTCTATATGAGAGTGTATGCCTGCCCATAGAGGTCACTTTTAAATATAAAGCGAGAGGACTTTGAATTCTTTTAGAAGACAACATTGGATGCCTCTGTCTTTGGGACAAATTCCGAAAGAACAGCCAACCAACAGCCAACTATTAGGGGTAAAATATGGAGTAATACTAATTCTGTTATACCCTTCACAGAGGTATTCATAGTGCATGATTTTTAAGAACGACGCATACTACCGATGTTGGTATGTAGAATTATGCCTAAAATATGATTGTGAAGGGTATATGACGGGAGAAGAACCAGAGCAAGAGGCGATACATGAACTCCCCTGGCCCCGATCTCATTTTATCAATATCATGACCAACAGTTACATTTTATTAAGGTTTACTGAACCCAATGTCCCAGGTCTTGTGAATAGTGTTCATGCTAGTCTACAATCTTACTGCCTGTATTTAATAGGGGCATAGCCTTAAGGGGTCCAAGTCTTATGAAGAAATGCAGTTTTGTCCCAACTTGTAGTTTTACCAGCTTACCAAGGGTTAACTATTGGATAGAGGTGTAGACCTTATTATAATAGCCCATTGCTATGTTGCTGTGATTTGTTTGCTGTCAATACCCATCACATCAGTAGGCATTGTCTGTGCCCAGGTGAGCGCAATATGCCTAGATTGACAGATTGACACATACAGAATGACAGGTAGTATGGAGGTGGCTGGCTCCAATTATCTACACTTATGCAGTGATCAAGTAAAATATTTGGTGCCTATGAATGAGGCCGGGGGAGGGGGGCACTCATGTATAAAGTTGTAATCATCCGTGTGAATCCACTCTAAAAACTACCCTTAACACAGATTCTCAAAGAAGGAAAAAGCGACCCTTAACAAGGATTATAGCTCGATGAATAGTACTGATAGCAAAGGATACAGGTCCTAAAAATGAAGTTTAGACTGAAAAAATCACGCGGATGATTACAACATTATACCTGACCCCCCCTCCGTGAACGAGGCTACCATTTCTAGAGCACTGCTCTGATTTGGTCAACCCACCATAGTATATACATTAATTGTATATTTATTGTATGTATCTCATTTGTGGTGAATAAAAACTGAGCTGAACAATATCTTAAATATTTACAAGGGGTTATATATTATAGGTCTGTATGTGGGAAAGGAGCAAACATGCCGGAGGGGGGTTGGACTAGGGCCTATGTTGACTTATAACAACAATACTCCATGCATAAAGTAAGTATGTTCATCATAGTTTATTAATGAGGTTTGCTTTACATAACTGGGAAATGGGTTGTAGGTGTTGGGGTTGGGTGCACTTTTTAACAGCATTCCGTTTTGGAGGGAGCATTTCAAACATATTAACAGCTCTTGTTAAATTATGTATAGTGTGGTGTGATGTTGACATTATCCTGGCAAAAAAAAGATGTTATCACATATTTACATACCAAACTTTATTGATATACTTTCTTTGCTAATGCTATGAATAGTTTTTTAGAACAATTTCATCATCATATTTATCAAAGAAGGAAAAATAGACACTCTCTCCCAGAGTCATTCATTATAACATATTTGGTCACCTTAAAAAACCCTTTGCTACACTCTATAATAGGTATTTAGAAGCATGTCCGTCAACATCCTTTAAAAGTAAGGGGGTGGGACACTTGTTTTCAAAGGCGACTATTGTACTCGGGTATGAACTTTGAGAATGGACCCTAAACAAGTATTTTCCTTTACCCTCAGGTACTCTGAACATTTATTTCAACACATTTTTCTTCCTAGTCTATAAGATTTGTAACTGTTTTCAATTATTCCCAAAATGTCCTAAACTTTGCTTTTTTGACACCCAAAGCAACTTTTGTGTTATGCATACATTGCTGTTATGACAAACCTACTTATTTTCTGAGCACGGTATGTAGCCACCTCTGAAAACAAGTGCCCCAACCTCCCAAATAAGACCATCAACCAAGCTGAACAAAACATGCCAATCGTCTTCAAATGTGTCATTTTCATCTCATTTCATCTTTAAAACGTCTCAATCTGAATGATCAATACAGCAGATTGAAACTGCCAGATTGAAAATGAACTTCTGAAGTACATGAATATTCATTATGAAAGAATGTAAATGAATATTCATATCATATCACTCAGCAGAGCCTTGAAGCAATTACCACCAGGATAGCGAAGAAAACAAACACCGATTAATAGAAATGGACCGGATATAATTCACAATGATGAGATGATACCAGGTATTATTAATATTTACTGATGAGAACAAGTATTGAATATTCACATCATATCAGAAAAAAATAAAACTTACACCAAATTTGCAGGTTTACATGGTAGGCACCAAGGAGCCAGCCTGCGAATGGGGCCATTCCAGTTGAAATCCATACACCTCCTATGGAAGGCATGACCTTAATCTTCCACACAGGGAGTGTAGATATCAAATGGAGTCATCCATGCAGGTGACTCCATTTGAAATTCAAACTCCATGTGGGGAAGATTAAGGTAATAACTTCCATAGGGGGTGTATGGATTTCAAATGGAATAGCCTATTGAACCGACCCAATCTTAGCAAACAGACAGTTTTTAAATGACGAAAAACAATTCGCAACTAATGAACTTGACAGATCAAGAAAAAGGACCTTTCGCAGTCCATCATTGAGAAACTTAAAATATAACCTCTTCATTTTGCACAAATGACATCATGCACTATGATTAATAATTTCCAAGTCAAAGTTTTTGTCTGTAAATTTGCATACAAAAAAAAAATCTATCATATGTCAGTAAAAATCAACTTCCAATGTTTGCTTAGAATTGGGGTTTTTCTCCAGAAATGGTGTCTGAATCTTTGCAATAAACAAATAATGTGCATGATAAAAAAATCCCACAACCAGATCCATTGATGGCTAAATAAATGAACAGATGATAATGATGCAAGATGATGATTTTTGCCAAACTTACTTAAGGGGGTTTTTGACTTGATTTTTTGAATTTTTGTGAGTAGTTATTCTTGAACTATTGATCAAATGCATATAAAAGTATACATTTTTGGAAAGGAAATGGATCAGAGAATCCAAATTTTGCGTCAATTTTGACCCAAAATGTTGATTTTTTTTTGAGAAAATCACAACAACAAAAATCACTTTTTTGAACAAGGCTAGCAAAAATAATTTTGAGTAAAAAAATCCCAAAAATTGCTAGATTATGTTAAGACACTAACTTAGGGACGATTTTTTTTTAAAAAACAAAATTTAATATTTTTGAAATTTTGACCAAAAAGCGCCAAAAAAGTTTTTTTGTGACATGTGATTTTCTCAAAAAATCAACATTTTTGGTCAAAATTGATGCAAAATTTGGATTCTCTGACCTATTTCCTTTAGAAAAATGTATACTTTTATATACATTTGAGACAGTTCAATAATTATAGCACTCACAAAATTCAAAAAGTGACTTCCTTGAGTCCCCCCTTGACTGGGTGTTCTATACTAATCAAAATAGTGTTATCATCAAAGAAGATCATACATTCTTTTGAGTTTTACAACATCTCTGATTGGTTACTTTAATGTCATACACATCGGTGCAACCAATCAAGACAGAGATATCATCCAAGTATACAACAGTATTATAATTAGCATCATTTGAGCTTGGCAAAATTGTCAGTGTAACCCAATAAATTTTACAAATTTAAGATCTCTTCCTTACTGGTGATCATATAAATTTGGCAAATTTTGTTTGGGTGACACTGTCGTAGCTATGTATGTATCCACCATGTCACCTCAAGTTGAGAATTGTCATCAGCGTTCAGCGTTTTTAATAATCGAGCCATAACACACACAAAAACGTCCAACCCTGGTCTACAGACAAACAAGCCTATCAGGTAGGGTCGGTCAGGCGTTTTTTTTTGTTTGTTTTTTGTTTTAAAAAAAAATCGTGAAAATATTGGAAAAATTTTGCAAACATTTGTTTAAATATTTTTATTTTTTAAAATTTGAATTGTGTCAGTCGGGTCCGTAGAAAAGGGTGTTTTTTTTTGGTTGCCTAAACTAGACACTTTCAATACCAGTGGTAACATTCTTCTTTAGTCACGTGAGTGAAAAACATTATCGAAATGTGAATGACTCGCACAAGATATTATAACGCAATGAACTATAATAGTTTGATCAGTTCCAAATCGGCAAGAAATATTTGGTTTTTATCACTCTGCGAGCAAAAGTAATCCAAGCGTACGTGGGCGATGATGGCCACACGCATGTGATTTTGGTCGCACGCACACGTCACGCATATGATGCAGAGCATGCTTGTTGCTTTCAGCGCGCCCGCATCTGTCTGTATTCATTCGCTGCTGTAAGGTGTCGCCAATTTGGAGCTGATCAAACTATACAGTATGTGATGATGTCACTTCTCAACATGAGGTGACACAGGATAGAATCCAATAAAGCATGGTTAGATAGATGGAAGCAGAAATAGTGGTTAGTTAAGGGGTAGATAGAATGGTGCGCTGTTGGCGGGGAGAGAAAACACCTCAAATCATACTATGTGGAGTGGCTTACCAAACTGATAAAAACGAAACTTCGACTTGCCTGGGGTGAGGAGGAGGAGAGAACATAACATTATGACATAACGGGAAAACAAAAATCAAAATCGTGTGTGGGGTATTGGGACACACTGTGATGGGTAGGTTTGATTAAAATTAATCAAAATCAAAATTAAATTAAGATCAAGAATGATTAAAATTAATAAAGATCAAGACAATAATATTATTAAAACTTAAAAGATTTGAAAGATAATCGTAAGAATTAACAAAATAATCAAACTCAAATAATAATATATTCCAGAACGACAAGGATGACCTTTGACACTGTTATATTGATAAGTTTAGACCTGGCATCCATGTAAGAGACTTGACCTGATATGAATATTAATGAGGAGTCTCTTACACATATATCCATATGAAGTCATGTATTGCACCAACATCATGGCCTCAAGTGTTATGATTGGTGTAGAGTTTCATTAATATTAATATGAAGTCTCTTACACAGATACAGAATTATAGAAGTGTATCGTTTATACTACTAGTATATTGAGAAGCCTATTGACAGGTGCAGAGTTTTTAGTTGTCATCCTCATCATTCTGAATTGAACATGCAGGCTAAAAATGTATGCAAAGTTTAGATGTATGCATGCACAAAAACATAACCGAAAAATGAAGCAATTAATAATAATTAATAATTAATGGATAACATTCAATCATAATATTATTTTGAATAAATAGAGACAATTTCAGTTTATAATATTTATTTCAACAACAGGGCAACTGACGCCAGATACCCCAAAATGAACATACATAACATAGCACTGGCCCATAACATACCAACTTTAATAAGCATTGCCGGGGGCACTGACTTTGGAATGGGGTATATATAGGTAGGTGTCGCCCTGAAGGCCCCCCTTTTCACCCTCTTCTGCTCGCTCTTAAGACCACCCTTTTGTGCCTGCACCAGTTCCTAAGACCCCATTTTTCATCAGAAATCCGCTCCAAAGCCCCCATTTTTGAGACCCTGGATGGCACATCCCTACCCAAAAGTAAGTTGAGTGTCCCCGGGAAACATTGACTTGAGCTGTTGAGGGATTCAAACTTGTAGGATACTAGATCACAAGCTCGAATCCTGCTACAGCTGAAGTTGTATGTGATATGTGTAACCCGCACCCATCTTTGGCTGTGTTTGTATGTATAGCAACAACTTATCAAGGTAGTTCCAAAAATGAGGTAGAAACTTCTCTTATCACTCACTAAACCTAGGCTCACTACCGCCAACAAGGGATTTTATGCCTCCAGTCCATTTTTGTGGAACAATTTACCGCATCACATCAGACATGCCTCATCACTTATTCAATTTAAGAAGATGTTAAAAACTATTCCACCGTCATAGTGCAAGTGATGTTTAACACTGTTGTTTAATGTTACATTTTTATTTTGTTTAGCGTTGTGGTACCATTGCATAATGTGTATGAACGCTATATAAATGCTCATTGTTATTTTATGTTATGTCTTATGATTCAGGTGTCTTACAATTGTGCAGAGTAATATTACTTTCGCAGGAAAGCATGCCCCCCCCCCCTCCCCGCCCCCCATAAAAAAGAGAAGAAAAAAAGAAAGAAAAAAAGAAAGGATATGCCCATTGTATACATCTACCTAAATAAATCAACCATATAAACCCAAACCGGTACCAAATTCTTAGTATTTGCATTCTTTAGTACACTATATTATATTATAATAATACTGAATAAGAATGCAAATAAATTCCACCAAATTATGTCACTCTTTCTATCCTCCGAGCAACCTTCACCAGTAAAAAAAAGTACACTCCGAGGTCAATCGACCTCGCTCGCTCCGTAATTACCCAAGAGTACATAACCTAATTTTGAATCATCCTATAGAGATCCCAAAGAATAAATCTAAACACACATTAATCTTGTTTTCTTAATTGTGCCATGAATCCGATACAAAATCCTCTATTGGGAGTGACAGACTGGCACCAACCAATGAATGGGGGGGGGGGGGGGGGGGAGACTGCCATTAGAGAGTGAATTGGTATTTTTGATGGACTGGGCATATACAGTGGGTTAATATAAAGTTGGGTTAATTAAGGGGGAGGGTGGGGGGGGGGGGGGGGGGGAACTGCCATTAGAGAGTGAATTGGTATTTTTGATGGACTGTACACATACACATTTTCATTCCCTCTAAAAGACTCCCTCATTTCAGCTTGTTTCAATGAGAGTCCCATTTTTTATAAAAAATAAAAATAAAATTGTAAATTGAAAAGGATTGAATTTTTAAAAAGTCCCTATTTCCATTTTCAGGAACTAAGAATAGTTTGGATTAAGCCTCCCCAAAAATGGTGATATTTACCATCTTCACCAACGCCCCCCCCCCCCCCTCCCCTTTCCCCCTGCATCTGTTAGAGCATGGGTAATGCTTAATGCGAATATGATATGACCCTGGATAAAGCCAAGTACATAATATAGGCATGGGCAAATTGATGATACATTTACGAACTTTTCAAAATTTGAAGTAGTGAATTTTGTTGAGATATCACTATCAGCTAAACATTGAATTTTAAACTCAATCTAACTTTGTTTAACAAAATAGGGGGCCTCGTTCACATTACGCAGTGGTGATATAACCACAAAGATCAGACTGCAATTAATAGTATCAATCAGACTCACAAATTGCTGGGCATCTTTTTCAACAAATCCCATTACATAATATTTTGTAATAAATCCCTACAAAATCTATCAATCTGGAGGCACCCGGCCATAGCGGGGGGATCTGACGGAGCAGAAACATGTTTTAAAGCTCTTTTATTGCAAATCGCATCGCTCCTTCCGTCCACGGTCCGATTCCCATGAATCCCTTCAGTGAATCGCCCACTCATACTTCCTTCTCAACAACTTCAATAGCCCTTGACAAGGAATGAGAAGCTACTAAAAAGGGAACAAATTCCATCACTTTTGATTAGCCCCCACCTATTATCCTTCCACCAATTGTCCTCCCTGATCATCAATTTTAACTGCCACAGAACCCGCTCCCACCAGAACAAAGAACGGTTACAATGGCACAATACAAAAATCATATTCAAACAGATCATGGGATTTTCAAACAGCCCAGAGTGGAGCCACTCCAGAGCCGTTTTGTGTGCACAGCGGAGCATGGCTGACATTCCAAGGGCCCCTTTGTGTGGCTACTGTATTCACTCCTTGTAGCTAATCTCTTTTAGAGGGATAATCTCCAATCTCAAGCGGGATCAAATTTGTTGGGTTTGGTTTGGATGTCCTTCTCATGTTTGAGTTTCTGTGCCGGATAATCAGATTTTGTCACTGTTTCAAAATCTGAAGCACACTTCTCCCACCCTTTCATTCAATTCATATTAATACAACCATATGACAACATATGGCACAAATCCCACGCACACCATAGTGCCATACTATGCTTTTATCAGGATTGTTAAAATCTGGAATAAGTGAATTGGACTTAAAACATTCATCAATAGTCTGAGTACATTAACATGGGATCAAATACCCATTAGGTTAGATAGCCACAGCCCACTACAGGAGACAAAAAGTAAACACAATATTTTATCAATTTAGTTGAATTAGCCAACTGGATTATTACCAAATGGATTATTGAGTTTCTGTTATGTGTAAATTTCTCAAGTTTTTGTAATGTAAAGATTTTCATTATTTTGAACATTTTTATCACTTGCAAAATGATCCTCCAAAATGAAATGTTTAGAAGTGTTTAAAATGGTGTTTTCTATAAGGCCAAATACCAAATTAAAGGCAATATCGTTTTCTGTGCCCCGCATATGCGTATACGGAACAAGCTGTGAAATATATCCGTTTATTCTGTTAACGGGACAGTAAGCACGACATTGCCAAATTAAACATATTTAGCCTCCCCTCCTACTTCCCTTTTTTGGTTTTCTCCAATTCTTTATATGTTTAAATTTCATTTTGTTCAGGTGTTTCACAGTTTGAGAAGTTTTTAACAACTTTGCTTTTTTCTTATTTATAAGCATTTTAAGCAATTTTTGTGCTGACCAACCCCTTAGAACCATGAAATAAAAACAACTTAAAGAGGCCTCCTCCTCTTTAAGATTCGGGATGTTTATTACAAACAGGGCTGATGTTGCACTAAAAAGTACCCCAAAAAAGAGAGGGGGGAAGAGCCTTCTCCTTCCTTTATTTGAAAAAGGTGAGGGCGCTAAACATGTTTTTTTTAAACTTTGCCTAATGAAGGTATTTCATAAATACAGTCTTATTTGGTAACATGAATGGCTGATCACAAACCGAATCTTGTGTCTCGGCCTACTTCAATTCCCCTACCGACCATTAGGCCTACAGGAAAGCTAATTCTACAATACAATGCTTATTATCCACTAGTAAGAGGTCTCCCTCATTATGATAATAATAACCATAATTATAAAAGATTTCTTGTTCTTGAAGCGGTGTGAGACACCAACAGAGCAAGACTTCACACATAAATACTGAATAATAATGAGGGATGATTATTTAAATAATTTGTGATCAATTTGTACATCGATATTGATCTTATTTCAAGAGGAGACATACAAAGTTCTACTTTATAGCTGCATAATTATCATTAGGCCTCCTTTGAGCAGATATTTAATCTTTGGATAATTGATCATGGGTGTATCATACAACTATCATTTCGTTACAAACTACATGTAGAAAGAATCAAATGCCCGTATTAGGTCAGATAGCCAAAGTGAACTCTTAAATCAGCTCTTTAACCCCCTGAGAACTACCGGCCGATTGGTCAGAAAGATAGATACATCATTTATTGCACCAATCAGAGACAGTGTTAGAATAATTGTATCCCTGATACGGATTGGAGTGAAACATTTTACAAGCTGCATTTGAATTGGCTATTCATATGAGTACATCTTGTAATAAACCAATTAGAACCACTGTAAGATAGACAGGTAGACCCCAGGGGGTTAACAACATTCATGCAAAACTATGATCAAACATAGGTTGTTGAATTCACACAGATATTGTTGGTGATAGATTTTCACGGAGAATGTTATCGTACCTACAAATTGAATGTTTGTCCCGGGGTGCTCAGTGGTCATTACAAGAGGGGTATCATGCGTGTCCAAGAAATCACGTAATTAGGGTAGTTTTTCAAGCTGGGTACGTTACGTACGTAACGTGAATAGGGTATCAAAACAAGCCAAATTAAGAAAAAGGGTATACTTTTTACATCATTGGCTTCGTATTTAGGGTCCTTATTTTTTCCCATGATGATTATAAATAGCCATGATACATGAGCGAGATGTATTTCTCAAATTGTATCCTTCGCAAGTGATCTGATAAATCAGCTCGGCATTTGTTTCATAATACTTTTAGCTTATTAGGGAAGGAAAAAGGGTTAGAAATGTGTCATACATCGTAAAGAGGTTTAAACTATACAAATTACTTGCTTAGGGTATCAAAATATGTTGAGTACTTGTTTAGCGTATCAAAATATTTTGAGTACTTGTTTAGGGTATTGGAAGTACTGATATTACTTGCTTAGGGTATGTAAAATACTGTGCCATACTTGTTTAAGGTGCTTTTTCACATTGACACGATTACGTATTTAGGGTACTTTTTGAAAGTCGCGCATGATACCCCCTTGCATGATACCCCCTTTTAATGACCACTGAGCACCCCGGGATGTTTGTCCAGTGATCCATCATCAGGCTAACATATTGTGAGTATTTCGAGGCTTTTCATCATCTCAGACCTACTTTCAAGTTGTTACAATTACACCCCCCCCCCACTTCTCTTTTTGACTGGTTGCAAAGAAGAAGGCAACTTTTTAAAGGAACCAATCGCATGCATGGAACTAAATCAAATTTGGGAGAATCAAGTCGAGGATAGCTAAAAAAAAGCATAGCTTGAAACAAAAATCTTGTAAAACTAGTTTTAATATTTTGAGAGACCCAATAAAATTTCCTGCATAGAATCAACTTGTGAGTATCAAAACTCTATCATAAATTTCATACATCAACTATTTTAGATATTGACAAGTTTTACTTTTAATTCCTATTCACGCCCCCCTCCCCCCCAGCAAAAAGGACTCACTGCACCTGTACTTTATCTTTCATAACATTAATAACACCATGGTGCCAAATGTCTCCTGGTAATGGTATCCAACGCATTGTCTGTATCAATTAACTGCTGCGTAACATACAAAAATGTTATAGGGAATCGTCTGAAAACAATGATAAAATACCTTCCAAACTTACAAATGACTTGCATAGCTGAGATTGCTGATAGAATAATATTGATTTTTATTTTCTATGCATGTTCCAAACTTTTTTGATCTCTCTCTCTATTCAGTTCAACTTTTATTCTTCTTTCTACTAATCTGGGACAAGTCAACCAGAAGACCGATCATAATACGCTCAGTATAAATCAATATAAGTGCCTTGAAATTTGGTTTCTCTTCTTTTTTCTTCTTTTCTTAACATATTCACCACATTATGTATACAACACAATTGAAGTTGTTTCAGAAAGTTGATCCTGTGGATGAACTCAACCATAAAAGAAAGGTGATTGTCCTTTTTTGAACAAAAGAGAGATGGCCAGATACAGACAGTCTTCTACGTAACCAATCAGATATCAGTATCAGATGTCTGATATCATCCATCAATTTGTGGGTAATGAATCAAATCATTGCTTTGAGAGAGAGAGAGAACTACCTGGCCAATCAGTGGCGTGCGCAAGGGGTGGGGTGGGGTGGCATTCCTCCCCCAGCTTGGTCTACCAGTCAGGAGAGAATGGCCATTCGGGGGCCCTGGTGTAGTCACCATTTTGCCCCTCAAAACCAGCCATATTTAAGGTCCCTAAAACCTCAAAGGCAGGAGTTTCAGGGGGCTCCGCGGTTTATCATCCCCCCTCTCCCATCGCTAGTTTCTCAGGGCAGCGGCAAGGGATTCACCCCAGGATCACTTGGGGGAAAAACAATTTCTTGCACCAATCAGAGACACTGTTATTTAGGAATATTAGAGTAATTGCATTCTTGATGAGATTTGGAATGAAATTCTTAGAAGCTGTATTTTAATTGGTTATTCAAATTTATATATTTTGCTATTAACCAATCAGAAGCACACTGTTATATAGGCTGGTAGCGCTCAAGGGTTCAATGGTCCGAGGAAGGGAGCCTTAATGTTTTGCACGGGTGTGCTGTTGAGATTCTTGAAAAGTGAGGGCTTTGGAACTATAATGGTTGTCATTTTTAACTGGCTTTAATTTTAGTTCAACTGGTTTTAGTTTTAGCTTTAGGTTTTAGTTTTAATTTTGATTCATTTTATCTTATTTCTTATTCAAAATTTGTTTCGCAAATTACAGAAAGAATAGATGTATTGTGTATTTTTTTTCTCTCAAAGTCAGTACCAAAGTTCCACTATCTGATAAAAGATATCTAACAAAATATTCCGGGTTGACCCTCCCCTGATCCAACCCCTAAGAAAACACACAGAGATTCCCTTCCTGATCAAATCCATGTTGCACATAGCATGACATTTACACTGTGCTGAATAGGTTTTGCTACATAACTATGCCATAACTAATGTGAAGAGTGTGACTGTTATGTATACAAAGTGCACATCTTCACAATCTAACGGTGGAGCTGAAGCCTGCCCTCACAGTTAAGGAATAGAAAGGTAATTAAAATCCAGACGATATAGCAGTGTTTAATTCAATATTTAGAACTACAATATGTACACTGGCTACTAAAATCCCCAGGCTGGTGGTATTTTGAGGAAAACAATATTGGGGGTGGGGAGGATATAATGCCAATTTGGCTCTCCTTTGCCGCATGCCGGTGTAGGTTTTTTTTGGGTTTTTTTGGAATTTTAATTCGTTAACCGGCATATGCCGTCTTTTTTACTTCAGTAAAAACACACTGTTAGTGACATTTTCAAGGAATTTAGGTACATGTTTATATTGCCTTCTCAATAAGTGGGTCAAATTTCAACTATTTTCCCTTAACCCCTTAGGGTCTACCTGTCTATCTTACAGTGGTTCTGATTGGTTTATTACAAGATGTACTCATATGAATAGCCAATTCAAATGCAGCTTGTAAAATGTTTTACTCCCATCTTTATCAGGGATACAATTATTCTAACAATGTCTCTTATTGGTGCAATAAATGATGTATCCATCTTTTAACCAGTCGGCCGGTAGTTCTCAGGGGGTTAAAAACATAAAAACAAAAATTGGTAAATGCCAGAGTTCGTTCTTAATTTTGTAGTTATATACACACATCCCACTTTGATAATAAAACACATCTCTTTACAATACAAACCGTTTTTAAATTGGTTTCCTTACAATAAATTATTTTTTACAGATGCAGACAATTTTCAGCTGTCTAAATATATATATATTGCATTTTTGCTATGGCAACTAAAGTGCTACATATCGCAGTGAGGTATTGAAAGAGTGATTGTAATGCTTCCTCTAAAATGTTTTTTGAGATTTTGTCTGTGTGTGCAAATGGTCCCATGTGAATGCTATGTGTGCTGAAGTACACAAACGGTATCCAATCGTTAAGAAAGAGAGTTTTACCGACTGCCACAAGTCTGTGTTGCTAATCTACGATTCACGATATTAGGGCGCTAACATAAATATCTACAGATATATATTTGGCATTTTTTGTGAATAAGAATTACTATCAAAATGGATAAAACTGAAATAGTAATATCTAAATATGCAGGGGAAAGGCTTTTAAATAGAGCTAAAGACACATAACAAAAAACAACTTCAATAGGCAAAAGAAGTTAAAAAAGTTAACAAACATAAATCAAACAACGTTAGGCAATTTTCGCTGAAAAAAAATGCAATTAAAGAGTGTAGTTTCTTTATAAGTGTGACAACTAACCTGCTGGGGTTTGTGCCTGTGCCTTAGCGGTCTCAGCCAACTCGTCCATGCCTTCTATCTGCGGCTTATTGATCCCCTGTCTGGCCTCGGCGATTAGCTTACGAGCTCGTAACCTTAGATCTTCTTGCCGCTTGTCCTCCTGTCATGGGGGAAGGGGGTAAAATTGGAATTCACCTTAAACTATAAGTACAATTGCTTTCCTTAGGCGACAGAAAAAACGCCCTGTTGTACGGGCAAACGGACCTCTCAGGTAGGGTCTGTCGAGCGGGCGGGTTTTTAACCTGGGTTTTTGTCCATTAAAAATAGGATTTTTTGGTGAATTTTCAACATTTTAGATTTTTTGTTGTTGATTTTTTATTTTATTTTTTTAAAATTAAAATTTAGAAAAACACAATTTTGTGAAAAAAATTCTCCAATTTAAAAAAAATAAAATTAAACCAGGCATACTCAACTTTTAAAGGGTAAGGCCCCCAAGGTATGCAATCTATAGATATTGCAGTTTGCCAATTGAGAGATATTTTCACCAATGCTAATTTTAAAAGCTAATGAAAAATGAAAATTCCAGACACCAAATTGCAGGGGCAAGCATGGTTTGGGGAAACCATTTTAAAAAGCCTGTTTATGACTAGTGTATGGATCAGGGCGATGTCTAAACTGCCCCTCCCCCCCCCCTTAACCCTAACCTACTAACCGAGTACTACAAATTACTACGGCCAAGCCTATCTCCAAGCGCATGTGTGGACGGTTTTCGATGACGTTATCAACCAAGCCTATATAGTCATTGCAATATACTGCGCGAACGAGTAGCTGAGAGCCGTGGCTTGCCTAAGGGGTCCGAGGTTTTGGGACCGGAGGGTCCCCAATCAGTTTTTCTTCCAAAATTGCGATATCGGTTAAAAACCTGGTTTGGGTGTAAGGATCAAGCAATCTTTACATCTGTTCATTTGATAGGCCCATTTTCTGTGCAATCTATAACTCTCAAACTACATCTCACATACCTCTGTAGGGCTCCCCACAATCTCTTGTACAGGACCATTCTGTGACGATCGTTTCTTGCTCACGCTGCCCGACGACTTCCTGATGGAGGCCTCTCTCCTTGCGTTCTCTAGTAGTTTTCTTGCTCTGTCCTTCAGGTCGGCCTCCTTAGATTTCTGAATAGAAACAAAGGATAGATGGATTATATGAGTTGAAAAAAGAAGACTATTTTTTAAGTTTTGAGGACAATTCTATGTCGTCAGGAATTTTGTTGTTGTTGTGTTGCCCTCAAGTGCCAAAAATCTTGAAGTCGGTCGGTCGATTTTTCCTTTTTTTTCTTTCTTCCTTTTTTCCCCTGACAAATATTACTGACAGACCGTGGTTCATGACATGACAAATTGGTAAATGTAGATTTGACTAATGTTTCTAGTGTGATAATAGTTTAAAAGCAATCAATTCGAGCAAGCTTATTCATTTCAAACAGAAAATAGTAATATTTTGACAAATTGGGTAACATTTAAATCTTTAAAAAAAACTTAAACAAAATTGTGACCCTGATTTTTGAGATTTTAGGGTCAACACAACATTTTTGTTTGGCCTTATAACGCTTTCGTAAACCTTGCACAAGAATCTGTCATGTTATATAAGTATGAAGTAGCCCCAAAAGTAAAACCCCTTATCACCCATGTTACAGTTATAAATTGAGAATTATTAAAATGTGATCGGAATAGCTGAGACATTGCCAAAAAATACAAAAATACCAAAGATGACATCGTTTTTCATATTAAAATTACTGCTTTTGTTTTTGCATCATAGCCTTATGAACTTTTTTTAGTGTTTATTATTTATTTGATTTAACTTTTGAAGAGGCAAAATATGTTTCTGACAAACATGTAACGGAAAAAGTGTACTTTAGGTCCCAGATTCTGGACTGTGCTAGTATCGTCCGATACTGGAACACCCAGTATCGTCTAATACTGGTACAAAGTCAGTGTTCCAGTATCGCCCGATACTGGAATATAAAAATGTTCCAGTATCGCTCGATACTGGAACATAATTTAGTGTCCCAGTATCGACCGATACTGGAACAGTAAAATCGTACCGGTATCGCTTGATACTGGCAACTTTTATGTTCCAGTATAGAACGATACTGGTATACCAGTATCTGGGACCTAAAGTATACTTTTTCCCAAGTAACTACATTTGTGACACCCAAAAGAAAATTTCTTGAGCAACACCAGCATGCTTCACTTTCATCACATGAACAGTGGTTTCTGTCCACAGCATCTACTGGTTCCCATTCGCATTACATTGCAATGAAAGGACTGTAACATTGTTCAAAAAGGGTCTTTAAGAAGATCCTTCTGCAAATAGTACAGCTGATGCGACTTCAATTCAGTCCTCTCTTGCTTTTCTTAAAAGACCCATTATTTTTTAAATAACACAAATGAAACTTTTAGTTGGAATTCTTTATAACCCTAACCCTACCAAATACCACAAAATACCACGACCCAGCCTGTTTCTATAACCCTGCGTGTTAGTTTTTCGATGAAATAATGGACCCAGTCTATATACTTCGCGCAATATATATACCACAGCTATTATTTGATTTAAGAGCAAATTTTTTTTGACACAGTAAGAATAATGTCAAATTCATAAAAAGTCAAATTTCTGATCTTTGATACATCTGCTATCTAATCAAAGACTCAAATTCATAAAAATAAAGAGTTAAACTACATTTTGAGGTGTTTCATTTTCATTTACTCCATTGCTTTGTTAATAAAGCCAAAACTTTAAAACGTCCATATCTTGAAAATTGGTATTTCATCATCTGTAACTTTAGTTTGGAATGTGATATGACATTGACTTTGGTACCAAAATATCCCTTAACACTTTCCACACGGCTATTAGTTTTTAAAAAAAATTCAGAAACCTTTCCCTACTTTCAAAGTCTATCTCAAGGATCACTGAACCAATACTAGGCATATTTGTACTTATTTCAATGCATTTCTCATGGTGAATACACATATGCTTGACATTGTGTATTATATGGACAAGTCCTTTTAAGGCCAACAGTAATGTGAAGCGTCTTTGGTGACACCCTGTACAATATCTCATGGCACCATCAGCTTGCCTTACAACAAAGAAACCTTAATTAAGATGATCAAAATGATACTGACCAATGGCCAGACCAGTGGTCACTTTGGGTGGTAAGATATCAACACAAAGTTAACAAGTCCAACCCGTCACACTTCTGCGTTATTAATACCACTCTTTCTCTTACATGTGTCAAAACAACGCTAGTGTGATATTATACCCTAATTACAAAATTACAATAGTCAACGACAATCGAATTTCCAGTTTTCCCATGAAAAAGAAGAGAGCAAATTTCAATCAGAAACGATTTAACAACCCAGCGATTTACCTAAATTGACACACATGTTCATACGGCTGTATCAAGAGGGCAGTGAAACACCCCGTTAATTTCTTTTCTGTTTATTTGTGTATAACCCGATAATCTTCCGTGTCAAACTGTAACCCGACCGTACAGACCAGTGCCCTAGTTCTCCTGAACAAAATAACAATTTCACACGGTATTAAACACCTAACAACCGCCCTGACCTCTCTCTTTTACAGCGAACATGAATTGCTTGTTATTTTTTCCAGCGAATGAAAAAGAGAGAGAAAGAGAAATCACAAGTTCGCTGGACTAATCAAAACAATGCCGTCCGTCCGTCCTTGGCGTTTTACATACAATAATCGTGATTCGGTCAGGTGTAACACTGCTAAACACCCAAAGTCAGTTTGGTCATTAGTACAGTTATATCAGGCCAAGTTTTTAAAAAAATCATGTTTATCGTACCCCCTACTTCCTTTTTTTGGGGTCCGCTTAAATGTTCCTTTTATCTCCTTCATTTCAGTCATAACTTTTTTGTTCTGGTATTTGAGATGTTTGTAACAGCTTTGCTTCTTTCTTATAAGCATTTTAAACCAAGTTTTGTGGTGACCAACTCCTCAGAACCATGAAGTAATAGATTCAAAGAGGCCTCCTCCTCTTTTAAAATAAAATATTTAAGGAGGCCTCCTTCTTCTTAAGGTTCACGAAGTTTATCGCTAACAAGGGTGATTTTGCATTAAAAAGTTTCAAAAAAAAGGGGGGGCAAAAGGAAAAATAGAGGCCTCCTCCTTCCTTTTGTTTGAAAAAGTCAGAACGCTAAAAACACGATATTTACTTGGCCTTATATTAACACTTTCCACACGGCAGGTGTCTGCAGACGACATTCCAAAATGTCACAAAATGTTACAAAAAAGTCAAAATAATCAAAATTTCTTGGAATCACCATGAGAAATGCATTGAAATTAGTACAAACATGCCTAATATTGCTTCAGTAATCCTTGAGATAGACCTTTAAAATTGGTTTCTAAACAAATTGTTTCGTATTATATAGTATAATAGTGGAAAGTGTTAACTCCCAACTATTATGATTGTCTTGTTAAGCAGTCACTGATACGCTATAAATCCGCCACCTTGTTACGCTCCGTCAGCTGCCCCGACACGCTTATTTCGTTCCGCACTCAAACAGAATCAATCTATAAGTAATTACTTTTGGGATTGGTAGTTATTAAGACGTCAATTAAAGCTCTTTAGGAGTAGTTAGCGACCAATCTTGTTTGTTTTAAAGCCTAGAAGTAAAGATTGTTTCCTGTGACTATGCACTATGGAACTGATTTAGTTCCATCATCTTTTAAATTTTAACACGAGGGGAGTGAATTCCCATGCATTGGCATGACTCACACATGTGATGCAGCACATCAAAAGGGGCGATTTTGCGGCTTTGTGTTTTATAAGATATAGATGAAAACGGACAGAAAAATAAAGAAAATAATAAGAATTTATGAGTCATTTTCACTCGTAAGATCTGAATGCCTTGATTAATTTGGATACATTTGCACACATAATAAAATCAAAATTGACATAACCTGCAACCTTTTGATGTGCTGCATCATATAGAGGTATATCGGTTTGTGAAGCCCTTATCCCCCTCCCCTGCCCCCCCCCCCCTTCCCTTTAACTCTCCCCTGCTAGTTCTTAGAACCTCCATATTTGTCTCAATATTTCTAAAATTGGGGGAAATTGCCTTCTACATCTTCCCCTATTGAAAGCAGCCTTTCAAATTTGTTGTAAGGCCTTTCAGTTCACACGTCACTTCACATTCATTTAACCCCTGGGCACTACCAGCCTATCTTACAGTGGTTCTGATTGGTTTACTGCAAGATATATTTATTTGAATAGCCAATTAAAATGCAGCTTGTAAAATATTTCACTCCAATCTTAATCAGGGATACAATTATTCTAACACTGTCTCTGATTGGTGCAATAAATGTTGTTCTCAGGGGGTTAAAGTCTAGCACCCTTTCCAATGGTACAAGCAATGAAAAGTTACCCACTTTTGTTGCTACAATACATTTGCAATAGGGATCACAGTTCCAAACCCCCATCCACACTTCCTATCTTTTTAGCAACTACCCTCTACACTTGTAAGTGTGCCCCCATCCCAGCACAAGCTAAGATCATGGGTTAACTCACGGTACTACTATAAGGATTAAAGGTTAAACACTTTTGCCAATAAATTTGACAATATCTATGTTCCCACCCACCCACACTTTCGTCTTTTCAGCAGTCAAAAGTTAAAAACCAAAATTTGAGGCCGGTGATTACTTATACCGGAAATTGTCCAGATTTGCTTGATATGCAAATTTGTAATCCTTACTCTATGATATGATCAATTAAGATAATTAATTTCCTTTTATGGAATAAGACTGAGGAATTATTGCCACACATGAAATTATAATTGTGCTGTTTTTGCTATTTTTGTAGATTTTGTTCTCTCAATTAGACAAGGGATAAACTCCTAATCTTATGTAACAGAAAAGGGCTAAACAGTTATGCAGATAATTCAAAAGTTGACTATCCAGGAAAAATATTTGAGGACATTTTGCTTTATTGGGTTTTCTTCCAATAATTTCCCCCCATAGTTCTAAAAGGATAATTTGTCTAATACCACCACCACCACCACCCCCAATTTGTCTGATACCACCCCCCCCCCCCCCCCCCCCCCCCCCCCCACACACACACCCACCACACACAGACACCTTAAAACAGGCCCGTTTTCCCTCTTCAACATTTCTGGTTCATTGTTAGGAAACTTGGAAGTGAACCTTATGGGATAAGTCATTTAATGTTTATGAAGTTTGTCATATTTTGCTTTGCTTTTCATTCAACAAAAAGTGTGATTAGAGGGATAAGGGAAAGAAAGGAGAGAGAGGGAGAAAGGAGGGGAGGGAGGGGAGGGGAGGGAGAAAGGAGGGGAGGGAGAAAGGAGAAGGGAAGTGCACTGGTGCTATTTGATCATTACACAATGAAACAAAAAACTTTGTGGGTCAGCTCATTTCAATTCAATGAGAATGATCACAAAATAAAGTTCCCATGGTCAGACAAATTCTATATCTTTAGAACGATCTCGTCTCCCTCCCTAATCCCTTGTTTTAAATAATTACGGGTTTCAATACCCAAAGAATGTCATGAATATAAAAGAGGAAATGTGAAAAGGTTAATCTTACATTATTTTGTCTTTTCCCTCTTATTTTCCCCTCTTCTAAGGAGTTGTACTTTCAGAACTACTTGGTTTTAAATCAAAAGAGTAATTAGGGACTTGAAAAGAACACAAATTACCAATTGGATTTTGGCACACTTGACTTAAGGACTATCACTTTCATTAAGACTTAATAATTGATATTAACCATTTCTGACCGCCGAGTAGCAATGATAACAATCTATCAAACCTCCCCTTGGGCCAAAAAAATAAATTGTTGTGTTGCCCTTAAGTACCAAAAATGTTTAGGTTGGGGTCGGTCGGTCATTTTTTAATTTAATTTTTTAATTGCTGATAAATATTACTGCTACACCATGGCTTGTTGTGGTTCATGTCAAGACAACATTGGTAAGTGTTAATTCTACTAATGTTTCTAGTGTGATAACAGTTTTCTAAACTATCTATTCAAGTAAACTTATTCCTTTCAAGCAGAAAATAGTATTATTTCTGAAGAAAAATGTGACCCTCACACAACAACTTATTTTTTTGAGCCTTAGATGGGTTAATAGAAATGACCATCCATATTTTGTAAATGTTTTTATAGCAGACAAATATTTTCACAAATTAAAGGAAAATAGATGAAATGCAATTCAATTTTTATCTTGCCCAATTTCTTCCAATTAGCAGTATAGGCACTACACATGATGTACCAGTTTACAAGTTGCTAATTTCGCCGACAATAAAAATCTGCAAAATTTCACGAAAAATAAAAGTTTTGCAAAAAATTCAACCACTTAAATGCAGCATTCCCAAAGAAACATTCAGCAAGAGAATTAGGGCACATATGGTCCCGGTCATAAAATCCCAGAGAGTTAATTAATTAATCTGTCATCTCCTTTCGTTAGTTTCGAGTCGACGATTTCAAAACATTGTGCCGCAGGATCACGCCAGAAAGATAAACTTCCGTTTAACGTCCCGACCACCGAGAAAGGGAACAACATTGCGCGGTAATACCCGTGTGGTGGCTATCCCGTAGGATTTGGTTGTGTTTTCGACGGCATGTTTACGGGACGAATGACGGGATGAGTTTAATCGTTACCGAGCTTCAATTTCCGACGGCAAACCACAAATTAATGGAGTGTGTGTGTTTATCGGCCAATAAACCCTAGGGAAGGAAGATCAAATGCATTACATTTTAAACTTCTGAAACTTCTTCGTACCTTTCTGCTAGATTAATTTCTGTCAAGGAAAATGAAAGTAAAGCACTTAGGTGACGAAAAGGGGGAAAAAACCTGTTCTACGGGCAAAACGGACCTCTCAAGTAAGGGTCTGTTGGTCTGGCATTTTTTTTAAAAGGTTGATGAATTCTCAACAATATTCTTTTTTTTAAATCCAAAATGTTTCAAACAATTTCAACAAAATCCAAAATAATGTTAAAGGTGTATGTTCCGATCACTTTTTTGGGGCTATGATTTTTTTTTTCACATCAAGATATTTTGATATCAATAGAATCCCCATATCTTTCTCATTATGTCTGTAAATTCTTAGGGGCCAGAAATGTTCCATTTAGAAATTATAGGCTAAAGTGTGGTGAATTACTGCCAAAGGTGGTTGACCACCAACCAATTTGTGTACTACTCAATGGGCAAATATTTTGTGACCTTGTGCTTCTAAAAATAGAACCGTTGGAGTTATGCAACACAAACTGCGACAATTTTAAGGATGACCTTTCATGTAAAATAGAAAACATCAAGTTGAAAATCGCGCCAGCAATCAGAACATCTACCTTTAAAATGTTCAAACAAATAGTACACAAAAAGAAAACTGAAAATTCGTGGGGAAAATGGGTCGGCCCGGCCCGTAGAACTAGGTGTTGTTTTTATTCATCGCCTAATGGTTTTGTTCGATACGAATCTATTAAGCTAAAAACCGATGTGTCTCCAAAGACGACGCCCAGATGTTATGAATAGAAACTAAAATTTCCGAGATTGTTTTTATGTCAGACACAAACAAAGAGATCGAATGTTATTGAGCACAAAGTACACAGAGAAAGATAATAAAACATGCCTTGCACTTTGTATCTATTTGTGGGAAAAACAAAATAAAGTTATCAAAGTTTCAACGATCCTTTTAGTTACAACTTTTTTTAAATGTCTGTTTTATTATTTTAAATGTCGTCTTTTTTTCGATAAAGATTCTGTTAGAATCGAAAAAAGTCAGGTCCTCTTATATGTATTACATTTACTCTACACAGGCAATTTTTGTGGATAAGCAGTATGCATTCAGCTTTTATATTTTATTTTTTTATGCCATACTCACTTTTACAAAATACATAATAGACAAAAATGCTCAATACTTAAAGGATTGCATACAAGCATTCATTTAAATTTGCAATTTTGACAGCAATACATTTTTTTTTGAAAACAGTCTAACCACCCAACCAGTGTTGTCACTAGCCAAATTATAGTGCAGGTTAATTTTACTGACGGCGAACGGAGTAAGTGTAGCGAACGAAGTGCAGTGGATAATGGCATGGGGTCCAGAGGCCTTTTTAATGTTTTCTTAGGTTTTTTTAATGCACTTTGAGGGTTCCTGCCACATAATTTCTTGTTTATGAGGTAGTTTAGTTTAATGATTTTATCCACAAATTGTTATAAAAATAAAAAATAAAATATAAAAAATATTTTTTTAGAGTGCTGGTTTTTTTTACCCTTTTTTAGAGTGCCGGTCGGCAATCATGAGTACCGGCTACACCCGACCAGCTTAGTGACAACCCTGCACCCGACCCTACTTGTAGGCCTGACAGCCTGTAGACCCATTTTTGATCGCCTTATACTGTATCAAGTGGAAGTTTTTTGCGCTACATTTATTTTAACGCTTTTCACGCTCAATGCAGCTACCACCAAAATAATAACACATGGATATATTTCTTTTGAGTATAGACCATTTCAAATACGATCAGTTCTGAATGCTTCCGATTAGCCGAGTGATTTGATGCTCGGTTACATGACCTGTCAGCTGTCCATGTGCCGAAAAACACGTTTCAAACGTGTTTTTCACCCGTCTGCCCGTGTGGTAGATTGCGCTGGTGTTGGTGATAGATTGTATTCCTCACAAAGTTGATGTTGCGGCATTTCAGTAACAAAAACCGGTGAGATGAAAGAGATCTGGGGTAATATTTTCACTTTTTACCGTCTGCTCGATACATTTGGAATTTGCCGGTCAACGCCTTTGTTGATAAAAAAACCAAAATATTCTCGTTCCACGTTTTACTTCTCATGTGTGCACGCGTGTATGTTAACATAGTAAATCACTAGGCGGACAACCAACTAGGACAATGCTGTGAATGCGATCAACTGTTGGGAAGAACACGCAACGCACCTACTCCACGTGACCTGTTTTTCCGAAGATTTCCGATTTGAATTTGAAATGGTCTATAGGTAAATGTGATGAAGCGACAAATCGCGAATTCAAAAACATGCAGAACAGTTGCAAATGGGCACGGCGCAAAAAAATAATAATCGCGCAAAAAACCACCTCTTTAACAGACCAGCTCACTCACCTCTTGCGACCCATCTTGTGAATTCTCCGCTATACTCTCATCATCCGTTGCCTTGCTATCCCCGGCACTGCTACCTCCACTGTCTGCTTTCACCCATATCGACGCTTCCCGTTTCGGCGACGCTGTGGGCCTGTTCAATTGAGACGACGGTTCTACACCATCTATATTTGTTTCCATAAGTCCTACACTTGTTTCGTCACTAGGGGAGTCTTTATCACACGGAATAGGTGTTTCTACTTTCTCAACAACTTTACTGTTTCTCTGTGCTTTCTCCTCGGCTTTCTTTTCCATTCTGGCGCCCTCGTCTCCCGAGGAATGCCTACTGCTCCCAGACGACGACCGCCTACTGTTCGATTTTTTCGGACTCTCATGTGCACTTGTCCCGTTCACCGCTGCTTTACCCGCGGTGGGCGTCGTCGGCGTGTTGCTGCCGGACGATCGCTGGTTAGCTATTCTGGCCTCCTGATCGAACACCTCTCCGCTCACGGCATAGTCAGAGCTAAAATTGCCCACTACGTAGGTGTTCTTTTTGGCCGGGTCACCTATACGATTGACCTCCATCTGTTGGCCGGTCAAGAGTGTCCGTATCTGATACAGGTACGTCATGACCACTAGTTTATCGGGGACGGCCAGTAACACCATGTCCTGTGGATCCATTAGTTTAGGGATACCTAGTGTAGCTGCTGCATCAAATGCCTGCAAATGTCAAGTAAAAAATGTAAGTCAAAATTACACGCATTTAAAGCTGGCCTACCACTTTGGTAGCTCGCCACAGACAGACTGGTCATACACCTGCTTACTTAACCCTCTGAGAACTACCGGCCGATTGGTTAAAAAGATGGATACATCATTTATTGCACCAATGAGAGACATTGTTAGAATAATTGTATCCCTGATAAAGCTGGGAGTGAAACATTTTACAAGCTGCATTTGAATTGGCTATTCATATGAGTACATCTTGTAATAAACCAATCAGAACAACTGTAAGATAGACAGGTAGACTTCAGGGGGTTGATGACAAACTGCACAGAGTTATAACAAGGAGAAATATTAACCTTGTCAAATCCCCAACAGTATTGGATGTGGCTAGCATCCCCGGGTGGGAGCATGCCTTTAACATATGTGATGCGATCTGTGAAACCCTGTCGGATATCGCAAAGTGTGAACTAGGGATTATGGGTAGAATTAAAATTTAAAATATAAAATAAAATAAAATAAAATAATTTTTTTTTTTTTAAAGAAAATTAAATTCCAATACTTTGTGTCATCATCGTTCATGATATTTTACCTTCAAAAACCTTCTTAACTCACTTTTATTATTAACCTTATGTTATTCTATTGAATTATGGTCTGTTTTCATGATTTCTTGTTTTGTAGCTATTTATGACATCACAATTATCATTCACTCATAATTATTTTGTAGTGATCGTAGAAAAATGATCGAAACAGTTCTGTAATCAGCACAGTTTTAGCTTTCTTATGATATAAATATCTCCAATATGAAAAATGCCACCATGTGGCGGGTTTTCAAAGATTGCATCACATATTGCCACAAGTTCAAACCTTTCATATTTTTTTACCGAAACCTTTAAAGTGCTCACACACAATTCCATGTAACAAGTTGCCCTTACTATTAGTGGAACATCTCATAACAGATTAAAGGTCATAGGTCATCTAGGGTGGATTCTTAAATGTTCCCCCAGATTGGCCTCAAACGCTGTGACAATAAATTGATTATCCAACAAACATCAAACATAAGAAGAAATTATCCACGGTCAAAGGTCACCTGGGTTCAAATCTCAACCACCATGTCCCTGTAATATTGCCATATCATAACTGCTTGACCCAAACCATAAAAGTAAGCGACAGATCCATCGTGACTGTGACGTCCAATCACGAAACTTTGGGGATGGGATGTGCGGCGCCTATTTTCATATTGTGGCGAATGAGTGAACTAATTATCACTGAAATGGGGGCCTATACCATATAGAGCAGCTAGAGGATGAATTGGTACCGCCCCGAACTGATTTTTTGTTGTTGTTCAAATGGGGTCTTGCGAACTGATTAATGATTCCAAACACATTTGTGAGAAATATTTTTCAAATAGAAAATGATTTCACCAAAATTGACCCCCAAAATGGTGCAAAAAGTGCAACATTTGACCATGTGACTCTTTTTAGTTGAAATGAGGGTCATAGTGATTAGCTGTGGTGTGAAAGTAATTCAAAGTATATCCTTAGGCCATGAACAGAAAAATTGTGTTCTACGGGCCAGACCGTCACATTTTTTAAAAATTGTTTAAAATGTGTGAAATATTTCGAAAATTGTCTGAAAATTTCCCTAAATATAAAATAATAGCGCACTGTCGGATACCGAGTTCGATCCCCTCCCACTCCCAAACATATTTGAGAACCAAAATTCTGACTCGGCGGTACATTTCCCGATATCTTTGAAGAAGAAAAAAGCCTGACCGACCGACCCTACCCGAGAGGTCAGTTTGTCCGTACAACACGTTCCCCCCCCCCCCCCCATAGCCTTAATTAGAGAACTGAAAAGAGGTTTGAAAAGGGTAACCGCCGCACATCTCCACATGTATGACTAGGGCATTTCTTTAACATGACTAACTTCTATTGACTTTGACAACTGCTTTATTATCTTGTTGAAGTTTAAATGTAAATTTCAAGTGTAATCTGACCTACCTTTTTGTTATTGTCTTTGATGGTATGCGGTGATAAACTATCAAAATCTCTGCAAAAAAAAGTCAAAATTTCCAATTGGTCATCAGCAAATGGCAACACTTGAACCCGCACATACTTCTGCCCACATTTTCTTTATACTTCACAGCCCTTTTACGGCAATCTTATATGTACTTTCCTAATGATATACTTCCTTTTAACATGGATTGTGTTAATTTGGTTCAATAATCCTCACGTAGGAAAAGGTTGCAACTTGTAAAGACAATAAAAGTAATATGCTGCCTTTTACCACTGCATGATTTATGGAGACAAAAATCTAGCTTTGATCATGTTAAAAGGAAGTATACTGTTAGGAAACTTCATATAAGATACTTTCTTTTGCCATAAAAGGGCTGTTCAGTGAATTCCACACAATAAGGGTAGTCTTCAATGGGAATTTATTTCTTAATAGTGGTTTTGTTATAAATACAACAATTTATAAATTGAAGACTAAGACCAAGACCTAATTGAAGACTAAGACCAATACCTAATTGAAGACTAAGACCAAGACCTAATTGAAGACTAAGACCAATACCTAATTGAAGACTAAGACCAAGACCTAATTGAAGACTAAGACCAATACCTAATTGAAGACTAAGACCAAGACCTAATTGAAGACTAAGACCAATACCTAATTGAAGACTAAGACCAAGACCTAATTGAAGACTAAGACCAATACCTAATTGAAGACTAAGACCAAGACCTAATTGATGGCTTGAATTGACTCAAGTCACTGATAGACCTGAAACTGACCTTCAGTGAAAAAACCCTGAAAATGCTAAAAGAAACATGAAAAACAGTGTGGAATTAGGGTAAAATAGCTCAAATTGGACTAAAAACAAAAGAAAATATGTCAATTTAAGCAACAATAAAAGCTGAGCAATAAAAACTGAAATCAGCTTAAAAGTTTCAGGCCTGCACTGAGAGCAATGACTCGACACAAGATGCTGTTTCACAACTCTTCAAAAGGAGATTTCCTAAACATTAATAGTAAACCTACAACAGGGTGTATCAGAACAAACTGCACCGTGTTTCTAAAATACAAAATTATTATTGTTTAAATTTAAACAACTTAAAGGGGCATTAAGAGATGTCGTGGAGGCAGCGCCCTCAATCAGAAAAATATATGGTAAAAACTGGGATTTGTATATTTTTACAATTGAATTACATGTATGAACTTACACCTTTGAGAATTAAAAAAAATCAGCCCTCTTTGTACAACAAAACGTTGATTCAAAAGTGCTGATCTCCGCTAGATCTGCATATTACGTCAGACAGTATCCCCTGCAGCACGCGTGATAAATATTGCGAACCATATTTGCATAGAGGGCGTTTTTCAATAAATAGCGATGGTATTGTTTTCAGTCAAGTTTTGCTGTCCTGACCATTTGGAATGGGGGTTTACTTGGCCGCGAAGTTGGCCATTGTGATGACAACCCTGTGACGTGAAAGGAGCTTAAGCTCTATTCTAATTGGATATTCGGATGAAGAGATCACAAAAGTAACCAATCACAGACGCTTTTAAGAAATTAATAGTAGATCAATGGCAAACAAGCATAACAAATTAAGCTCTACTTTGATTGGTCACTCATATGATCATATTACATAAGTATCCAATCAGAAACAGCGTTAGAAGGGTAGAAGTGCAGAGGGGTTAACCTCTATCGCACTCTCCAATACTTACACTAAATCTGGTCTATATTTATTAATGATTGCACAAAATGCTAGGCCATTCCTCCACGAGGTGGTTAGATTGGTGACTTTGACACCCCTATAGCCCTTGGTCGTCTCTTTACACCATTCTAGAAGCTGCTGACTCGGGGCGTTCCTGTTATTTTTCTTTGGACTCCGCTGCAAAAGTAAAACATTCACTTAATACTATAATAAGTGTGTGCGATGGTGGGGTGCATTTGTTTCTGATGCCAAACTTGGACACACTAGTGACAGTTATGAAACAGTGGACACTGCTTCCAGCGTGGACCGTCCATGATCTCCCGATAGGTGCAAACGCATGTAAAGGGGTTGTAGATGAATATGGCTAGGACGTCCTCTATTTTCATAGTAATATATCATCCACAGTTTGTTGCAATTTGACATATATTGATACACAAATCTACCTCAATTAGGCGTGGAGAAAACACACATATAATAATAATAATAACTCGGATTTACAACGCGCACTTATGTATCCTTTTTGGATGCTCCAGAGGTGATTGCCATTTTTATTATGCTGTCATTAAGAAATTGTTACAATCATTTCGCTTCATCTACGTGGATGCTGGCTAGGCGCACATCCATATCAGCACTTAGATTGTAATAACAGCTACCCAATCTCACTTGGGTCAACGAGGCAATTGAGACGAAGTATCTTGCCCAAGGATACAAACACATTGGCCATGGCGGGGCTAGAACTCACAACCTCATGATTATTATGAATCCTGCTCTGTTCCGCTGGACCACACATGCTCTCAAAAAAGGGGTATGCTCTTGTGGGTTTGGTCATAACTGACGCACGTCACATGAGGTTGACCTCGCGTAAAAGTACTCAAGATATCAACCTCACCTCAAAAACGGTGCAACAGACATACGTGGTGCGCAATACGCAAGCTCAACTTCACAGCTCTGATTGTGAGTTTTCAAGCATGCGCATTAAGCTGATCGAAGTGCGCCCACATATGTCGACCTGTGGCCAGGAGAATATACCATTGCATGTAACCAAATATAAATGAACAAATTAAAAACAGACAAACACATCCTCACCACTCTCTCCCGCTTTGTAGGCGATTCTGGTACAGGTTCCTCCTTCTTCACCGTCTTCGGAGGCGGGGCATCATGTCCACCTCTTGACTTGACACTTGCCCTCATGGATGACCTTTGCTCCCTAGTGATGGGCGGTACTATATTTACTGTGGGTTCTTTGCTGGTTGGAGAATTTGGCGCCTTCGGTGCTTTTCTTTTGCTGTGTCTATGCTGCGAGTTACCCCTTTTAAAGCTGAAAAAGATCAAATCACACCCATAGTAAATTACCATTTACTGGTGTTAACGTATACTTATTGTTTGCAAATGATGCCACTTTTCTACTAAAATTTAAACAATGTGAATAACTCAGACCTGCCATCTTCTAAACTCACAAAACTGTATTTTAAATCCCAAAAGTCGTATTTTACCATACAAAACCGTATTTTTGTCAAAATAACACCTAATCAAACTTGTAACTAACGAAACTGACGATTTAAAAAATTAAAAAAATAGCGTGATTTGCGCCAGCGTTTGTGCATTACTTTGCTTGGTGCTTGCTTGTCCGAATGTGGTTTGCAATCTCATATGACCCACAGCCGAAGCTAAAATACGGACTACATAATAGTTACACATCCAGCGGCCGAAACTCTGCTTTCGCTACATAATAAACAACATGGCAGACGTCAGCATGGAAATATCAATGCCAAGCAATTTTGCTGTTTTCTAGTTTATTTTCAATAGTCTCATTCACGTCGTTTTCGAGTTTTTTATTATTATTTTTAATGGGATCTGGGAAAAGGGAAAAATTGTATTTTTGTGAATACATATCATATAGTCCTATGTTCACCTAATTTCCGTACAAAATACGGCAAAATCGTACTAGTTGGCAGGTCTGTTAACTACTCAACATTTTGTTCATGAAAATGATTACAGTCAGGAAATAAGAGAACAGGCTATGAATCTAATACCGCACTAAAGCAATTATTTTGTTTGTTGTTTTGCCCTCAGCGACGACCCTTAAATCTTAAAAACTAAGGTCGCCATTTTGTTTACGATTTAAATTAAATCGTTGCATGAAAATGTTACAATGAGACGCAATTACGCCGTACGCCTTGACACCGAAATCTAACAATGCCAAATACCCCAGATGGCACAGTGACCGAGGCCAAAGTTCATTAGTACTCGAGCTTGTGCATAATACACTTACTCGTTTGATTCGGATTCCGGTGATACCGCCCTCTGCTCTTCTATCCTCACAACTTTCTGTTCCGATCTACCTCTCTCCTCGGTTACTTTGTCTACGGGATCCGGGTCGGTATCGTCGTTCAGCTCGGAATCATCGAATGGATTGCTGGGATCGCTGGAGCGGCGTGACGAGGCAAAACTGTTGTTTGAAGATCGGGTCTTTTTCGAGTCGTGACGGTTGAATGGATCTATAGAGATAAAAACAAAATAAAATATAGAAGTATTTTTCAAGAGTAAACAACAACAACAATCTCAAAAAAAAATCTGTTCTCAAGCCTTTCCACGCGGCTACTAGTTTTACCATATTCAAAACAGATGTATTACTAAACCAATACTAGGCATGTTTGTACTTATTGTAATGCCATTCTCATTGTGATTTCAAATGTGGTGATGAAATTCAATTTTGAAACATTTTGTGAAACTTTGGAACAGTCGTCGTCTGCAGAACCATATTTAAAACAGATTTTTCACAAACCTTTCCCAATTTTTAAGTCTCAAGAATTACTGAACCAATACTAGACATGTTTGTACTTATTGTAATGCCATTCTCATGGTGATTTCAAATATGGTGATGAATTTCAATAATTATGACATTCTTGAAACATTTTGTGAAACTTGGAACCGTCATAGGAAAATTATGGGTTTCTGGTAAACATATGGGTCCATTTCCCTGAAAATTGGTAAATGTTTGGGTCGATTTTAATTTTGCTGGCAGCACATCCCTACCAAACAAATATCCGAGTTCCCCCCCCCCCCTACACCGGAACTTATCCCCACAGCAATGAAAAAAATCCCAATTTTATTTATATTTATTTATTTGAATGACAAAAAAAAGTCTTCTTTCCCAAATTCTCCCCATTTTTAGGTATACACTGAGCCAAAAAAGAAACTTAATTTTTTTTAACAGATCACCATAGGGTCAGTGCACATTTCTCTTGTGTCATTGAAGCAAACAATTAGTTATTGACTGCCATTTGAAGCAATACATTGCAGTAATATTGTATCCAAATTTGGAACATTTTCATGCACAGAATTTTATTTGGTGATCTGTTAAAATTGTATAAGTTTCTTTTTTTATAAGTTTCTTTTTTGGCTAAGTGTATATTTCCATATACATGTACACAGGCATGTAATACAACAGAAATATGACCTCATTGATTTGGATAAATACGACATGTTCCTAAGGATACTGGCATTCCATACAAAGCCCTTAAACCATAACAATCTCAACAATTTCATTAAAAACCTCCAATAATATTTTTGAATACATAACTCTTTTGTAACATGATGGTTATGAACCATGAAATAAAAACAGTGTTTGTCTGGCAAAATAGGTCTGGTAAATCCGCCAACAAAAAATTAAAACATTTTAGACTTTTTAAAATCATTAACCCTGACTCTACTACCAGTTAGTAAGATCGAATAAAAAAATACGAATTTTTAAATTCGTGTGGCGAATTCATGGAGGCCGCCATTTTTAAAATTACGTCATTATAGTTGCTGCTAATAACGCCCGTTTTTTTACCTTTTCTTGAATGGAGTGCCCAGTTTATCATTAATTGAACTAAATTTGAGTGAAACTCAATTCCAGATGATATTTTGTGCTTTCAATTGACCCCGAAAAACAAATGACGTCATTTTTAATGCCAAAACCACCTCTTACACGAACGAATTTGTTCCAATTTTTTTGGTTTAAAATCACTTTTTACTCCTTTTTCCGTCGATAGATTTTTCTCGACGTCGGTGAAAAGTTAGTAAATACATTTAACTATCGGATTCACAAGTGTTAACATACCCCCAAATTTATAGAATTTCCTCGCAACCAAAACACTGTAATTGCTATATACTTAACTGTGTACATCTGGGACACTAATATACTCTTTTTTTAAAATGGCGGCCCCCTAAGTCGGACATGAATTTAAAAATGCACATATTTTAATTCGATCTTACTGACTGACTTCGTGGCACGATCAGACGGGCTATAATATGCGGATGAAAATCTTGAGATTTTCAAAGCTCACTCCTTGGCTCACGCCCATGCAGATGATTCCCGGTGCCCAAAGAGCTGGTCTTTCTCCACTCTTTTTGACTTTGATAGTTTTAGCCCCCCCCCCCCCCCCCCCATCAAAACACACCTTGGGAATCCCCCTCCCCCATCAAAACACACCTTGGGAATCCCCCTCCCCCCATCAAAACACACCTTGGGAATCCCCCCCCCCCCCCCCCTCATCAAAACACACCTTGGGAATTAGGGTTAATGCATCATATCATAGTATTAGTGGCATGTCAACATTTTGTACTGGACTCTGAATATTATATAATGTTTATATATTTGGCTGAAATTGTGATGGGATACTGGGGATTTTGAAGTCTGTGCAGGGGCAGGGGAGAATCCAGCTTTTGAAGTTGAAGTTGAGGTCGGGGGAGGGAGAAGGGACGCAATATTTAGAGCCTTATCACTAACGGCGTCCAGGTGGGGGTTTAGCATGTCTGAATGGCCTAGAAAAGCTCCCCTTGCTATTCATATTCACATACCTTTGTAATAAAACCTAAAGACTTGGTTCAGAGATGTGTCCCCCTCTTTTTTCTTTTTCTTAATAAGATTTTCATTTATTATCATGTTCATATCCTCCCCCCCCCCCCCCCCCCCCCCCCAATAAAGAGAAGTACATCAACATCTACTAAAACATTTTTAGATCAATAAACTTTAATTACATTCCCCTACAACACAGCATGATCTTTTCTTGTATTGATTTCCCTCACACAAGAGTAGGCACATCCCAGGGTACCTTTTTAAATTATAATTAAAGTACCCGAATCAAAGAAAGAATAAATTGACTTCTTTTTTCAGAATTCTAATTAACCACTTTGCTTTATTGGCTTATCCTGGCTTAAACCAATTATTTACATGAAAGGCCTATAAAGGCCTATATAACTATTATACAAGTGAAAGGCACATCTAAATAGGCCTATACCAATTAAGTGAATGAAAGGCCTATTATAGGCCTACACTTTTTAATCAAGAATATAAAGTAATTGGTCATACCCAATTGAATATTGACAATTTATGGATAGATACCATTTAATAATTTTGGTTTAAGTTGTTGCACTTTTATGGGGGCACTGACTCATCTCCTAACCATCACCTATTTCAAATAAAATAAGACCAAACCATTAGATATTTGGGTGAAGGGTTATGAAATTGGGATGAGGATTATAGTTTTATTTAATTGTCTTAGTGGTGGCTTTTCTACAAACAGGAATATATACAACTATGTAACACTAATACGGTGCCCTTCCCCCTACCAGTTGCTTCGTCATCTTCCATTTTGAAATGGGTGATTGATTGCCAACCCCCCCCCCCCCCCCCCCCCCCGACTCCCTGAAAAACACCCCACCACCTAATGGTTCATCCCTTTCTGGTATTCTTTCTGGTCACTGAACTATTTGGACCATTTTGGCAATAAATCATCTATCTAAAGCAATACATAATGACATGACAGGTAATAGTAATAAATGTATAGAAATTTGTAAAGCCAAAATGCAAGGTCTCTCTTCTCTAAAGTACTAGGCCTACATAAATAATACAAATGGTCCAAAATGACATAACATAAGGCCAAAATTTTTTTTTGTTTGGTTGCCCTTTCACCTCAATCTTTTTTTGGGTCGGTAGGTCGATATTTCTTTTTCTTTTTTTTCTTCTTTTTTTAGATGTCAAAGTGAATTAGATATGTTTTATCCCCGAATATAAGTGTTTTTACAAATGTAAAATGGAAGATGAAAGGGATTTTACATGATTTTTACATACATTACCAATCTTTTTTTACACAAACAATTCACACTCAGACAAATCAGATATCTATAAACTTGATGTAGTGCATATCATATGGTGTCTTGAAATATATGCAATATTTAATTTGAAAAATATCTGCTTCGTCAAAATGTTGAACCAAATAGGGGAATCAATTGCACTTTCTATGTTCGCATTCCATTTAAATAAATATATTAATATTTCTATGACGCAATAAAACAAAAGTATAAGTTTTAATGTTAATATTTTATTCAATATTTTCTTGGAAACGTTCATGCACAATAGAATAGAAACACGCCAAGGTGATCGAGCGAAGCATGTGAGGTGAGGTGTTGTGTTTACGATTGTCATGTACCCGCCCGGGGTGGTACATGCTCTTTTAGCATCAGCCTAGAAGCTCCTAGAGAGGAATAAAATATGTATGGCCTAAGAATATGTGTCTGCAATACATTTTAAATGAACAGCAACCGTAATTCACCATCTCGTAAACATTTATATTCATGAAATCAAATTTATTTGTTTGAATTTTTTTTTTTTTTTTTTTTTGAAGAAAAAAAAGAAAAGAAAAAAAATGCGACTGAGATTTTTTAATATTTACGGTCGGTCGGGAAAGGGCAACCAAACATTTTTTTTTGTTTTGCCTAATGTAGGCCTATAGCCTAATGATTTGATCAGGTTTTATAAAATAAATGGATTTTCAAAACAAGATTTTACATTTTTTGTTTAATGGCAAGCTCTGCAGCTTTCTTCCATATTATATAAATAAGTAGCGACATGAGAACAGTTTCTTTCATTCGCAACAAAATTGATAGTATTAGCAACGGGTAAACCAAACATGCTTGATTTGATCATATTTAATGTCCTTGAAAGGCTACAATGTTGATATACTGCAGTCAGAATAAAGTATCTCATATAAAATGCACATTTTGATCAGAAGCCAGGCCCGTGTGGATGTAGTTGCTTTCAATTTTTTAACCCTGGAAGTTTTTACCAACGTTCAGAACTGAACTAGAACTGAAAATGTTGTGAATATACTGCAACTAAAAAGGGTTAGTTATAATTAGAGGCAGCAATCAATCCTGAAATCAGTTGAAGATTGGGCCGGGAGACGTCACTCAGATACTTTTTTGGTTGGGATGTACTGCCAGCAAAATGAAAATTGGCCCGAACATTTACCAACTTTCGGGGGACAATGGACCCATATGTTTACCAGAGACCCATCATTTTTCTACAGATTTGACAGATTTTGCTAAAATTTCGGGGAAATACAGCAAATTTTAAGGATATTAGACCAATAAATTTACCACAAATGTCAATGAAAAGGGGTAATCAATTTACCAGACGAGTGAAAAATGGGACCTCATTTGGGGGCACATCCCAATGACCCCATATCTACTAAGTGCCCCCCACCCCCGGGATTAAAGTCTAACATTTCCCTAATAAAGTGTAATTGTGGGCACATCTCTGACTTACGGTGACCCCAAATGAGAAACACTTATTTGACCAGATGCAACAGTTGATCGACATCAAAGTCTGGTCACAAAAATTGCCAGAAAAAAAACCCAACTCAACAATTGCAATCTGACCTATCCACCCTGCCTTACTGTTGGCAAGTAATGTATAAACCTTGGGCAATCTTATGAGAGTAACAAGCTATATGGTTTTTTTTTTGTTGCCTAAAGGTACAAAAATTAATTGTGATTTATCTGGTTTGTGTTGCCATGGTTACACAGATAAATGGATGATAGTTGCTTGGTTACTTCATCATTACATTGTGTTCGTCCATGTATCTCTCAAGGGGAACTAGATGATCACTTATCTTATGAGCACTGAAAGAAACCAAGCGAGGGCGGCAGATAACATTTATGGTGTTCAAAGATTGTGTGATGTTTCTTGAAATAAATTGATTCTATTAAAATTTAAAAATTACAAATTTGATACAAGCCATACTTCATATACTTCACCAATCAGATATATGATATTAATAAGGTAAAGTTATTTTCGCAAAATTGGCACAAAAATGACATGATATCATCATTAAAAAAATATTTTGACTCATTATGAATTGATAAACCATGTTATAATGTTGGTATATAGATGTACCTTACATTACAACACATTTCAAAAATCAATGGTATGTTGATGCCATGGCAACCAGCATTAATATCCTTCAAATCCTTTAAATTTGACTCAGATTTTACCCATTTTCGATGAATTTGAAGGATATTAAAGCTGTTTGCCATGGCATGCGGACACCATTGACTTTTGAAATGTCTTTTAATGTAAAGTTCATCTATAAACCAACATTATAACATGGTTTATCAATTCACATTGAGTCAAAATATTTTTTTAATGATGATAACATGTCATTTTTGTGCCAATTTTGCAAACAAATGACCAAAATGGCCTATTTTGGCCAACTTGTCTTTTTCAAAAGGTCACAGTTCAAAAACTATTGATCTACGATCAAAGTTGTGATTGACTTTTTTGTTTAAAACACTCATCCCAACAATATAATATACTTTTCATAGTCAATAGCTCATTTTTTAGTTTTTTTAACATTTTAAATTTAGTTTTTGACTTCCCATTGAAACACATGTGACCTTTGACCCTAAATCGAGGTCTAGGGTCATAATGTGCAACCTACGAACGTGGGATAAGGTAAAATATTGATCAGGCATATATTAGCTTCATTTTAAGCCACATTTCATCTATCCTCTAGATGGAGAGTGCTAGAATTGTTTTCTGAAGGAATAAAACATGCACGGCCTACAGTCTAATAAGAGAGGAGGATGCCTCTTTAAATTGTTTCTATTTCATGGTTCGGGGGAGGGGGGGGGGGGGGGGGTCACCACAAAACTTGCTTAAAATGCTTATAAGAAAGAAGCAAAGCTGTTACAAACATCTTAAACTCTGTTACACCCAAACAAAAAAGTTATGAATGAAGAAGAAGATAAAAAGAAAATTGAAAAAAACCAAATAGAAAGGAAGCGGGAGGGGACACACTTTAAATGTTATTTTTTTGATTTGGCCTGAAGGGGAGTGGCAGTGGTTTTGCTAAATAAGTGAGCGATAAAAAGTCAATTTGGATTAAATTATGTCAAATAATCCATCACAGGTAGTGTTAGAAAACATTGATTAGGTAAATAGTCCTGGAATTTCATCACACCATTGAATATGTATTGATTTCATAGTAGGTCATGACCATCTGAATCTATATATTATTATCTTCTTCCCAATAATTACATCACAACATTTCAGAAGAGCTACCCAGGGGGCTAGTAACACAAGTTTGATTTGGATAGCGGTGAACAATCACACAATTTGGAGTTGTAGGCCTATCCATGAAGATACCACTTTTCATGCAAAAGTTACCCATACATACCAGCTGATTACATCCATAGTTTAATCATCACATTTTCCTTTTCCATTTGTTTGAAAATAACCACACACAAAAAAGATGTTCAGACCCCATTCATTAGAATTGACCCATGCTCATATCAAATTTGTGATGCAGCACATCAAAAGGGAGGACTTTGCGGCTGTGTGTTTTCAAGATATAGATGAAAACAGACAGGAAAAAAATATAGAAAATAATAAGAATTTAGGAGTCATTTTCACTCGTAAAATCTGAATACCTTAATCAGTTTCGATCAATTTGGTGTCATTTTAAATCTTAGAAAATGCTCTGAGAGCACACATAATAAACTCAAAATTGACTTCACCTGCAAAGTCCTGTCCCCCCTCCCCTTTTTTATGTGCTGCATCACATTTCACATTGAATTGACAAAAAGGGGACAATTGAAATCCTGAAATTGATAATTTTGCATGTGTTTGGGGCCCCTGCCTGTACTAACTTACAATACATACACTGAGTTCTCCCTTCCTCCCCTCCCTAACCCCCACTCCCTTGGAAACTTTTACATTTCATTACTCAGCACATATCAGTATCAACAGGGACAACTAAAGACATTCCCCATTCAATTCACACAAAGAAAAAGAAAGACAGAAAAGAGTTAAAGGGAGAGCAAAGAGATGAAGAAAAAAATCCATAGGATCATCGATTTGTTTGTGCCCATTCAAAACATGATGACGAATCGCTATTCACCTGTGTACTCTGCTCAAGACCCCCTGAAGTCTGCTGCGTGATTGCTTAGTTATGAATAATTAAACAAGGCTCTATCTATCCATCACTCTCTTTTATGATGACATTGTTCCCATACAATCGAGCTGATCTGTCTTTATAAATACTTTCACCAAGCAAAGCAAAGATAATTTATGTTAAGTTTTTTTGGGGGGATTTGTAAGTGCTTAAAATTGTTAGCCAAAAGATCAGATATAAATCATTTCAAAATTTTCCCTTTCTTGAGCAGAACTGAAAACAATAAGCTTCACCTCAAACTCCATCCACCCCCAACCCCACACCCAACCAAGTTTGTTTTCCATCACACACTATATTTATTATGGCAACCTTTTTTCTTTCTATTCTTTCAGTAAATAAAAATCAATACTTATTTTCTAATTTTTTCAACAAGTTATTGCTATTGTTTCAGGGGTGTAGAGGCCACAAATAAAAAACTCGGAAAACAGACAAAAAAACTCGGAAAAACAGCGTAAAATTTGGTAAAAATGCCAAATATAGGCTGAAAAGAAAAGAAAAGGTTAAAATGTTGGCATAAGAAAAAGAAAAAAGAGAGGAAATCAGCTAAAAAGAGGAACTCTCACACCCCTGTTGTTTATGCCTCCCCCCCCCAAAAAAAATGGAGGGGGGAATTAAAAAATGGGAAAAAGCTGTGGGGAAAATTGACATTCTTTATTGTCACTTGTCCATGTTGTTGGCCCAAGCACATGTGTAAGTTGTGTAATGAATAATTAAACAGCCTCCCATTAACAGCGTTCCCCATGTACTGGACATCAATAACTTGATAATGCTTGAAACCGTTGTAATCCGCTCAAGACGGGCTACTCGTCTTTTGACCGGCTCACTCTCCTATACTGATTTCAGGATTAGCGTATCGAAATATTGTAGTAATATTGAGTCGATGTATGGACTTTAAGAGTTAGAGGAAATATTCTGATTTAATCCCACTTAAGTGTGCGATACTGATCAAGATTATAGATATTCTATTGGAAGTACGGAGAAGTGATACAACATATACGCAAATAGTTCAAAAAGTAAAATATATTAGGACTTGAATAATAAAATGGTGATACTTTATGGGACAGGGGCATTGGTTGCTGAAAATAGTTCGTTAAAGGAGAACAGTACTATTCATGAAACTAAGCATTATATGGTAGGAAAATAATTATTTGACATATATTTACCATTTTTATTGAACACAGAACTATAATATTCAATCAAACTTAAAAACGAAAATATCAGTACATGAAACAGAGATGTTGGAATCTCATAACTATTTAATCATCAATATGGCAATGTCTATACAGGCGATTTTGCCTTTAACTTACGGATGTGGTCTGTATAATAATAACGCTACATGTCTGAGCGCTAAATTTCCATGGCAAAGATTTCCTTTAATGTTTAATTGTTTATAATATATTATGTAGGAAACACCGTAATTTCAATTTCCCCCCCCCCCCCCCCCCCAATACCATGTCTCTATATGATGACCATATCATTTTGGTAGGGCATGCTATCCTGGGTCTCATAAGCAGGGCTGGATTTTTTTCAACCAGCTATGTTGACCTGAAATATTTGTTGAGTATTATATTAAGTCACAGGTTCCCATTGACAATTTAATGGTGAGACATTAAAGGCCTATATTATATGATAGGAGCACTCTTAACTAGAAAACTGGAAGTTGAGGACAAAAAGATCATTCAAAAGTTGAAAGTTTGAGAATTTGGGCAAATATTTAGATCGGTCAATAAATGGACATTATGCTTCCGGTTACAATGAAGGGATGAAAAACTAGATATCTTCTGGTTTGCATAGGATCGACAGACAGCCTAAATACTAAAGACACTTTGCAGATAATTAACACAAAGGTAGACAACTAATTCAGACCGCGACATACGTACGTACAGTCTATAATTATTTCTTGAGGGGAAGGACAGAAGAAAAGATCAAACTTGGACGTGTATTGAAATTGAAATGAATATGCATATCCAAATGTGTGTGCATGTCCCGTAAATGTCTTTCGCCAAGATCGTCCCCATGCCTCTTCCTTTCTACAATCCCCTAACAACCCATCCCCGGTCTCCCCCTCACCTCCCCCAATCCAATCCAACCCATCATCTAGCCCAAATTCATAACTTACCATTCAATTCTGCAAATGCATATTCATAGAGATTAAATGGATCATCACCATCGTACATCTCTGTAAACTTATATACTGACTGATCTCCTCATTGATCTTCCCTATGCCCGTCCCCTTCCTCAACCCCCTCCCCCTCCTTACTCTCTCACAATTATCATAACCAAACCCGGACCTTACCGTCTAATTCTCCAAATGCATCTTCATCTAGATTGAACGGATCATCATCATCGTCCATCTCCGTAAGCTTATACTGACTGGTGAGCTCCGAGATCTTCCCCGGCGTCAATTCCCGATCAAACTCATCGTCTTCGTCGTCGAAATCGTCCAGATCGGCGATGTCCGGCTGGTGAAAACTGAGTATACTGGCCAAACTCTGCATGTCATCATCTCTGTGAGGAGGCAAGATAGTTTTGTATGTACAAAAGATGAGATATTTGAGCCTCTCCAGCAACCAATCTGTGAGTTTTATGATAACCTCTCTTTTAGTAGTTATAGTCAGAGGACACTTCCTGCCCAGAATCTGATGTATTACAAAGCCAAGTATGCCTACAAGCACAAAACACTGATATACACATGGTAGGCGTAGGGAAATAGTTACAAATGGTGAAGCTACCACGAGGAGATTTCTCAAAATTCGTAGACATAAAGTCACAATCATATCACCGCCTAGTCATTGATACAGTTCCCCCGAGGAAAGTTGGTTTTGAGGTCTTTTTCCCGCTAGGTAACCATTCCGAAGCAACACGTTGGAATATTTTGTTGCGTGACTTGTTTATGTAATAACGCAGGCCAGCAGTCAACACACTGATATTGATATTGAAAAGCATGAGTAAAATTATTGAAATGCATAGCCTTATTAATAGATTGCAATTATTACGACACAGACATAAACTAAATAAAAGCCTTTTATCTCCTCGTTTCAAAGGTATATCTTGTATTGATATATAGCATTAATATTTTGTTACGTTACTCGCAGTCCACACGTCCACAAATCAAGAATTAAAATGCACCTTTTTTACCCAGCTGATAACTAATTACAATGATGTTTGCACATATAAATTGTAATTTTTAAGTTCTTATCTCAGTGCACTATATGTGACTATGCACTTTTTGAACTACAATGTATTTACACTGACAATGTAACCGCAAAGCATTAAAATCATTCTTTACATACTTCCCACATTCACCACACTTCATAGTCTCTCTAAAACACTTACTTCTACAGAAAAGTGTTACAATTTGTACATGAGAGTAGCTATTTATTGTGTGTCTGTCGGCTATTAGATAATGGAAACAAGTTCATATGTATATATGGCTATGTACATAAATACTGGACAGGTTTATCTGGAAGGACAGGTTTATCTGGTTTTGATAATATAATTGTTGGCATTAGTTTTGTTCAAACTAGTATTTTATATCATACGGTTGATGAAATATCTTAAATTAAAAAATACATTCGATTGACTATTCATACATCAAATCAATGCAGCAATGGTAAGGGTACCGTAGGGTGTACTGTTTAGGGGTAAGATATAGACGTTATTCATAATTGGCGCATTTATGTCAAAAGAGGGCTGTGTTATCCAACTGAGCATGCATGGAGCAATTAGTGCTCCGAAAACGAGCCCAGCGATGTCGCCGATACGAGAGTGATGTAGTTTTGCAATGTGGTGAACTTTGCACTAATCATAAAAAAGTCTTCATACTTCTGAGCTGTTCAATATTTGACCATTCGTGAAATAAACTTGAATGTATAAACTATCTATTCCACTAGTTTGAAATGAAATGTTTGCTGGTAACCGACAAAAATGGAGAAGTTCACAGTTCATTCCATTGCAGTAAAAGTACGCGATTGTAATTATTATCGGCGAACTAATTGCTCTGAGCATGCTCAGTTAGAATTCACACCCTCTGTTGACGTAAATGCGCAAATTGTGAATAACGTCTATAAAATAGGGTTTTTAAAGTAATGAATATGAAGACAAATTTGCAGTAGTTGTCCGTACTGTATATATGTGAAAATCAGACACAATTAGGCAAGATATCAACATTGAGCTTGTATTTGATTATTGTAGTAGAGATCTTCCGCTTAACAATGGTACTCTTTTTTTAAGCGGAGTTATATAATTTTTCAGTTATAGTCTTTATGAAAACTCCAAACTGAGATATCATCCTTTAGAGATGTACTTATAATGTACTAACGATGTACTTTTTTTTTTTTTTTTTTTTTTTGGTTTGAATTTTTAATCTGAAACTTTCACATTAATGTTATAAACACTCTGAAAATTAATTATTTACAAGAATCACCTCCAATTAGGGTTTGGGCTATTACTCAGTTTGGAGCTCTGCCCAATTCGTGAATTAAAAAGAAATTTGGAAGAAATGAAACGGTCATTTGATCTTGTTGTGTGCATTCATTGGCGGCATAGCTACAGGTAACCCACCAAGGGTCATTCGGGGGGGGGGGGGGTGCAATTAACAATTCAGGGGAGTTAAAGGGTTTTATATACTTATCTCCAATTTCATGGCGTTTCTCGTCGTGGGGAATCAATACCAATCCTAAACCTGCAGCAGAGGCTTTGTCCCAGGACCTACCGGGCCGGGGCCCTTATGTAATGTGGGCCTGCTGGACCCCACGCCACTCTCGTGCCCCCGGGATGACAAGCCTCCTGGCTACGCCCATATGTCGCAAACAGTCCATGAAATCAATTGACTTCAAAACTCATAAAACGATAAATTTTGTATTTATTTCATTAAGCCTACCAAAGAATGGAAATTAACTACCCAGTATGGGGAGCACATACCTAAATAGGTATCGCGACACGCTATCGTCGCGATCACTCAAAGTTTATCACGACAATAGTTCCTATTTGGCGGGAAAGAGAGTTATTTTTTGACGGTTTATGATATAATTTTTCACTAATATGTTGTGTTTGAAATGTGTAGTTGATGTTCTGACATTTAAACTAGGTGATTTGAGGTCAATTTTAATTTCACGGACCGATTTACACACGCGGCGATATCCAGACCGGAGACCGAATTTAGGTAGGCATATCACTACGTTGTTACGCGGCGGCTTATAGCAAAAAAAGTGCACGAGAAAGTTGCCTTCATATTCAGATATGTTGTAGATTACCCTTGTGAGTAAAACATATCAAAATTTCATTGAACCAAACCCACTAATATAGAAACTAGAGCCATTTAAGTAAGCCTTTTTAAACAGTAAAGTCTATGGAGAGCGTCTTGGTGCTGTGCTCCCTTATAGCGCCAGGTTCCTGATCTCCCGCGTGCTCCGATCCAGTGTAGGTGTATTACACAATGCAATAAATAAAAGTCGGGTTTCACCCAAATCTATGCGTTTTGATATCTACTGGGCAGTGTATTTATGGCATAGGCCAACTTTGTCCGGTTTAAAAAAACAGGGGGGGTGTGTGGTTGCTCTTTTTTAAACAAAAACACGGCGTTATTTCAGTTGATGTGTTATAGGTGGGTTAGGTCGACATAATCAGAGACTGATCAAAATCAAAATCAGTTGGATTTGAGTCAATCAAAGTCTTTCATTTGTACTAGCACTTCCCCTTTAAAGGGTGTTTTTTTTAAAAATGGTTGGAGATTAAAATGTAATTCAAAGAGAGCATCTAAGATGTTATATGGTACCATTAAAGACAGGGTGCAGATGTAGAGGCATGAGGGGAGACGGTCTCAATTTAATTTAACAATGGGCCACTTTAAAAACTAAGAGTGACCTCTAAGTGACCTCTGGTAATATTAACACTGTCCAACTTTCAATGTCACCAAATATTTAAAAAATGACAAAATTGTTGAATTTTATTACCATATTTGGAATCACCATGTGAAATGCATTGAAATAAGCACAAACATGCCTAGTATTGATTCAGTAATCCTGTGGATAGACCTTGAAAGTTGGGAAAGGTTTTTGAAATTTCTGTTTTGCATATGGTAAAACCAATAGCCGTGTGGAAAGTGTTAAATGAAAACCCAGGACCATTATACCATGTAAAGGAACCAACCAGCTTCTAATGGGCATGTGTGGCGCAGCAGAGAGAGCACTGGATTCATAAGCCAAAGGTTGTGGGTTCGAGTCCTGTTGTGGTCAACATGTTGTGCTCTTGAGTAAGGAACTTTACCGCAATTACTTCTCTCCACCCAGTGATAAAATGGGTAGCTGTTTGCCGATAATCACAATATAAGTGTCTGATAGGAATACGGGCCATTATCAGAATTTGTAAGATAGGCAGCAATAACCTAAGTGAAGCGAACTGATTCTGATGTATCCTATCCGAGCAGCGGAATAAATGTAAAGCGCTTTGAGCATACTTAATTTTATAAAGCGCTATATAAAAGCTAACATTTATCTTTCTATTTTGATCCATATTTCTGACTTTAGACCAAAAAGAAGGGGGTAGTGTAACAAAACCTAAAAACTTACGTGGCACATCCTTCTTTTAGCAGCATACAGGATATCGTAAATGACAGTGTCCCCGATACACATTTCTTGCTGCTTGGTCTAAGCTCTATCTGCATCTGTTTTTGTGACGGCACGAGTGTGGCATAATTACGCATGTTCACGGTGCCCTGGGCTAGAGGGCGCCGTTTGCCTTTCTTTGACTCCTGTGGATAAATTAATATAATAATAAATGTAATATGTGTGTATAAAATATCAGTATGGGTGTATCATCACATGGTAACACTTGAAGAATTGGTAGTCTTGAAACACTGATTTGTTGATGAACTTCAGGTCAAAGGTCATGTAGAAGAGGTAGGTCATCAGAGTAGCTCAGAATGTATATTAGGGGCACTATTGGTATTTATATATCCTTTGAAAGAAACATGAAAGTGACATCTTTCAGGTTTATCGGCACTACCTCCTGATTTCTCTATCCCAAAAATTGATTTTCTTTTGGCTACAAAAAGAACTTTCATCTTTAAAGTCAATCATGGAAATCGCTCCAGTATTATTTGTGCTAGGGTTGTGAGAATTGAGCGCAAAATGTCGCAAAGTTGTACGGTGGTTCTTTGTTTAAAAATGGTTACCGGCCGAAATGCTATGCGATGCGGGAAGATCGTCGAGGCGAGGCTGCTTTAATACTGAAATAACTATAGAGGTTATTCATAGTCTCGATAAGGCCACAAAAAAGGTTTGTGTTGCCCTCACATTTTTACATTTTTTCATTTTTTTATTATACCAAATCAACCATTTTATACCTATTATTTCAGTCAACATGTGTGAAGATACAAAGGAAAACGCATACTGGCATACTGGCTGTATTTTCTACCCAATGGTGAATATTTTCTTGAAGTAGACATCCATGAAAAATACACGCCGACTAACGCCGAGCGTGGAGTACAACCCTGAGCTTGTCGTTTGGTTTTCTGGGTTTTGTTGTCTTTTACACACATTTATCAACCGGAAGATAGGTAAAAATAGTGTAGAAATATAAAAATAAAATAAAATAAATTTTTTAAAAACCTGGCCGACATTTTTCGGAATTTTGACCCGGCCGGATGAGGGCAACACAGCCATATTTGTTTGTGTGGCCTAAGCAGCCATCTTTTCATGAATACTAGACTGTGTTGAAGATTTTCAGAAAGAAGAAACACTTGTTTCATGTTGGGCACCGTGCAACAACTCAATTGAATGTAAAAGAACAGGCAGTTAGGTGGAATCATATTGATTTACATATTATAGAAATACCGATAGCACTTACATCCATAACGATAAATGTCCATTCTTTGTCTTCGAATTCTGACTCTGGTCTGTTTTCCTGCAAAAAATGAAAAGGATTAATACTCCATTTATTAAATGAGAAAAACTCTCTGTCTAAACACCACTGGTACGGCGACGGAAAAAACTCACCCTGTTTTACGGGCGGACGGACCTGTCAACCGGTCAGTCACCAAAATTTGCAAAAAAAAATTATTTTCAGCCAAAAAACAGCTGATTTTAAATGATTTGAGAAAAAAAGAGAAAAAGGGGGTCGGTCAGGCCCGTAAAATAGTGTGGGGGGGGGGGGGAGGTCCTCGCCTTACGGGGCTTTTGAAGTGAACTTTCTCACAACCCATACCTGACATTGCCTCCAAATAAAGATGTCATTCTTACGCTAATCATGCATAGTGACTGATATTTTACACATTTTATGTCATTGTCCCACATGTCTTGTAAAATATATCTTTCATTCGTATCCTGGATATTGTCACTGATATAGCTACATTTCCGTCAATGTCCCTTCCAATTTATACCTGACGCTGAAATCAAATGCAGCTACACTAAATGATACATTGTTAATCCATTGCACACCTGATTTTAACACAAATATGTAACTGCCATTCTAATTGTGAACATTGACACTGATATTGCCACATTTCTGGCATTGTCCATATTGTGGCTCCATTGAAACGATCTACACGTCTCCTTCCAACTAAATACAGATGTTATTATAAAATGTAGCAAATATGTCCACTTTTTCTTGTATTAGCCCTCTTTTTAAACCTAATTTTGATTCCAAACGTAGCCGAGTCTATATATTATTTGTTATCCTTACCTTGAACATTGCGGCTGATATTTCCACATTTTATCAAATTGTCCCCCCATTTTTATACCTATAATAATTTTGACATAAACTGAACCTGTTATCCTTACCCATATTTTGATATAAAATGCAGCGGTGATTTCTTACCCTGAACATTGTGACTAATATCTCCACATTTCATTGAAATAATGTCTCCCAATTTCACCTGATTTTGACACAAACTGAAGCTGTTAGCCTTACCCTGAACATTGTGACTGATATTTCCACATTTTCTGGTACCGTCCATACTATGGTTCCCTTGTAGGGGTCTTTGATCCCTGGAATCCATTGATGAAGCTGGCAAAATGGGAGATAATACATAGGTATAAGTTACACAAGATACATGCCACAGGAAGGGAGGGGGAACTCTGTGAATCATGCAGTTATTGGGGTGTTCAATCCCACATTTTACAGCTGTTGTTTAACCACTCTGGTACATGTTTTTTTAAATTGTTCATTAACTCCATTTTTTTGGAATGTATGTGGTGCATTTTTCTGATTATTGTCATTTTCATTAACAATTTGCAGTATTTCCAGACACATTTGTGCACATTTCTGAAATGTTGCTATATTAACAATCTAGTTTGTATTACACCTAAAGAAATTGACAAATTTCAATAAAAATGAAGTTTTGGGAAACATTTTGGCAAAATATGCAACCATCATGTCAGAAGTGAAACCAAAAGTGGAACTGAAAACAATGAGTAAAATGCATCCAAACTGATTCAGTGAAAATTTGATAGTATTTTAACCAAATTATCAGCAGTTGCCGATTACGTTTATGTGGACAGTTCATCACCAAGAAGAAAATGATCCTCTACAGGCCTGATTTCTCAATTATTGGGACGTGAAACTGAAGACCATTCTATGAATGGGCTGTTAGATGTTCATAATGTGGATTCCTTAGTCAAATGTTGGGACTTTTCCCAGAAAGGGTAACCCACCCCCTGAGCATGCCATACTAATAGATAGAGAGATATTAACAATGAGACTACAAGTCATGCAGTGATGAAGGTAGATGAAATGGGACCGAAAAAGCTCCGCCAATTTACAAAATACCAACACATTTCATACATCAACATGCGCGCACTGTTACAAATAAGAATGTTACAAGACAGAACAAAACTACAAAAACTGCTTACAAACAAAACATAAGACTTAATTGGTGGCATGCAATTGGTAAAGAAAGTGAACTAATTGATATTCATACACTCTTAGTAGTTAAGAACCAATCAGAAAGCAGGAAACTAAAATATGCGGAGTGCATTGAAAGTGTCTAAGCCGACCTTTTACTGTGGGGTGATCATGAAGCTAGAAGGGTGATAAGGCGGAGGGTCCTGTCAAGTAGAGTCGTTGGGTTTTTTTTTTGGGGGTTACCTAAAATGTCACCAAAAATCTACAAAAATCAGATTTTTATAAAAACATTTGTGAAGAAGAAAACAAATTGTTTAAATTTAGTAGGGTCGTTGGGTTTTTTTTGGTTTTTTTACCTAAAATGTCACCAAAAATCTACAAAAATAAGATTTTATAAAATCATTCGTGAAGGAGAAAAGAATTATCAGATTTTCGGCAAAAAAACAGCTGATTTTACATGATTAAATTGAGGAAAAAAATTCTAATTCTAAAGGCCTTGTTAACTTGTATTTATTTGTATTGGAGAGATTAAAAGTGTGCACAAAATTGTAAATTTTAATTTGTATTGTTATTTTTGTGTATGAATTAGGTCATTACATGCATATGTTTGTTTCTCGAAAAATTAAGAAAATTCAATACATCTGCGCAAATGTTGATATGCTCACTACAGGATCTTGCCATTATCCACACATCAACATCAGCGTGCATGCATTGATTTGTCTTAATTTCTCTCGAGCCATCACAAACGCATTTATTGACCTATAATTTACCAAATTGGCATTCAACATCGCCAAGCTAAAATCAATTTTTGCCTAGGCGTCCGGTATTAGGGTTATTTTATGGTTTAAAATAGGGTTTAGATATAAGGTTAGGGTTTAAGGTTTGGAGTTAGATTAGGGTTTTGAATTATGGGGTTGGGATTTAATTGGGTGGGGCTTTTTAGAAAAGGTTCAAAGTTGGGTTCAGATTCAGGGTTAGATATGGGTCTAAGGTGTTTTTTAGGAATATGGGTCTTTGGTGTGAGTGTTGGGTTTCTTTTCAAGACAAAATGAACGGGCCAAAACATCAAACTAGTAACATGCGCTAAATTAAGCCATGGGTATTATGGTTTTAAGTTAGGGTTAAGGGTAATGTGGGGGGTTAATAAATTGGGTGAAGATATGGCTTATGAAGGGGCTATGCGTAGCATTATAAGATGTTTGGGTTTGGGATTGGGTTAGGGTAAAAATAGGGTTAGGGGTTTGGATTGGTTTTGGTGAAGGAAAACCTTATCGGTCAATAAAGGCTAGGGTTTAAGACCATTGACTTCACACAAAAACACTGTGATACAATACAGTCGTGCAAACAACATGGATACAAATACATCTGCTGCCATGTGTAATGAAATCAAATTGAAAGTTAAAATTTCCAAACAGTCCATTTGAATAAATTCATTCAGAGAATTTCCTAAATCGCTAGGATTCTATTTTCCTTGAAGCAAATTCTTGAAGGGAGCTGTCAACCCTAAACACATGACATTTATCAAGCGCTGTAATTTACCAAAAAGTGCCAAAAATGTCACTTTTGTTATGGTCAAAATTTTAAAAACTAAAAGAAATTATGTCAAAACAACAAATTCCGTCCTAGGGAAGTATCTTTAGATGATTTTGGTGCAATTTCAGCATTTTTTACTAAATACCGAACTTGCTACGTTTGCAGTAAAATTTGGAGCCAAAAAAGTGTTTTTTGGTCAACATTATATAAATCAGCATTTTTAGTGAAATTTGATACCAAAAATGGATTTCCAAATCATTTCCTTTCCAAAAATGTAAACTTTTATATACATCACATTAATACTTAATAATAGTTCAAAAGTTACAGCACTTGATACATTTCATGTTATTAGGGTTGAAAGCCCCTGTACGCGGGAGTTGATAGTCTGACGGACACAATATTTACATCAAAAAAATAAAATTATGATACATTTATGACTTTAAACAAACATGTAATCTTTGACCTTACTTTCTGTCACATAAAAACGAAAGACTCAGGAAACTCCCTGATGAAACCAATAGACTGTGTGTTATCATGCAAATTAACAACATATCATACATGATACACTAATAAAACACTTGTGGTATATAACTATTTGAATACCCTTTGCTGTTTCTAGGTTTTAAGATTCAATCAGTAGAGAAACTGTTCCTGACCAAACAGGATTAGTACTGCACATTTTTTCTGATGGTCATTCTCAGTATCAATTTTCTTTATTTTCTGTGGTACCAAATTGGTGAAAAAACGAGGAATGTATTGCCTTATTTTTTATTCAAATTTAAAAACAAATTATGGTAAGGCGGCGAAAAACAGAAACCCTATTGTACAGGCAACGGACCGGGTCGGTTGGTCGGGCTTTTTTATTTTTCTTTATTTCTTATTTTCCTTTGAAAATGACCGTAAAAATCCTGAAAAATCTGTAATTTTTTTAAAAATCTGTAAACAGTATGACATTTTTTTGATAAGCAAAAAAAAAAAAATGGGTCGGTATACATGTAAACATTTTTTCACTGATTTCTTTTAAAAAACGGGTCAGGCGGGGCCCGTACAACAGGGCTTCTTTTTGTTGTTGTCTAGAGGAATTGTCTATAAAGTAATGTGAAATGCCCTGAAGTTATGCAAAGGGTATTCAATAGTCATTGCCAATATTTGTATATAATAACTCTGTACCTCTGTCCCAACCTGTCCGTATGATAAATGCGTGGCACGCAGGATGAAAGCAACATTGAACATTGGATTAGTAATGCTGTAAGAGCTGTAACAATGTTAGCACAAATGTACATCATGTCAAACTACGGATTTACTATTTAACCCTAACTTCATTCGGGGGGAGAGGATGGTAGGGGAGGGGAGGAGAGGGTGGGGAGGGGTCGGGGAGAGGGGTATTGTAGCAATAGTGCTAACAGGGGGAAACATGGGACAGATAATGACTCAAAATGGGGTGTGCTGCCTCCCAGGGATCAAACCCGGGCAGCTGCGGCCAGAGTCCAGGTGATTGTACATCACGCTATGGAGACGCGCTCCCAAATATAACTTTTCGGAGGCTTCATGTACTTTTGCGTAAATGTGCATTGAAATAGACTGGGGAATGAGGGTCCACCGGTGCTTCTGTTAGATTTTGCTGGATTTGCCATGGTTAGGGTTAAACAAGAAAGGTGATAGGGTGAGGAAAATTGGGAAATTATGCAACAGATATAACTGGCTATTTATCAAACCAAAACAATATTCCTTCAAGGGCATTTGTTTAGAGAAACTACTATCAAGTACTAATAAATGCAAGAATGAATTTTTTTAATATAAAGTCATTCATGAGCCAACTAGTGATCCGGTATGAATGATGGGTGGACATACTAAAAGTTCTAAAAATTACATAAATGTTAGTTACAATATATACAAACATACCCACACTTGATCACAACACAAAACGTAGATTGTAAACGAGAAGCAAATCTGCAAACGGTGATAAAGACTCCCCCCCCCCCCCCCTCCAACAAAAACAAACAAAAACAAAAACAAACAAACACACACACACAAAAACCCAACAAAAAATAAAAAATAATAATAATAAAATACCTAACAAATAACTCGATGAAGCAAATCAAAATCTGTCCTATGGGATAACGTACTTGTCTTAGTGAAGAAGCGACAGTCGCTCAAATTGCTTGTGCATTTTTGAAAAATTCACCATAACTTACTTGAAAGTAAATGTTCAACAATTATGAAATAGGGCCTGTATATCAAAGTGGTAAATGTCACGTTCATTGAACAAAGAGGAGGGGGTTGTCGCCTATACACACAAATATTTAGAACATCAAAAGATAATTTAATTCACTTTATATATATCCTCTGGAGTATAAACATTTTATGTCCAAGATTAGTTTTATGAAGGTGTTTGGCAAAACAAGATGCAAAAACATTAATAACAAAAATTGCATTTTATTAATCAAAAATTGGTCTTAACCCGTGGCTCAATATAAACATTCAGTAATAACATGTCACAGGGAACATTGCGTATGCACTAATTCCCTTAATCAAAAGTTGTACAATCAACAGTTAAAATCTAATAAAAAACAGATTTTGAGCTTTTGTCTTATCGCATCAAACATCGCACAACAATGCAACAATTTGTTAAAGTTGGTGGCGCTTCAGGCTATAATCACAAATCCGTACCGCACTAATCCCGTTTTAATTCTCCTAATTCCGCTTGTTGGACAAATCCGTTACCCCTCGCGTGCTACATGTGGCCTTGAGTTACATTTACGGCTTAATCCCAATCCTGCTAATTTTTAATTGTGTTTGGTAATGAACGGTTGTGTTTAAATGGATCATTTGGTTTTATTTTTCTTAGGTGACAAACTCATGCCTGGCCAGTGTGTAAAACACATGTTCTATCGATTTCCCTCAGTGTTTTGGTTTTTGCCTGGGGATACTAAACTTTGTTGGGGAGTGCCAATCTCAAAGAGTGGGAGGGGCTTGGAATTTGAAATGTCAACACACAAAAAACATTGGCTTAAATTATTTAATAGAAATGTACAGGCATGAGAGTGAAAGATGAAAAACTCTGATAAAGTGCGTGAAATTGGTCTAGAAAGGCCAAAAACTGGCTACATTTTAAAAGGAAATGCAGTAATTTAGACAAAAAACACACCAGAATTTGGGTTTTAACCTGAGAATTCTCATGTCTGAATGTAGAGTCAAGTACTGATTATTTTTTTAATTTAAAGAAACATTATGTGGGTATTTTGAATGGAAGCAAATAGAAAAGGGGACCTCAAGAACTCGGAACAGTGTAAGAAGAGGAGTCTTTCGAGTGGAACATACATAAACCAATTATTAAATGTAAGCACTGCTCCCTGAATACTTTGGTAGCCCCAGTAATACAAATCTAAACACAGCGGTGTCCAAGTTTTGCACTTTCTTTACAATCATAAATTCTCTCCTGTGTACAATATTAACACAAAGTGTGGACAGACTGCCACACTAACAGGGTTCGACATTACCGCTTGCCCGTTGGCAATTGAGAGTTGTAAATGCGTCGGGCAAGTTGTAGTACAGCCTTTACTTGCCCGTGTGTCCAGTTGTCAATCTAAGCTTATTATGACTCGTAGGTATGTGCGTATTTCCATATTTCACTCACAGCAATCGCCTTCTAACTTCCGGGTTTGCCTCGTTCTCGTTTTGTCAGAAATGTCAACTTCGCCGATCAAATGCGCTGTATCTGGTACCGATACACCCTAAATATGATGCTTTTAATGACGTATGCACACATTTAATTATTTATATTTTATGTTTAATAATTTATCGAATCTGCGCATATACTGATGACGTATTCACAAATTTATTGACCTCTCAGGTCAATCTAAAAATATCCAAAAAAGAAAAAGAAAAAAAGTACATCGTCGTTCGGCGAGTAAAACATTGATGGTTTGCTGAAGGTGTTTAGTACCTTTCTTGATGAAACTATTATAAGCAACTAAATCTATGTTTTATCTATTGAAATGTAGAATTTGACGGTATTTTATGGTGTACCAAAACAGTAATACGATGGCCAAATATCGATGTCAATACAGGATTTTCTGTGTGTGTAGGGGTGTGTGTATAGCTCCGACGGCGATGAATTTGGATTTATTATGAGGAAAAAAATGTAACTCTGAAATACCTTGAAACTCAGAAAAATGTAAGGGCAAGCTGAAATGCTGGTGGGCAAGTTGTAAAATACAACAGCTGGCCCAAGCTTTTTCAATGGACAAGTTGTTAAAAAAGTTAAAACTGACCCCTGCACACTAACATACTGTAAAAGTGGAAATGTTGGGTTGGGCTACATTTATTTTCGCGCTTTTCGTGCTCGACGCAGTTACCGCGAAAATAATAACACACCAATATATTTCTTATACATGTAGGTCTATGTGATGAAGCTACAAAACGCGAATTTAAAAACATGCAAAACAGTTCAAAATCAGCGAAGCGCTAAAAATAAATCGCGCGGAAAACTACCACTTTTCCAGTATCCCACTCCTCTCATTGCTCTCCAGTCAACTGCCATCTACCCCATTGCATAATTTTACGTACATTTTATCGTTTTCCTAAAGACACAAGAAAGCAGAGAAAACCCCTGGGTGAGTGAGGGCTACTTATAGTTTGATATGAGGTCATAGGGATGTGCGGCCACAGAGTCTTATCTTCACCCCTCGAAGGACCCCTCCCCTTTTTAGTCCTATTTTTGGGTAAATAGATGGGTCTATTTTCTAGAAATTTTCCATTTTTCCTCACAACTATTATCCCTATGTAAAACAAGTGTTACATTAAGTCTAGACACTTTACACCATAAACAAATATTACTCGATAGGTACAAAGTCAGCTTGTGTAATTTTCACAACACAATCCCCTATATCTGACCATTATAATTAGCACCAACCAACTCCATCTACAACCCCAGCCCCTCCCCCTCCAACCACCACCATCCCAATGTAAAATAATTCATGCATTTAGTCTAGACACTTCACACCAATGAAAGCAATTCCAAGGTAATAAGTCATATCAGTGTTTGTCATTCTTACGACGACGACGCAATCCCTTGTTTTGCCATAACTATCACTACCAACCGACTGTTTCAACTCATTCAAAATGCATAAAGACCCAGAAAAGAGGATTTGTTCGGCTTTAGCTTAGTCCAACGACACAATCCCAATCCGTGTACATAAACTCTTTTATGTGCTTTTTACAGTCAGTCTGGGCGCACAAGCCGCTCACATGCAGCGTGCGGGACCTTGATATTTTTTCGTAGGAATTTGTACAGGGAGGGAAAGAAGAAAGGATGTTTGGCTTGCCAATCTGGTTAGTGAGCCAAGGTCTACGTCTTTGATATAACACATTGGTCCATTCTGTACTTGATTGTAGCCCATAATTAATAGCATACTTGGTCAGACACAATCGGACTCAAAAGAGTAGTTGGAGTTTCAGTCAGACAATATAGCTGCCGTTAAGCATTTTGGCCAGGTTGTTTTAGTCAGTCAGACTTTGGGTACGCTTGATTGTTCCCAAAATTGCGGAAAATGGGGGGGGGGGGGGGGGATATCTTTTTACACCTAACAATTTTAGATGGTTTTTGTTTCAGCGCAAGCTTTGTTTCAGATCATCTTTTCTTTTCTTTCACATTTCTGTGCTTTCAAATGCTGTCTGTTTTGTTTGCTTCACTGTAATGTGGCTTTCTTGTTTGTTAATTGTGCCTTGGATTCGATCTTGTTTCAAGATAAATGGCGCATTATAAATGCTGATTTAGTATTATTATTATGAGACCAAGGTATAGATGGGGTGACAGCAATGTCTATCAACAAAAGCAACAACCGAAGGGACTGGACTGTTGATACATGCTTGAGGGGACAGCATATGACCACAACACTGTCCACTATGCTTTATTGCCCTTTATAATGTTTTGGCGCGAGTTTCAAAAGCACAGGTCCTAAACAAAACAGGATGCGCGCGCACACCGCCAGGCAAAGAACAATGGCAACTGCCGACCAAATGCCCGGCATGACGTCACATGTCACCAATCTATAAGCAAAACAGCTATAAACTAAATGTTATTATTAGGCAACAAAAAAAAGTTTGTCTCAAATGACATGAGTGACTGAAAATCTAATGCGGTCTGCGGATTTTATATTTATTTTATTTTTTTCCAATTAAACCTGATCGTCATTTGTTTGACCAAAAAGTTGGATTTTGCAAGATTTTTTTGAGATAATTGAAAAAGAAGAAAAAAATTGAAAAAAAATTGGGAACAAAATTGAAAAAAAATTGGGAACAAAATTGAAAAAAAATTGAAAAAAAAAAACCCACTAAAAAAAAAAGCGGCAGGAATGCGTGCGGGTCATTTGAGACGAACTTTTTTGTTGTTGTTTGCCTTTATAGGGATTAAATGTTATCCTCTAAGTCAATCTTTGCTATTCCAACACCCATTATCTCAAGGCAGCTATTAATAGAGCAATTTTACATTCTGCCTTTGAAATACGCACATTACGCTGGAGAGTCCTTCAAGCTCACAACAGTTTTATTCTCTTTTTAACCGTTTTTCAAGTTAAAAGTACAGCTGCGGGTGGTGCTGGATACAACAAAAATATATAACAATACCACAGGCTAGGAAAAAATAGATTTATAAAAAAATAATAATAATGATAATAATAAAAAATGTCCCTATTGTCAGCCAGGCCAAAAGACTGGACCTTCAACCCGCCCAGGATAGCCTAGGGAGAGAAAACTGGCACAGAGCGAGTTATTAAAGTCTAGATTGTGCTGCATTCATTTCGATTGTACGGGCTATGAATGGACGGGACGCAATTTTCGGCAACAATTTACAAAATGACAGAGGGGAAAAAGGGAGAGACTTTTTTTGAAAAGCGGCAGTTTAATTATTAGAGGGCGCTTAAGAAGGGTGTTGTGTATTGCTCAAGGTGATAAGATAAAAAGAAAACGATTCTTGATGCAAAGAAGAAGAAAAAACCTGTTCTACGCGCCTAACAGACCCAGATATTTAAAAATGTATGGGGGGAGGGGGGGGGTTCTGTACACAAATGAATACCAATCCAATTTCCTTTTTTCCTACTTTACAGCTACCACTTTGTCTGACTGCTAAGCTTCAGTTCTTACAACAACCATTTCTTAAAATCTGTGAAAACTCACAAAATATGCTTTCTTACCACTTCATTTTTGGGAAGGACCCTACTTCTCTGACAAAATAAGAACGAAAACAACACAATTCTTAAGCATTCACTCCATTTTTGGGGGGAAAACCTTTTTTTTGGAGAAAAAACAACTTCATAAGCCTTCACCTCAATCAAAAAACGAAAAAAGGAGGACACTGGCCAACAAAACCTTTTTTCATCACATGGCCATAAATAAGTGTGACTATGGAATTGAGGAGACGAGCAGACAATAAGGTTTAAATTGGTTCAAATTTGTCATTGGGAGTGACCATACAGATAATAGAGTGGAAACAGCCTCTAATTACGCCGACATACCGCGCCAATTTTGCACACCTTTGCAATAGATCGCTAATTAAACGGAAATCACGCCGGCAATTAAAGAGGGTGAAGATCGCCCATTTTTTGCTGGATCAATAGATGGGTGTAAAAATCAACACTTGACTACTCTCAACGAATTGCACTTGTACAATTGGTCACGCATACTTAACCTCTAAAAGGCCGATGAAAGTTGATTTTGAGTTTCTTTATCTTATCGCCAGTCTCCTTAACACTTTTCACGCGGCAAGCGTTTGTCTGCAGACGACATTCCAAAACTTCACAAAATGTTTCAAAAATGTCAAAAATATTGAATTTCGTTGCCATAATTATTTGGAATCACCATGAGAATTGCATTGAAATAAGTACAAACATGTCTAAGTATTGGTTCAGTAATCCTTGCGATAGACTTTGAAAATTGGGAATGGTTTTTGAAAAATATGTTTTGTATAATGGTAAATCTAATAATAACCGTGTGGAAAGTGTTAGAGGAAGGTTACCATGGTCTTTTCAACTGCGTGTCCAGGAATTTGATCAAACCAATCAGGCACTTCAAATTTGAGATAATTGTAATTGGGTTTTGAGCAGTACCTGTAAGGATGGATTTGTGTATGTTAATGATTCAATGAGGCCAAATCTTGAGCCCGTTTAGGGTCTCTCTAAAGTACACAATTTGGACCACAAATGTTTTCTATTCTAATTTAAAACGACCCTGCAATCAGTGATTGATGCTGTGATGTGGACATCGTTGTGTCTGGCAAGACTATAATAGTCTAAACTCTATTTACCTTCCTCCGGACAGTTACGTAACGTTACAAGCGCAGCATTTGCGTATCTTGCGCACACGAGTGTATACGCCAGCGCTTCAAGTAGGCGCGCAAGTTTATGTAATTAGAGAATGACGCAGTTACGTCCCTTGTCTCGTGATAGCCAAACAGACTATAGCTAAACTGCTCACAAAAAGTATCGAAACACTCAGAAATGATCCAATATATAACGGCTCGAAAAGGTATGCATTACTCCAGCAAATAACCAAGTGCATACTTTTGTTCTGCGTATTTTGACACCTCGATCGTTGAGATACGATGTTGCGGAGTGGAGTTATTGTCATTTCAATGATCGTGGGTCCAGTTTCAAAAGTGACACTCATTCCTATTGAAAATCACGAATCTGATCATTCTAAACAGTAATGCAAACCTCTTTCTATAGGATGATTGTCACTTTTGAAACTGGACCTACGACCATTAAAATGACAATAACTCCGCTCCGCAACATCATATCTCATCGATCGAGGTGTCAAAATACGCAGAACAAAATTATGCACTTGGTTATTTGCTTCGATTAATGCATACCCTTTCGAGCCGTTATATATTGAATCATTTCTAAGTGTTTCGATACATTTTGTGAGCAGTTTATATTTTGTTGTGCAAAAGAGATCTAGGAGAGATACATGTACACATTTTCTACAAGTTTATAGAATTTTGAAAGTAGTTTGTTCCTTTCTTCTTCTTTTTTTCTATTTTAATTTTGATTAATTTTGTTTTAAATGAGAAACAGGTCACTGTGGTGTGTGGTTGCAAGCACAGTTGAACACACTGTTAAAAACCTAATTTCATTCCAGGGTCAGAAAGTCCAACTTCAAAACCTGTCCGATGGGTCACCCCAGGTCAAAAACATCCACACTACAATTTGCCAGCTAATAAGCCAACATGTTCTGCTCGACTTCACATCAGAGGCTATGAAAAAACGAGCAAAATACTCCCCCATCAAATCAAAACCACCATTGCTGTTATTTCTCGCTCAAGCCGAAAATGACAATTGTTCTATCGCCAATCGGTGCTAATTAGAGTGTATTGTCCTTGATTAGCGATAGCATCTGATTTGAGTGCACCTCAACCCCCTATTATCACTCAATGCCCAGGTGCTTGACGTGCCCGACCGCAACATGCCCTCCCACCGCCTAATAACGCGATATTAAAAAACGACCAAATTGGGTTAAAATGGGTGGAAACGAGGGGTGAACAGAATAAGCCCCGCAGCCGAATAACGGCTGGCCGGACACGACCTACCCCGGGACAAATAATTTACAAGTGACTTCTGATTGCACCCATGCAGTACAATAACTGGACGTATTATTAAACCACCATTGGTGCTACCAATAATAATATAATAATAATAATAATAATCATAAAGAGGAGAGAGAGAGAGAGGGGAAAAAGTGGACCAAACAAATTCACCGGTCTTTAGAACACAATAGATTGGTGTGATATAGTGGTCAGATATGGCCTAGATCGTTCCCCTTGATAAGACCAATTTTCATGCATTCTTTTATTCCGCTTTTTCTTTTCTAGTTGCATTACGTTCCGCTCCTGTGAACAAATAGGACTTTAGGCCAAGTAAACAAATTAAATAGCTTCGTGTCCCCTCACGCATCCTTTTTCAGGAATTCTGCAATGTTCTTTTTTTTCTTCTCTTTATTTCTTCTATAACCGTTTTGGTTAAACTATCTAAAAAGCTGATATATTGGCAATCGATTTACTTTAGTCCAATGAGCATTTTAAAGCAGGTTTGCCGTTAACCAAATTCCCTGGAACAATGAAATAAAAAGATTTTACAAAGGCCTCGTCCTCTTCAAGTACGGCAACCAATCTGACAATACCATGCTGGTAATGGTGATTTCGCTTCTTTTTCTTTTTTTAAAAGGGAAAAAGGGCCCTCATCCTCCTTTTTTTCAAAAGTTGGGATGAGAAACTAGTTTTTACTTGTATTTGGCCTTACTAGTCGGGTGGATGACCCTCTATTCCAAATATATGAACAAAAAAATATGGAACAACAGAACTTTAGACACTTGTAGGCTCAGTGTACTTTTTTTCAGTCCCGCTTTTGTCAAGTTTTACTTTTTATACACGAGCTAATTTTGGGATTAGATTCCACTATTATTAACAAATTGGAGAGGGAACAAAAATTACAAGTGAAATCTGTAGGACGCTTTCTTTTCAGAATTGATAATGTGTGTTTTGGCGACAAATTTAACACGGGATTATACTGTTTTACCATTCAGCACTGATTAGTTGGTCTGTACAGTACGGTAATTGGAGCAATTTGTTTGGACAATTGTGCCCGGGGGGGGGGGGGGGGGGGGCACTGACATTTGAAAAGGGTATAGGTATGTGCCGCGCTGAAGACCCCCTTTTTCACCCTCTGCTGCTAGTTCTTATGACCCCCCTTTTGAGCCTGCATCAGTTCTTAAGACCCCATTTTTATTGAAAATTCAAAAATCGCGAAATTTTGCGTTCCAAAGCACCAATTTCGTGTTCCAAAGCCCCAATTTCTCGAAAATTTTGCGTTCTTAAAGTTAAACCAAAATAAATCGAAAATTGAACTATAGGCCAGTTCTCAAGACCTATTTTTTGGAAAAAAATCAGTTCCTAAGACCCTATTTTTTGTCATAAAATCCACTCAGTTCAGTTCTTTAGCCCCCCTTTTTGAGACCCTGGGCGGCACACCCCTACCCAAAAAAAAGTTGAGTGCCCCCCCCGGGCAATTGTGATCAACTGTCTATGATTTAATTGAAGTAGACAGCAGACAATACAAACAAATTGCTGAAGCTTTTTTTTTAGTGAAGTAATTATGATTGTGTCCTAGTTGAATTACTAATTTTATGGAGTAAATTACTGAATTATTATTTTAATTATATCACATGTTACACTTATCATGGTATGAATTGTAATACAACTAAAGGATATTCAATTCAAAGAACGCATTGTAATTTTGATAAAAACAGCCACTTGAGTATGATACAAGATCACTTTACTGATCGCTTAGTTGATTTCTGTAATGCTCGATTGATTACTTGTTTGCTTGATTGATAACGTTCCAACTGGATAAAGATAACATGTTCATGAATCAGATCATGAAAAGTCACACTCGAATATGGTACAATGATTGATTGATTGATTGATTGATTGATTGATTGATTGATTGATTGATTGATTGATTGATTGATTGATTGATTGATTGATTGATTGATTGATTGATTGATTGATTGATTACCTGTGTTGAACTCTTCCTCTCTCGTCTCGTCCATATCACACACAATCTGTCTGGTTGCCTAAAATACGATAAGAGAAAAGAAACAAGAATTAATGTTATATCTAGTGCACAAGAGTCAGAATTGGATTTAGTGGGGTTCCACAGGGAACAAAAATGGGCCCAATACATATGAGCCCCATACACACAGTATTGGGAATAGAATATCTCAGGACAAACATAATCCCCCTCAATAAGTGGCATTTCTCAGCAACACACTCGTGGTCTAGGCCTTTGTATCACATGCAATTTGATAGAGAAATATCAGATGGCTCACATTATAAACCATAAACAGTGGGGTTCCCCATGGCCCAAGACTGGGCCCCTTACATATAATATGTGGCGCTTTGTGGCCTTGATAAGAGAATACTAAAATGCTAACATTATATTATATGAATCGTTGAGAGAAGGGTTCCCCTGGTTACAAAACTGGTCCCTTAGGTTGTTGTTTTTACTTATCGGTATGTTTATGTGCACGTATGTGTAAGCCTACCCCTTCCAATAAAAACTGATTTACTGGTATCAATTAAGTTGTCAACATTTCAACAAGAACACTTTCGATCAAGTCAAGTACATAAATGTCAAAATAACAAGACATGGATTTTAAAAAATGTTAAAAACAGCACAGGACACAATCGCTCATTATTCCCAAAACAAATAAACACCTTACTACGTGTAATCAAGCTCCGAAACCAATTTTATTCATTCTATATTGACTTATCAATCACAAAAAAAAATTGCAGTCAAAACAACGAGTAAATTCACACACAAACAGAAAACGATGTTCAGTCGTTGAACTCGATTCGGACACAGAAAAACTAGAAAACATTTCCCTGCTCACATTCTCAACACACATAAACATCCATCTCCTTTTGTTGCGCATTGTATCGTGTCTGAGGCGCCCTCAATAGGGCCGATTCGTCGCTTTTGTGTTGCCATCAATGGGTCCCATCCATCACTATCCAATACAATTTGTCATGAGTTAAAGTCTAGGAACTTGACAACAACTTGTATTGCATTGTCAATGGTCGGCCCTGATGATAAATGGGGTTCAAGTTTCGTTCGAGCAAGCGTGTGTTTTTCATAGGGTAGCCGCTGACATCAATGTTATACTGATCGGCCCTATAGTTTGATCCGTTCCAAATTGGCAAGGCCTCATTACAGTAGCGAATGAATACAGAAGGATGCTGGCGTTCGTGAAGACAACAAGCGCACTGTGTATCATATGTGTGCCGCGTGCATGCAGCAAAAATGGCATGCTTGTGGCCATAATCACACACGTAAGCTTGGATTATTCTTGCGTGTGGTGAGATAAAAACCGAATATTTTCTCACCAATTTGGAACTTATTAGACTATAGTGGTTTGTATTCAAGTTTTGTTCTAACCAGAGGAGAGGAACTCTGTTACAAGTTTCCCATTACTGACAAAAATGTCCAAAATTGCTCTAAGTTTCCTAACATTTTCCAAAATTGTCCAAAATTAACTATATTACCTAAAATCACCACCCAGTTGCACTAAGTTGAATTTACTTTCCTAAAACTGTCCTTAGTTTCCTAAAATGTGGAACTTTCACTCAGATGCACAAAGTTGTTCCTAAAATTGTTCAACGTTGCACTAAATTGCTCCAATTAATAATTATAGAAACCAAAATGTTGACCAATTACTTGAATTTTAATTATTAAATTGCAAGCCCTGTGACTCTTGTGTGATAGCATTTCTAACTTTTTGGCTGAAATTTGTGACAATATCTGTCCGCTTGACACGACATATTTATGCTATATATCTCGTTAATTAGTCAAAATATACAGAGCAATCCAAATTGTTGCAACACAAAGTTAACAGAATTAGAGCATTTGTACTTGACAAAACAACAAGCTCCAAATAACAAGAGTTAATAAAGTGGAACTAAAGATATTGGTTAGAATTGACCCAAATTGATTTCACAATGTGTGTGGTTTCCGAAGAATCGTATCCCGGTCCGGTCGGCCGCTAAACCGCCCCCAATTTTTCTCTCTCTCTCTCTCCCGTCCAATCTAATGGTCGTCTCCGCGTGATTTGTGTCAATGTCCGCCCTTCATAACGCTCGACTGACTTTGCCATGCTTTCCAAACAAACTCAATCAAAAGCGCCTTGTTGCAGTGCTCTGTAAAGAACTTTTTACAACAATACTGCATAGTGAGTGAATGACAAAAAGATATAGAGTTCAGTGATCTAGCTTTTGCCGGTCGGTGGGTTGGTCGTTTGGCCGGGCCGGCAGGGCTCGTTTTTCTTTGCACTTACTTCCACTCGGTTTCACGGACTGACCCTTTGGCCTCTATCGGTTTGACAACCCAACCTTGAGTGGGCCATAAAAATAAAATAATTTGTTTTCCTTAAAAATCTAAAGATTTGTTTTTCAATGTTCAGTGCTTTCTAATAGATAACAATTTGAGTTAGCATTTGAAGACTTTCACTGCAAATAGAGTCCAGATTGATGATACATTCACAAAATAAAGTTTAAAAAATAGGAAGTATATAACACTTATGATCATATGCTTAAAGAAGGTGTCCGGCAAGCCCAACATTGTCCATTATATGTTAGAAAAGTAATTATCGAGCCTTAATCGCGTAATTATAAAGATCAAAACATTAAACTTATCTCTCAACATGCCATTTTTAAAAATTTGCGGTGATTTAAAGCCTATTTCAATGACATCACGGTTCTTGGTGCTAAAATTGCGCAAGTGCATTGTATAAATGACTTCATTCAAGACGGGGCTTTAAATCACAGCGAATTTAAAAATTGCATGTATGAGAGATGGCAGTGTTTATTCCTTTTTATGATAAGTATATAATATAATGATATGTTTTGTTCAATATAACTACGTGATTTAGGCTCGGTAATTACTTTTGTAACATATAATGGGCAATGTTGTGCTTGCCGGACACCTTCTTAAGTTAACATGGACAATGTTAAAGATAAGGTATCATCTGAGAGCTAGCATTTTGAGATCAATGCTGACTTCTTTCTTTCAATAAAAAGAAAATATTAAACAGATAAATGTGACTCCCATAAGATACGCACAGTTGTTCTAAAGTGTCTATACTTTTAATCAGCAACCTAATATGAATACAATAAGTCAACGGGAAAATTAAGTAGTAGGGCATGTTTTAAAAATGGCAGACTCTTTACTTGTTAACACTTTCCACGCGGCGATATATATAGTTTTACTATGTACAAAACAGATTTGTCACAAACCTTTCCCAACTTTCAAAGTCTTATCTAAAGAATAACTGAACCAATACTGGGCATGATAATATACTTATTTTAATGCATTTTTCATGGTGATTCCAAATATGGTGATGAAAATCAATAATTTTAACATTTTAAAAACATTTTGTGAACTTCTTGAACTGTAGTCTGCAGACGACTGCCGCATGGAAAGTGTCAATACAATCACACTACTCTTTTACAGAGTTGTTACAAGTCCTGCCCAAATGCAGTAACTTAAGTCATGACTGAACTTGAGTCACCAAATTTGCAACAACAAAAAAACAACTCGACTCATGAAATGAATGACTCAACTACCACTCTCTACTAGTTAACATTCCACAATGCTGACAATCTGGCAGAAAGAAAAAAACTGTAACTTTTTGTTGTTGAGATTGGTCAGTGACGGTAAACAAATCAGAAATCCTTTTTGGCCTCTTTAATTCCCCTACAACACCTTGCCTTATTATTCTACCAAAAGCCATCGCACAATAAATAGGGAAACGGATTGATTGACAACAGTTTGCTAAACATTGTTCCGCTTGTTGGTAGCGCTCTGCGTCAAAAGAAGCCGCCCTCGCCTACACGTGCGCTACCGAGTTTGGAGTTTGCACAGTGCGGTCTCGCAGCAATAGATGATTTAGTGAGTGAAGGGCTGTGGTTTATAAGCTGCCGGATGGACTTTTATTAAAAAGAATAAGTTGTGTTCCTTGACTTGACTTGTAGTATATGCCTGGGTGTAATACACTGTACGTTCTTTACAATTATCCAATGATTAGCCCACTGTTATAAATTAATTTTTTCTTAAGATTTGTTGCATTCATTTGTTTAAATAGTAACCATTCTTGATTGACCTTTTTTATTTTATTTTATTTATTCTAAAATACCCTACACACCTACATCGGTAGTATGCGTCGTTCTTAAAAATCATGCATTATGAATACCTCTGTGAAGGGTAACAGAATTACTCCCTAAAATGTACATATAAATGATGATCTTAAGAGCTGAAATACCAAAAAAGGGTGGTCTTATTAAAATGTAAGCTTTTTCAATTAAAATCTTTTCCTATAAGAATCCTCAGCTCTTACAAGGGTGCAAAATGGGGTCTTACCGACAACACTTACCCCCTACACTGCTCTCCAATGCCATTGCCAAACATTACCGCATACTCTCAAAATTGCTGATCAACTTTCACAACTAGTTACAAAGTTACAACTCGGATGGCAGCTATTGTACTTAGTCACCACTTAGTACTTAGGTCCATTTGCAAGTCTCAGATGGGATTCTATAGCTCCCGTCTTTGTTTTTTATGTAATTGCTTTTAACGCAATGAAACCATAGACTTGTTTGTTTTCAACAAACGGGGGAAAAAAAAGCTTTCCTATTGAAAAGACACTTAAGAAAATAATGCATTTCTGCATTTGGAACAGCGATACGGTGACGTGTGTTATTTGTGTGATCCCCAAAGATAAATTTGCATTTCAATGTGTTTCTCTTTTCACTGTTATTTTGATTGCATTGTCTTTGTTTCAGTTTATTGCGTGTCTACCTGTCTATCTTACAGAGGTTCTGATTGGTTTATTACAAGATGTACTCATATGAATAGCCAATTAAAATGCAGCTTGTAAAATGTTACAATCCCATCTTTATCGGGGATAGAATTATTCTAACAATGTCTCTCATTGGTGCAATAAATGATGTATCCATCTTTCTGACCAATCGGCCGGTAGTTCTCAGTTTTTTAGATCTCACAACGGAATTAACAGTTTGCCATCATGCGCATTGGTTTTGCAAAACTGATGTACTGACTTCTATAATTCTCATGTATTATTTTGCATTTTTTCCTAACAAAATTGTAAGATAACATGAATTGTCAACACCTATGTCAACAACTTTTCATTTCAATAAGTATGTCTCTTTTCTAAAAAAATTGCATTCAGCATTTGCGAAACGTTTGCAAATGGAATTGGACGAGATTAAAATGTTTGAAATGGCAAAACATTTGTTCCAAATAATGAACACAAATATTTCAATTTTGTTGTTTAAAATTAACCATACATTTTAATAGCAGCAGTATCTGATTTATGCAGGGATCAATGTGCAGCTTGAACCTACCCTCCTCAAGCATTCACCTGTATTCACCTTTCTTCAGGATAAATTAGGTCAAGATTAGGTCTATCCTGCAATTTGTAGGGTGAAGATTCACCTTAGTGCACCATGTTCGTTCAATAGTAATATGTGGGAGAAGTTGAAATATAGGTGAAGATTCACCATAGATTCACCTGTCCAATGTATAAATTAGTTGAAGATTCACCTCTCCAAAAATATTTCTAGGCAAAGATTAGGCGTCTTATCTTTGACTAACCTTGAGGAGGGTAGGTTCAAGATACACATTGATGCCTGCATTAAAAATAAGAAGAAAAAAAGCATTCATTAAAAAAACTTTAAAATATTATTCAGTCCCAGTAAGTCTGATGGATTTTGTGAGAATATTATATAACTCAAACTTCTTTGATGGATTTTGTGAGAATATTATATTACTTTTTATTTCTCAACTCAAACTTCTTTTTTCCATAAAGTTATGTTATTCCTTGATTTGTCCAGCAAAGTTTACCAAGATTCATCCATACATTTAGAATCTTGCCATCTACAATTGAGTTTGTGGTGTGGACTTTTTCAATCCCATTGTAACATGTGTTTCACGCGTTAATCATAATAATATAGATACACTTCCTCCCCCCCCCACCCCCCACCACCCCCTATTTAATAAGTCAACAAAATGACCTATGAATAAAGGTACGTTCATACTCCCGTTGTTGCGCATCAGCGGACAAAAGTTGACATTGCTTCAACTCGCGCGTCAGAAACCTTTCCCAATTTTCAAAGTCTATCTCAAGGATTACTGACCCAATATTTTTCAGAAACCTTTCCCAATTTTCAAAGTCTATCTCAAGGATTACTGACCCAATACTAGGCATGTTTGTACTTATTTCAATGTATTTCTTATGGTGATTCCAAATATGGCAATGAAATTTAATAATTTTAACATTTTTAAAAACATTTTGGAATGTCCTCGCCTGCCGCATGGAAACCGTTAACTACTACTTTTCACTTGATTAATGTTTTAGAAATGAGCATAATTGTGGACAAATTCCAAGCAAAATTTCGGATAAAGTGTACATCAGGTTGGGGATACATGAATTACTTCCCTCGGAATAATTATATGATGCACTTTATTCATCAAAGACTTGAGGCATTGCTGGGATTTAACCCCATGAGCACTACCTGCTTTCTTACAGTGTCTCTGATTGGCTCCTGACAGGATATAATGTGATATACTCCTGTGAGTAACCAATCAAAAAAGTGCTTTTATATCTCTTTATCAATCAATACCACCATTCTAACTGTATCTCTGATTGGCTAAATGAATGGTATAACACTCTTTGTAACCAATCAAAATTGTACTTAGATGCCAATATATAGGCAGGTAGTGCTCAAGGGGTTGAAGTAAACTATTTCCATGTTTACAGTTTACTATGTTAAAATTAAAATTTTCAAAAGGGGAACAACTTTGTCTGGACTTTGAAAATTAGGGTACATGTAGGTATTTGTTTATATATACATTAAACACCTTTTTTTTCAACTTTGAAAATTGGGAGCGGGTGAGGTGGAGGACAAACAATTTGTTTTGGTTTTTCTAGAGTCTCCATCTTAGATATAACATAGTGCTTTTATTGGGCTAGGATTTTTTTTTCACATCAAGATATTTTGATATCAGAAGAATCCCCATATTTTTCTCATTATGTCTGTGAAATCCTAGTGCCAGAAATGTTCCATTTAGAAATTATAGGCTAAAATGTGGTGAATTAATGCCAAAGGTGGTTTACCACAAACCAGTTTGTGTACTACTCAATGGGCAAATATATTGTGACCATGTGTTTCTAAAAATAGAACCATTGGAGTTATGCAACTCAAAATTTGGAATGTGACAATTTTGAGGATGACCTTTCATATAAAATAGAAAACATCAAGTTGAAAATCGGGTCAGCAATCGGAACATCTACCTTTAATCTGTAATGCTCTGACAAAAACAAGAAATATCAGATGGTGTTGAATGTTATAAAAGATGCGCACATGTTAGACAAATAATTACGCAACTTAATTTTCACCCAACAGTTTCGGTGCTGGGAAGAAGTGCAAAATAAAACATGGCTCAAAATTGTCCAATTTTGTACAGTAGTATTATAGGCCTCAAGCTACCGTCAAAGAATGGGACTTACCCACAAAACATCGTTTAAGGGCGTCCCTCACAACAATCATTTCAAAAGATTGTACAAGAATGCCGACGATGTTTCCAACTTGTAATTCACATCGGTCCTTGCTTTACCTACCCTATGAGCTATTTCAGAACTTTACACCGCTCTTTTATTTTTCTCCTTTTTTTACTTCTTTTCGGGGGCTACCCGCTGGGCCCGGTCATGACTCGCAAGAGTCAACACAGGTGTGCTTTGAAAGTGCAGGGAACCATGGTCTCTATACCTAACTACGCCTCCTACTACAACCGTACCCATATAAACTGTAAACAGTTGATTGAATTTCACCCTTGGACTTGCGTGCTATAATGTAAATAATGAGCGGTGTCAAGACAAAAATACCTCGCAACACGTCGTGGACATGTCTTTCTATGCTACACATACCTGGCGATCCGTTCATTTTGACACATTGAAAAAATTTGGTGGTTGCATTGCTTACGGCGACTTGCCCCTCGTTTGAATTTTACGAAGAGCAAAATACTTTGCCTGGGTCGTTTGTTACGTTACGCTCCTCTACAGTGTGAACACCTGTGTTAATTGTATTCTCAACTTTTGTGAATGACTAATAAAAGACTTGAACACTGTTCTTCTTGTGTCTTGAGCATAACATAAAAAACGTGCCAATGTTTAGGCCGGTAAATAACACTATGTAATCAGTCACACGATACACATAGACCGAAGTCCTCACAAAATAGGACAATTAGCAGCGATATCGTTTGCGTGATGTACACAGGAAGCATCTTAATCACGATGGGCTATTCCATTTGAAATCCATACACCCCCCTATGGAAGGTATTCCTTTAATCTTCCCCACAGGGAGTGTAGATTTCAAATGGAGTCACCCACCACAGGTAACCCCATCTGAAATGCACACTCCCTGTGTGGAAGATTACGGTAAATGTCTTATATAGGGGGTATGGATTTCAAATGGAATAGCCCAATGTAGCCTTATACAGAAAAGTCCGCATGTTCTACCTGTGTATTCTCAAACAGCATCAGATTCCCTTTCAGAACCAAGATTAAAACTTATCTACCTGTTGGTCACTTTCCCATTAGGTGACACTGCTGTGGTTCCTTACAAGGCAACAAAAGTCACGTAGTCCTAAGTAGTGAGACTTTATGACTGATTTTCTTTTAAGTACTGTATACTAGCACGACTGTATCTTCAATCAATTGAAATATTTCATTAAGCTATCTTCAGTATACAGCAGTGTTCTTTAAAGCCATTCTTTAAAGCTATCTTCAGTAGACAGCAATACTGTATTAAATTAATTAACTATATTCTTTTTAGTTGGGAGCAATACTTTCAAAATCTATCTCTCTTTAGAAGGTAACAGTATTTAATCAAGCTGTCTTCAGTAGATAGCAATAGATTGTAGAGCTATTATTTTCAGTAGATAGCAATATATTGTAAAGCTATCTTCAGTAGATGCAATATATTGTAAAGCTATCTTCAGTAGATAGCAGTAGATTGTAAAGCTATCTTCAGTAGGTAGCAATATATTGTAAAGCTATCTTCCGTACATAGCAATACATTGTAAAGCTATCTTCAGTAGATAGCAGTAGATTGTAAAGCTATTTTCAGTAGATAGCAATATATTGTAAAGCTGTCTTCAGTAGGTAGCAATATATTGTAAAGCTATATTACCACCCTTCTAAACAAGAGAAGCGAGCTCATATCCAAATGTCGTCACAATAAGTGCAAACGCAAGCCAACCAACCGTGCCAAGAAAAAATCCATAGCGTAATACTAGTCATTATAGCCTGATGATCGCTGAGTTAACAACCTCGGTGTGAAACCCAGGGTAGCAATAATGCTATAAATCAACGTGATTAATTTGTAAAGCTATATTCCATAGTAGCAATATATTGTAAAGCTATCTTCATTAGATAGCAGTAGATTGTAAAGCTATCTTCATTAGATAGCAATATATTGTAAAGCTATCTTCAGTAGATAGCAATATATTGTAAAGCTTTCTTCAGTAGACAGTAATATATTGTAAAGCTATCTTCAATAGATAGCAATCAGTGTTCAAATTAAGAAAAAATATAAAGTTTTCTAGCTGATAACCATGTTATGAAATAAGGTTATCCGCCAATGTTTTTGGTTGTCCGCCAAAATAACTTCAGTAAAAATAGTCAAAAAGTATGGTCACCCGACTGATAACCTGCATTCAAATAGAGGTTATCCGTCAGCATTTTTGGGCTTCAGGAAGCCCGAATTACTACTTAATCTGAACACTGATAGCAATATATTGTAAAGCTATCTTCAGTAGATAGCAATATATTGAAAAGCTATCTTCAGTAGATAGCAATATAGTGTAAAGCTATATTCAGTAGATAGCAATATAGTGTAAAGCTATCTTCAGTAGATAGCAATATAGTGTAAAGCTATCTTCAGTAGATAGCAATATAGTGTTCTGTAAAGCTATCTTCAGTAGATAGCAGTAGATTGTAAATCTATCTTTAGTAGATAGCAATACATTGTCAATCTATTTTTAGTAGATAGCAATATAGTGCAAAGCTATCTTCAGTAGATAGCAATAGATTGCAAAGCTATCTTCAGTAGATAGCAATAGATTGCAAAGCTATCTTCAGTAGATAGCAATAGATTGCAAAGCTATCTTCAGTAGATAGCAATATAGTGCAAAGCTATCTTCAGTAGATAGCAATATAGTGCAAAGCTATCTTCAGTAGATAGCAATATAGTGCAAAGCTATCTTCAGTAGATAGCAATAGATTGCAAAGCTATCTTCAGTAGATAGCAATAGATTGCAAAGCTATCTTCAGTAGATAGCAATATAGTGCAAAGCTATCTTCAGTAGATAGCAATATAGTGCAAAGCTATCTTCAGTAGATAGCAATAGATTGCAAAGCTATCTTCAGTAGATAGCAATAGATTGCAAAGCTATCTTCACTAGATAGCAGTAGATTGTAAAGCTATCTTTAGTAGATCGCAATATATTGTAAAGCTATCTTACTTAAGCAGATAGCAATATATTTATAATAGTAAGCTACATGTAAGTAATCGATCTGATGAGAGTGTTTTCCAGATACAATTACGTAAGTAATACTTAGTGAAAGTATTTTCATAGAGAGCTATATGTTACAAAGCTATCTTCAGTAGATAGCAAACTAATATCAATCAAGTTATAAACATATTCACCGGATACAAAAAGAAATGTATCACAAGTTTCAAAAAAATAAAACCGTATTACAAATCTATGCAAAACCAATTCAGGCAATGTGGCAGCACTTATGAAGCTTATTTTAAGTAAGTTAAATTGCAGCAAAAAATCATGGCATAGAAAAGTTAATCACAAGCCAACAGTGCAATGTCACGTAAATACCATGTCGTGCAAACAACATCGATTTTAGACTCTCCATTAATCTTGCATTGCCACAATTTTGACTTCATAATCCTGTTATAAGCCCCACAAGCCACGGAGGCTGTCATAACAGAACCATTATTGTTTTGACCCTCTGTATTTATTTTTATGGTGAGGTTTTTTGAGGGGGATTTGCGCGGTAATAATTGGTGCAACAACATTGTGTAAACTTGATTACCTGACATTGATATGGGCAGTGTTGCCATATATTAGTGGTCCAATCCAATCCTTGTTGCCAAAAGTAATGCTAAAAGGATAGCCCAATTTTCGACACCCTTTTAATCGGTCTTTCTATCTATGCCCTATACTAGCTATTATATGGGTTGTTGAAGTGAAACCGCAATGGGTCTAGAAACCAAAGTTTTCCAAAGCTGCCTGCCTGTCATTGCTGTTATTCTGCTCAGGTGGTCGAAGCAGCAGCCCTTTTATTGCAAAAGGATGTATCTTATATGTACTTTCCTAATGATATACTTCCTTTTAACATGGATTGTGTTAACATCATCGAGGAGGTGGACAGATATGTATACCTGGGAAAGACGGTGACACGAGATGGTGATTTGCTCCCTGAGATAAATAAGAGAATTGGACTCGGTTGGGCAACCTTCAGTAAAGTAGGAAATATCATGAGAAGCCGTAAGACTAGTATGAAGATCAAGAGGAAGGTTCTAAATGAGTACGTTCTTCCAGTAATGACTTATGGTAGTGAGACATGGGCACCGACCAACACCATGTTAGAGAGGCTTGCAGTGGCACAGTACAAGATGGAGCGCATAATGCTGGGCATCACTCTTCGCGACCAAAAGCGTAACACCTGGATTCGACAACAGACAGGTGTCAGCGACATCATCGATAACATCAGGATAGCAAAACACAGATGGGCAGGACACATTGCACGGCTAACAGATAACCGGTGGACAGTCAGAGCAACAGAGTGGACTCCAAGAAATTGGACCCGTAAACGTGGACGCCCCAAAACACGCTGGAGAGACGACCTTACCCGACAGCTGGGCACTACATGGTCGAGACTAGCCAGAAACAGAAGTCTGTGGAGGCATTCTAGGGAGGGGTTCCTCTCAAGGGAGCGAACTACACCCTGATGATGTGTTAACTTGGTTCAATAATCCTCACTTAGGAAAAGGTTGCAACTTGTAAAGACAATAAAAGTAATATACTGCCTTTTACCACTACATGATTTATGGAGAACAAAGCAAACTTTGATCATGTTAAAAATGAAGTATACTGTTAGAAAACTACATATAAGATACATTCTTTTGCCATAAAAGGGCTGACTCATTTCTGCCACTCTTTCAAACACCATCTGTCCCATCAGGGGAGGGGGGGGAGATACATAGTGGATATGAGGTCACTGGGATGTGCCGCCAAATAGGGTCCCATTTTTCACCCGTCTGGTAAATGAATGACCCCTTTAGCCATTTTTGGTAAATGTATAGGTCTAAAATCCTTACATTTGCTGTTTTTCACAGAAATTGTAGCAAAATCTCCCAAATCTGTCGGCAAATTATGGGTCTCTGGTAAATATATGGGTCCATTTCCCCCCGAATTTGGTAAGTGTTTGGGTCAGTTTTCATTTTGCTGGCAGCTCATCTCTACCAAAAAAGTATATATTTTAAGTATGTTAAATTGCAGCAAAAATGTGTGACCCCGACATTTATCCCTCTTTGGTTTTTCCCTGTCAACTCAACCATTGGACTGAATGGAATCAAAACTAGCCCAGCTCAATTCAAACACAAAATTGAGTTTCTCACACACAAGTCTACACAAATAGAGCCTGAACGTAGCCCAATTGGGCTATAAAATTGCCAATTTATCAACATCAATAACAGGTTTAATTTAGTGTAAAAGTGGTTCTGCATTCCGTTTAACATGTTTAACTCTAAGAATAGTATAGCATAGTTGGTTTTCAATTAACGTAAGCGCCAAAATTTGATATGCTGTGATGTTAGTGTAATGTCTTGTTATGTTTCTCCATCAATTGATGTCGGCATCTGATTAATCTGTGTGTGGTTTTAATTTATGTCTAATGGCTGAAACTAATGCTAAAACCACATATGTTGTTGTTGCTGAATTCAATGTTTCTATCTGCGCCACATACAAGCATTATGTTATCATAGGCCTTGTCATAATGAAATCAGTATTGGGCTATTCAATATGAAATCCATACACCCCCTGTGAAAGACATTACCTCAGTCTTCCTCACAGGGAGTGTGAATTAAAATGGGATAACCCGCCGCATGGAGGATTCCAAAGTGGGCGGGGGGGGGGGGGGTGTATGGATATCAAGTGAAATGGAAATGCTGCGTAGATGGAGGGCATATGATCTAACATCACTGCACATAATTACTCTGGATGAACCAATAAGAACAGCCAATTATTACAAGAAAACAGAGGTACAATAGTTACTTAACCCGAACTCCCCAGGCATGTTTTTGTGAATAAAACTATCAGGACTTTTTGGGGGAGGGTGGGGGGTGGTCAGAGGTCGGGCTGCACCATTTCTGCAGATCGAACCCAGGTCACTTGAATGCCGGAAGTCAGACACCTAACTGATTGCGCTGACTGGCCAGCTTGAAAAACTAAGTTTTTCGACACCATTTGATAGCAATACGAGATTGGGAAAGCATGCACTACCAGCATAGTGACTTGTACATGTAGTACTCAGGAAGGTTAGGGTTGATAAGGCTAATGACAATGGCTATGTAATCAAATATTCCTATGCATAATTTATTTGTTAATCTGTCAAGATTTGTCCAAATTTTGTCCGATTTTTACAAGGATCTCTAATGGCTATCTTATTACTATTATTATTATTATACAAGGCATTTATATAGCGCTCTTACACAATGAAACTCTGATTTACATAATTTATCCATAAATGGGGTCATTGGACGGTTTGATTATGTGGGATTTACAAATCGTCCTACCAACATGACCAAGATAATATGTTCTTTTGTAATCAGCGGAAATACTCTTGCAATACATTATTATACCATTCAACCACAAAATGCATAAATTGTAAGTTTGTCTTCTTTAGCCAAAGATGTCAAATCAAAACTATAATGTTCACTTGCATGACAATACTTAATTCAGAATCTTAACTCAATTCAACTCAATCCAATTCAAAATGGGACAATAAGCTTACAGAGTAAGCCCCCCATAAAAATGTCCACAAACTATTGGGATATATCAATGGTTGCAACAATAAAATACAATAAAGTATCAGCCCATCGCCATAAAAATGTCAGCTTACTCTGAATTTCTCTTTCAACCCACGTCATGTCATCAAAAGATTGTGAACAAATCATGAATATCATTTTCAATCAAAAAGGGAATCAAATTGAGAAGAAACAAATGCATTGAAAAGAAAAAAAGATACATTTTATGGATCTTTGAGTGGGCTTTCCCCTAGACACAATGGCAGTGATGGTTTCCCATGTGGGGATTAATAGGATCTCAGGGGATTTGAGCAGCTCTGATAATGACCATAAAAGAGGACTAAGAACTTGGGGGACAATTGGATGGTAGCTAGATGGATTTTGGGGAACAATTGATGCGTGGATGGATGAGTCTGGAGTGGGTGGAGGATGAGGAGAGGGTAACATCAAAGGAGACAATTAAATATTGCTAACCCCCAATTTTAGTAGCCAAGTTGGGCTTCTTTCAGAAAGAAAAAAGAAAAGTTTTTAATTTTTTCAAATTCTTTCTTTATTTTTTTCCCTTTTCAGAATATTCAGAAAATGAAATTTAAAAAAATAAGGGGAATTTTTTTTAAAAAAAACTCCCCCCCCCCCCTTTTTTTAGAATATTCTCTACACTTTATCCCACTTGAGGAACAATTGCGCATTCTAGCGATAGTAGACACATTAGTTGTGCATCAACTCAGCGGTTATAATTTTTTGTAGTTCAATCAAATTGGTGAGAAATGTGCGTTTTTTTAATCTCTCTGCGCGCAAAGGTATTCCAAGCATATGCACCCTATTTTGGCCAAACATAATCTGTTTTGTTGCGTTCATGTCCGCCTACACCCTTCTGTATTCATTTGGAACTGATCAAACTATAGTTCTCAAGACAAAAGCAACCAATCAGGTAGGTGCTTTGATGTTGCTGCCGTCATCCACTAAAGCGCATGTGCATTTGGTCTGGCTACGTCCCGAATATATTATGGAATTCCACAACATGTCCCATTCACTTTTTTTGAATGTGTTCCCCCATTCCACTATTTTATCCATTATTATTACAAGATTTGGAAATATGGGATATAGTCTACCGCAAAGCCCGACGGTGAGGTTGCGTTAGGTATTCCGGCTTGGCTAAGATTTAGAATACCCTACCATTCTTTATTCCTCACTGTGTTAATGTATGGGTCATTGAAAAATCCCATTGAAGACATGCCGTGGTAGGGTATACAAAAGGAATTCTGCTGGCTCTTAACCCCAGATGTCACGAGAACCGTATTGAGCCTTTATACCCCCCCCCCCCCCCCCCCATCCCCCCTGATCTCTTGAAAGCCAAACAAATCAAGATTCGCTAAAAGTGGCTACTTGTTCCAACTGGATCCCGGCAACACAGAGCGAGTGGTTTCCCTGTTCTGAAACAGTGTGAGGTTTACAAACTGTCAATCAATCAATATCAGCAGAAAAATAATGCCCCAGCATGGAAGGAATGGATTTGTGGAATATGAATACTTGGTCATTAAAATAATGAGATGTGCACCCTATCAATATTAGGTTTAATCCCATAATTGGGATTCACTAAGATTTTCCCAGGCAAAATTTGTGTTTAAGAGCATTCGTGGTTGAAAAGAGTATAGATCTATGTAAAGCATGACAAGTTTAAGGGGGGTCCTGGCAAAACTCCACGACATATTTTCAAGATTTTTTTCCCATCAATTAACTTGAATTGGGTATCTGGGCTGGGGTTCTGGTTTGGGCAAAGGGGTTTGGGTTTGGATTTGGGTTCAAAATTATAGGTCAATAAATGCGTATGTGTTGTTTCGAGATAAATTGGAAAATTCAATGCACGCGCGCTCATGTTGAAGTGTTAATATTGGCACGACCCCATATCAACATTTGCGCAAGTATGACCTAATTTATACTTGACAATACAAATCAAAATTTACAATTCTTTGCACACTTATGATCTCTTTAATAACGAATAAAAACATGGTAACAAGTTTTATATCACCCGCAGTTAAAATCGGCGAACCCGTGCTGTGTGAACAACGAAAACAAAGCGTGTGGTGCACAAAGGTATGGCGCGCACACGGAGTGCAATTAGACACTTTCAATGCACACCGCATATTTGGTTTCCTGCTTTCTGATTGGTTTGTAACTACTAATGCAGCGTCTATTTGAATCTTGAACCTACCCTCCTCAAGCCTTCACCTGCATTCTCCTTCTTTGGAAAAAAGGGGTCAAGATTAGGTCTTTCCTGCAATTTCTAGTTACCATTACCATTACCATTACCATTTCTAGTGCAACTTTGCTGTTGTTACACGCGGTCATATCAAACTGCGGAGAAGAAATTTGCTCATTTAATGTATATCTCAGATATTTCGTATCGGTTATCTATTTTGAATTAGCCAACATCACAGCACCTGGTCCGGGACTTTTTGTGCTAGGTGTTTGTTCGTTCTTTTAGTATTAAATAATGTAAGAATATTTGCCATAGATTCATCTTTCCAAAATATAAATTAGTTCAAGATTCACCACTTCATAAGGCCAAAAAAAATTAATTGTTTGGTTGTCCTCGACCGCCCGCACGTAATTTCAGGGCCGCACGAATATGTTTTTTATTTTTAAAAAGTTTTTATTTCATTTTTTTGAACAATTTGACAGCCCAAATGTATCGTTTTAATACATGTATATACAACCTAAGTATTCGAACAGACCAACTCCGTTTCATCGGCAATCTAAACACTGCAACATCATCCCAGTACGCAATTCCATGTAACCAGTGGTTACACGATGTTCATTGTATAACATCGCACGGGCGTCGGGACTATTAAAAGGACTATAAATACAAAAATTCGCTGAACGTGCAATTAATGAATTTATTTTAAAAAACGTGTTATGAGAAAATATAAAAAAATGTTTTTTGGGGTATATTTGTACAAGAAAATTTCGCAAAACAGCTTTATTATTAATTTCAACACCGTATAAAACATTTTTGTTCTGCATTTAGTACGAAAAATATAGGTTTTATTAATATTTTCATGCGTAAATTTCTAAAGCTTGCACATCAACTCAACGTTCTTTTAGGCAAAACAAGACAAGAATTGTAATGGCGACCTACGCTGTGTCTACCCATCGCGACGCTCGTTTTAAAAATGTTACTTGACCGAGTTTGCAGTGTTGCAACTCATTCAACAATAGTGGAGGTTTACATAACCGACATTGAGAACGTGGGGAACTATGCAGAGCTTCACTACAACACTACAATACCTGGGACTGAGTTCCCATTGAATTTAAAAATATAAATTAAAATAAAATAAAAATCCGCCCGCCCGCACCTCAACTCTCAGCTGTGTGGAGGACAACCAAACAATTAATTTTTTTTGGCCTAAGTATAACATGGCAAAGATTAGATATCTAATCTTTGACTAACCTTGAGGGTAGAATCAAGATGAACATTGATGCCTGCATAAGAGTGTAAACCATGACACTTGTAACCCCCCCCCCCCCCACACACACCCTCTTTCAAACCAATAGGCTCATTAGGGTTGGCTAACTGGTGACTTAACAGTGATTAGGCTTAGCCACATATTTTAAGCTTTTTAGCCCAAAGCACTCCCTTACGAAAATGCAATCAACAAAGCGAGCTTGTAACGTGCTTGGTGAGCATGTTACGAGCTCGTATGTGCTCGTAGAAAGCTCACACGAGCTCACTCGGAGCAATGTGAACTCGTACTAGCTCATATGTGCAAAAGCTCGTAATCACATTTACGATCAAAAGCTGGAAAACGTGCACGTTGCGTGCATGTGTGAGCTTACATTGTCAATTACGAGCTTACAATTTTTTACAAGCATCTTGCGCGCTTGATTCTTACGACCCCTTTTTCAATTGCGAGCTCTTAATAATTTTACGCGCTTTTTACGAGCATGTAATATTTGTGAGCTGCAAACATCTTGCGCCCTTTCTTGTTACAAGCACAAATTACGAGCACATTCTCAATTACGAGCTCGTAATCATTTTATGCGCATTTTACGAGCATGTAATATTGCAAGCTTGCACACATTTTGCGCGCTTTCTTGTTACGAGCACATAAACTTCGGACTTGGAATTAAATTAATAGTCTGCATGCAAGCTCGTACATTTTTGAGTTTGCAAATCTTGCACTTCAAAACTTAGTTTTAATCAATGCAACATAACTATAATCAATTTCAAAGAATTAATGTGTATCAAATTTATTTCTCACCAAATGGGAAGGTTAATAACTGATTGTATTATACTAGCCAAGAGGTGTACCTAAACAGAATATATAGCTTTGTGTGTGACCCCTTCTGGTGGTTGTTCATAAATAGCGCCCTCTTTTGTTTTGAGTGTCATTCATAGCAACCAGCCCTGCAAGACTTTCTCATGGCTGTGCCTGTGGGAATATTCTCTTTGCTCTTTGTACATCATGCAACTGAAGCCTTTCTCTGATTTCAGGTTTTGTATTAGTTACTGGGTTATTAATATTAGTAGTTATGTCAGGACCTTCAGGCATCAGAGCAGTTTTCATGCCTAGACTCTGGTACTCAGTCAGGGTAATTGAACTGCACAATTCTGCACCCTTACATTACATTACTTGCTTAGGGTATTTTGACTGCATAATTCTGCTCCCTTGCACTGACTATGCCTGCCTATACAGAGGTTTTCACTTGCATAGTATCAGGCCTGGTGATATGTTCTTGATTTGCTACATAGTCAGTCCTTTACAAGGGCTGTTCAGTATATTATGGTACCAATATTTGCTCCCTAGATGGAGAAGTTTACCAGTTTGAGAAGGTTTTTATATTGCATAGGCCTAGCCTAGGGCTAGGCTAGTGTCAGGCCTGGAGCTAGGCTAGGGCCTATAGTATGCTCCTGATTTGCTACACAATCAGTCATGCACCTTTGCCCCTGCCTTCTTGGGCTTAACTGTACCAATGAGTTATTATATTAACTATATGATAACTCCTTGGTTGTACAGAACCCCTGTTTATTTTTCTTCTTGTATGTATGCAAAGCTCACTAGTAATGCCTGCCGGCAGTAAAACATGCTTAATGTATGTGACGTCCGTCCGTGTGTGCCTTTTGGTTAGCCTTTTTTCCAGAATACTGTATCTTTTGAACGGATGGACGGATTGACTTCAAACTTTCAGCGATAGGTAGGCCATGGAAAAACATTGTGGCTGCTTTTTTGGCGGTCTAATTTGCATAGGTCATCTGAGGTCAAAGGTCATCCAGGGGTCAAATCGTAAAAGTTGCCCGATTGACTTCAAACTTGGAGAAAGGAAACATGAACACCGGTATGGTGGTTCCCTGCACCCTGGATCCCCGGGACAACTCATCCATAGGTGCAGGTTCAGGATTTGCATTTCAATTTGCCAGCCGTAACCGTACTTTCAACACATTGCATTGTCGCTCTGTTATGGCATGAGGTAAATAACGATCAACACACTGTAGCTGAGATATCGCATCGAACGCTGAATGCATTATCTATCGCGCTGCTACGGCGCGATGGGAACGTGCTATTAAATGCGTGCATGTGCGTGTGAAGTCCGGCGCTGTGGTTAGCAATCCCGTTAACATGTGCACATCCATCGCGAGCTCGCAGATTTGTGCTCGTATTTGTCTCCCGGATACGTGCTTGTTTTTTTGTAACAGGTATGATTGTGAGCTTTCAAATATGAGCTCCCAATTTCTGAGCTCGTTTTAGCTCGCCAAAAATAAGCTTGTTACAAGCTCGGTTTGTTTCAAATACGAGCTTGTAGCTCTTAATAAGCTCGGTTTGTTTCAAATACGAGCTTGTAATTTCTGAGCTCGTATTTTGTAGCTCGCCAAAAATGAGCTTGTTTCAAGCTCGGTTTGTTTCAAATACGAGCTCGTAGCTCGCAATAAGCTCGGTTTGTTTCAAATACGAGCTTGTCATTTCTGAGCTCGTATTTTGTAGCTCGCCAAAAATGAGCTTGTTTCAAGCTCGGTTTGTTTCAAATACGAGCTCGTAGCTCGCAATAAGCTCGGTTTGTTTCAAATACGAGCTTGTAATTTTTGAGCTCGTTTTAGCTCGCCAAAAATAAGCTTATTACAAGCTCGTTTTGTTTCAAATACGAGCTTGTAACAAGCTCGGTTTGTTTCAAATACGAGCTTGTAACAACTAACAAGCTCGGTTTGTTTCAAAAACGAGCTTGTAACAAGCTCGGTTTGTTTCAAAAACGAGCTTGTAATAAGCTCGGTTTGTTTCAAAAACGAGCTTGTAACAAGCTCGGTTTGTTTCAAAAACGAGCTTGTAACAAGCTCGGTTTGTTTCAAAAACGAGCTTGTAACAAGCTCGGTTTGTTTCAAAAACGAGCTTGTAACAAGCTCGGTTTGTTTCAAAAACGAGCTTGTAACAAGCTTGTAACGAACATGTTTCAAGCTTGTAACGAGCATGTTTCAAGCTTGTAACGAGCATGGCATTTTCGTAAGGGCTTACTTAAAGTGCACAAAGTCCAGCATAGTACACAGTAGTCCTAACAAATCTGGATGTTATTTAAGATTTAAACACAAGCAGCTATAATAGTGCTTACATGTATAGCAGTCAAAATAATCCAGACTAGTATTAGGATAGCTTTTAATAAAATAACTGTTTACAGTAACTTCAACATATTGGTTTTGTATGTGCTAATCCAACAAAATGCTTCCTAATCTTGAGTATTAAGCCTCTTGTAATTCTCATGATATAAATAAATAGTTACAGAAGCCCATCATAGCTCTTTGAGATCAATTTCTAAATTCTACGCATAATCATGGTCACACTGTGAGCCTAACATTTTTTTTGCAGATGAGTTAAATGTTGCACTTTCTTCCCAAGCCAAAATCTCAATGTTGTTGGAAAAACCTTAAAAACCTATTTAAATGATTATGATATATAAAAAAAACATGAGAAAATGTTAGTCTAAAACTTACATGGGTTTTGCCTTTTGCTCTTATTTCGAAATGATGCATATATATCTTATGATGTAACTTCACAAATAAAAAATGCCTTTTTTGTGGCCAAAACGATGTATGTTGGTTACAGAGATACATCATTTAATGTTATGTTTCAAGTAATCAGATGATAAGATAGGCCTAATAAATCTGATTCACATTTTCGTAATCAAATAATATAATCAATAACATATTACATGTATCATGTATGGTGCTGCAATGCAATATATTTCATTGAGGGGTTCTACCCAAGGTGCCCCCTACTAACATAACGCCACAAGTCTGGGCTATATTAGAACAAAAATATGAGAACAGTTCTTGTTTTTATGCCGGCACCATGTTTTCAATACAAGTTTTAAGGACATCTTTCCTGCAGAATATAATCTTAGAGCAAAATGTATTGATGATGAACGTCCACTCATAATAATATAGTACAAATCAGAGCCTTAATTCCACATAAGCCGTTCCAATAATACGATATCAGTCGCATAAATAAATCTTTACTCGATACGAGCGCTTTCAATCTGTCTTGATATACCTGACTGGGGCCCCGGGGTACTATGGGGTACCAGATCAATTAATCAATACTATCTATAATTACACACAGGGCCACAAGGGAAGTCTGCCGATCAAATCAATGAGCGGTTTGATTGATTTTTATTGGAATATTTCCGAGAAGAATCTGTGGAAAATAGCAATTTTTTTCTTCTAAGATGGCTGAGTTACCAGAAGGAAGAGAAATGTTTTACAACATGTACAAAGAACTTGATTCGGTTGAAGACGCACCTTTACGTTGGTTGGGCGTTTGTTGAAGAAAAAATAATAACTTTCAAAATGGCAGAAAAATACTCTATGAAAAATTAAAGTTTCCATATCATTTGAATTACAAAAAAAATCTTCCAAATCTCAAATTCGCAAATTGGGTTTGTAAAAACCGCTGCAACAGGGGTTTTGGTTGCTTTATGGCAACAATCCAATCCTCAATGATTATACTGAACTACTGTAAAAGCCAATATTTTCGCGCATTTTGATATCATAGAAATTTCGCGGGCGACCTTCTGGATGCATTGCATGAATGTTGAAAACAATATTTTTGCATGTTATAATTTTTGCGCAAAAATAAAACCACCACAAAAATTTCAGCTTTTACAGTATCATAAATGCTATGAACCTAAATGGCACTAAAGTGTCCCAAAGTTTCCAACCTTCCAAAACTCTCAGCAAATATAGAAAATCTTTAACTATTACAATGACAAGCAATCAATCAATACTTCTTTACAACAAAACCACAGTGTGCGTACCTTTAAGAAATGAAAAATATTATCCAGATGATTAAACGACCATTCCCACAATGCATTGCATGTCAAATGCATTAAATTGGCAAAAAACGAAGAGTCATATCATATCATCAAACTTTCCTGAATACCTTAACCCTAACTCCCAAGGTTTTTTGTGTTTTTTTTGGGGGGGGGAATAAAACTTTCAGAGGAGAAAAATGGGTCAAATTCAGGGGGAAAGTCCGGTGGTGCCGGCGCTGGGAATTATACCCACTGGGCACCTGCTTGGAAGTCCCGCCCCTACCTGAACACGCAACGGAGCCAGCTTGGACTATCTTAAGATTTTCTTCACCTTATGTTAGTCCGGCTGATCACATTAAGAGATACTGTAGTGTAACACCACTTAATTTCGCGAGGGATTGAATTTCATGAATTTCACGAGCTGTGGATTCGCGAAATTAAATAAACACAAAACTGACAATTTTGCGATGAAAGTTACAGTAAAATTTCCAGATTTGCAAAATTAATTAAAATTTCCAGATTTGAAAAATTAAATGCCCCGCTAGAATAGCTGTAATTTTAAATTTGTGAAATTAAGTATCCCCTTATGAAAATCGCAATCAATTCTGCAACCTTGCGCAAGGTTAAATTTGGAAAAAATACAACTTTGCGCAACCAGTTTGGTTCTTCTGAGAAGGTTGCGCAACCTTGCAGCAATCATCCACAAACTTGCGCAACCTTGCGACAAACTTGTGCAACCTTGCGAAATGGTGATTGCATTTTCGTAAGGGTCCGCGAAATTATAATACTTTACAGTAGACGGGTGAATTGCTCGCTACCAGCACCTAGTAGCGTACTTCCATGCTAGTAGTGTAGTGGGCGATGCTCAGTAGAAGCATGGGATGTGCGTTGTGGAAACAATCTGGTAGCGAAAATACACAAATGCTACTTCTTCTATTCATACAGGGGAATTGCTTTCAGGACTTAAAAGATTTTCGGTAAATAGTCATGCACTGAAGCCTTTTTACTGTCGGTGGAAAAATAACTGGTAACAATTGTCGGCATTTCCGAACTAAAAAAATAGCCGGTGCGAAATAACAGGTAGAGTCATGTGTTCTGAATTCTATTAGAAACACACTAAATGAGATGGCCTACGAGCAAAGTGCCACCGAGGTTTTTTCCCAACGTCAAAAAGTGACCCAAAGTATCGCCACGACCCCCCCCCCCCACCCCCGATTTGAACCACGGACCTCCGGCACACGGGGCAAGGGACTTTCCAGTATACCATGGGTGTCAAGGCTACTTGGTGCAGTGTATGCTGGTTCCCTGCATCAATGGGCTCCACACAACTTATCCATAGATACAGGTACGCGCCGATTTCCACTCAAATCTGATTTGCTGGCATAAAAGTCATGCATATTCATGATTGACACAAAATAGATCCACAAATAAATTTGATCAAGCCAGCGTCATGCTTAGAATGATAACAAATTTGCTGATTGGCACAAACTACACGTGTATCCGCGCTAACCACAGCGCCGAACTTCACACGCACATGCACGCATGTCATATCTCGCTCCCCATCGCGCCGTAGCTATGGCAGCGCGACAATGCATTCAGCGTTCGATGCGGTATCTCAGCTACAGTGTGTTGATCGTTATTTACCTTATGCCATAACAGAGCGACAATGCAATGTGTTGAGCTTATGGTTACGGACGGCAATGGATTTGCCTGTACCTATGGATAAGTTGGGCCGGGGATCCAGGTGCAGGGAACCAGCATAGGTGCAGTGATGATCTATTTTGGTCACATGACTCTATCATAATGCATTATGGGATTGCCCAAACATTCCCATCCTGAATTATAGAAGTACATCTGATGGAACACTGACCATCTGCAACCATCTGAATCAATACCAGTGGTCATCCTTGAATTGGTCAGCCATGACTGGTCACTAAAAATGAAGTGGACCAAAAGGACCAGTGGACAATAGCCTTGTGCCAAATCACAAAGGGTCATTCTCTTCAGAGAGTGAGGACAAACCATATGGATTTCTGCAAATAAGAAGGATCCATCGTAAAAAGCTGCTGTTTGATATATTGAGCGTCATCATTCAACCCCTATTTCAAATATCATTACACTTTCAGGGTTCCTACATACCCTATCTATTGAAACAATTCATTTTTTCCAAATTTCATTTTTCTCGGCAATCTCTCAGTGCCCCTTTGACTTAGAAGTGCCACCAAAAAAGTGTCAATTTTTTTTCAATTTGTTGGCATTTTTTGGTCAAAATTTCAAAAAAATATTATATTAGGTTAAAAATTAGAAATTAGTCCCTATTTAGTTAGTGTCTTTACATCATAATCAAGCGATTTTGGGCACATTTTACTCAAAATTATTTTTGTTAGCTTTGTTAAAAAAAATTAAAAAATAGATCAAAAAAGTGAATTTTGTGATTTTCTCAAAAATAAACATTTTTGGTCAAAACTAATGTCAGATTTGGATTCTCTGATCCATTTCCTTTCCAAAAATGTATACTTTTATAATACAATAACGTAAATCCAGAACATTTGGAACAGAGTGCTCAATACTAAATAAGTAGAGCAATATATATTATACAAAATCAACTTGATTAAAATTCCATGATTATACTACAGCACTGTTTCATACAGCCAGCATTGGCTGCACTCATTTTATAATATGCATTTCATTAATAATTCAAAAATTACAGCACTCACAAAATTTAAAAAAACATCAAATCAAAAACTTCCTTGAGTCCCCCCTTAATTCAAGGCCTGTCCTCAGCACATGCCCATAAGGCAGCTATTACTATTCAGTAACTGCAATGAGGCAAATCTATGTACCCACTCAAAAAAGGTTTTCAAGAGAGATGAAAGTGAAGAGAGCAAAAAATTGCTGAGCTGATAAAATAAAACAAACATTCTTATGTCATCAGGTAAAAGTGGGATAATAATGAGCTTATTTATATTAAAGGTATATTATGTGATCTTTCCAGGGAACGCCCTCAACATCGAAAAAAAATGGAAAGAAGATTTTCTTGCAGATTTACATTTCTGATCATAAATCGTACATACATTCCAAGTTACAGGGCGATACGATTCTTAATTACTTCAAAATCATGATTTTAGAGTGAAAATAAACTGTCGGATATCTCCGACAGTTTATATTTTTACTCTAAATTCACTCTAAAACCATGATTTTGAGGTAATTAGGAATCGTATCGCTCTGTAACTTGGAATGTATGTATGATTTATGATCAGAAATGTAAATCTGCAAGAAAATCTACTTTCTAAAAAAAATAATGAATAGAGGGCGCTATCTGGAAAAGATCACATAATATGCCTTTAAGCACCACCAAAAAATGTTGTGTTGCCCTCAAGAGCCAACAAATCTGTCAGTCGGGTTCCGTCAGTCAGTTGGTAGATTTGACTAATGTTTCTATTGTGATAATACTAATGTTGTAAGTTCTAAACGTTTAAACGTTTAAACGCTCATAGGGTGTTTAAGCGTTTACAGAATTCGCTAAACGGCTAAACGTAAGCCCTAATAAAATTTTAAAAGTCCGACTAAATTTTAGGTAAACAAGTAAGCTTACTCGTAATTCTCATTCTATACAACCATTACAGCCTTGTTGTACCAAATATAAATGTCAAAATTATTACGATAACGTTTCTAGAAATAAATTTCAAAAAAAACCCGGTCGAAACGGCCTTGTTGTACCAAGTATACATGTCAAAATTATTACGATAACGTTTCTAGAAATAAAGACCCGGTAGAAATCAACGTCGGCCTATCATACATGCATTATATCGATATTGTTAAACGACTGACTGAGGATTTAGACTACGAATAAAAATAAATAAAAATGGCGACTAACAAAATGTGACGATCGCGATCACAATAAAATCAATGCAAATAACTGGAATAAAAATATGTTTAAACGTTTAAACGCTTTTTTTTAATAGTTTAAATGGATAATTCATTAAATGGAAATTTACAACATTAGATAATACTAGTTTTAAAATAATGTATTCAAGCAAACTTATTCATTTCAAGCAAAAATAGTAAATGTCTGACAATTTGGGTACATTTTCAATCTTTAAAATAAATGCAACCAATTTTTGAGATTTTAAGGTCGGTCGCTGAGGGCAACATAACATAAAACAATTTTGGCCCTATGAGTGATACAATTAGTACCCTAGAGTGATAGACAGGTTTTTCCAACTATTTTTAGATTTTGATTGTGTTTTTCTCAATCCCTTGGGAAAATAAGTACTTTATTTAAAGTTTTAAAAATATAATTCTATTCTTGTTTTCTCTGAAACTCAATAATGAATTGGGTATAACTTGCTATTTTATCAGGCTTAGCTGTTTTTTGTTTTGTTATATTTTTTGAGAGAGAAAAGGGCAGTATTTTAGAAACATGGATTTGTGTGTGCATTTGTTGTTTGTTTATGTTTTTGTTAATGTTTGTTTTGTTTTATTTTGTGTCACTAATGTGCATGGAAAATTGGGTCACACTGTGAGCAAGCTCCCCCTCCCCTCCCCCCCCCCACCCCCCCCCCCCCCCCCCCCCCACCTGAGTACAAAAAAATAATTTTCTAAACCTATCTCCAAGTGCATGTGTGGACAGTTTTCTACGACGTCCACATACTGTGCGAACGAGTAGCCAAGGGTCGTGGCTTAGTGGGTGGGACGACGCCCGGAGGGGCCCTGGATCGATTCCCGGCCAGTCCCCGGCGATTTAGTTTGTCTTATTTCTTCCAAAATTGTGATCCCTGTTAAAAACCCAGTTTAGGGGTTAGGGTTATGCAAACCTGAGATCCCTCAAAGTGTGGGTCCAAGAGTATGTACAGGGTGAGTCAGAAAGAATGGGCACTTTATTAGAGAAGCACCACAGTAATGTCAAGCCTGCATACAGGGTGTATCAGAATGAACTATACCGAGGCAATATGATTTATTACGGTATGAATTCGATCGATATTGTTCAAACCGTTTTCACATATATCTTGCGCAAACGCCCAGCTTTCATAAGAATTTTAGATTTTGAAAATCAGGCATTTCTGATGGAAAATACAGACTTTCTGGTAAAGATGGCAAATTTAAATTTAAATAATAAAAGTAGTTGACATAAAATACGAGTGAGAAGAAACCATGCATTAAATCAGTTTCGCCGATGGCTTTTCAAGGTCTGTAAATTCTTTGAAAACACTTTTTTTTATATCGATTTTCAATTAAGTCGAGAACAAAACAAGATATCTCAATGAAATTAACATATAATGTAGGAAACATGTTCACCTTTATATTGCAGGTGTTTAAATTTAAAACAATTTTGCAGGTGTTTAAATTTAAAACAATTTTAGAAACACGGTATAGTTCATTCTGATACACCCTGTATTCAGAACCAATGATAGTGCTACAAATACCACATATTGGGCTTTCATTCAAAAAAAGAATGTTTGAATTCAAACATTGCATCATAATGTTACAACAATTTTGATACAACCCGGTATTAAAACCAATCTACGGAATGGCAATAATAAATGTTATTGTTGGCTGGCTGATTCAGAGATGCTAATCAATGATGAAACTAGTGAAAACCCTGAAAAGGCACATGAATGTTGGATACAAAATCTTAAAATGACTGGAAATAAATATAACTGTGACATTATGTGTAATAAAAAGCCTGAATTCGAAAAAAGGAATGTGAAATGAGGCATATATATATATGCTGATTCAGAAAGCAAACCTCATATAGAATACATTAAAGGTGGATAAAAAAAAAAATCGCACAGCACTTAGCTTTTTTGCAGAATGTTTCTGAGACAGACTTTCTTCTTTGTTTGGCCTTATCTTCTTCTTTTTTTTGCCCATCAACATATTTTGATATCTGAAGAGACACCTTATTTTTCTCATTATTTCTGTAAAATGTTTGGCGCAATATTTGTTTCATTTAAGACGTAATAGGCCAAAATGCAGTGAATTACTGCCACAAGTGGTTAACCACCCGGCCAGTTTGTGTACTACTCAATGGGCAAATTTCATGTCACCGTGTGCTTCTAAAATAAGAACCATTAGAGTTATGCAAACTTTAGTATACTATTATTTTAAGGATGATGACCCTTCGTATAGAATAAGAAACATGAAGTTGAAAATTGGGCCAGCAATCGGAACACCTACCTTTAGAGGCATATTATGTGATCTTTTCCAGGGGGCGCCCTCTATTCATGATTTTTTTTAGAATGTAGATTTTCTTGCAAATTTACATTTCTGATCATAAATCGTACATCTATTCTGAGTTACAGATTACCTAATTACTTCAAAATCATGGCTTTAGAGTGAATTTAGAATGAAAGCCATATTCTAGATCTTTACACCGCTACCATTGGTTTTGAAATATGCATGCCGAAATCTTTTGTGACACCCTTTGCAAAATAAGTGCCCGTTCTTTTCTGACACATCTTGTATGTAACTGACACGGTCAATAACAATTTACAAAATATTTCACTACTTTTTATCCAACTTTTTTACCTCACTGGGAAACCCACCCAGCAGTGGAGCAGGAGTGGGGGGGGGGGGGGGGGGTCACCCATCGCACAGTCATAAAATCGCAGTCACAAAATCGCACAGTCAAAAAGACAGCACAGTCAACAACTAATGGACATATTTATGAGAGTTTACATAAGTTTTCTCTATGACATTTCCTTTTTTTATCAACCTGGTGCATAAATATGTCGTCTACATGTACAAATTTGCCGACTATTTGTCTATATGGATTACACCCCATCCCCACACAAAAAACCTCTAGCGACGGCACAGCCCCCGACTGGCAGTAGTTTCCCCCCACTGACAGTAAGTTTCCCCAGAATATTTCAATTGCGCCCCCCCCCCCCCCCCCCCTTTGCGCACGCTACTGCAGTGAAGAAGTCTCAAAACAAGTGCATTCCAACTACATCAGCATCTTCTCATCAAAACTGTTTTCTCTCAAGAAAAATAATCTTGAATGTGTAACAAATTTGAATGAATCGCCGGCTCAGCCCGCCTCCAGAAACAGGGGTGTACTTTCGCGACATCCTGGATTCTCGCAGAGGAATTTTGCGAGAATCCATGGATTCTCGCAGAATATTTTTGCGAGAATCCTTTTTACTGAATTTAAATTTCGCATTTTAAACATTTATTGTACTATTGTATACTTAGAAAATAATAGTACACAAATTGAATCAAACACTTCTTAAAATTAATTAAAATAATATCAAGGCTATAAGCTTGCATAACTTCCAAATTCGGAGAGTTTTTTGACTAAGGGTCAAATACCAGTCATCTAAGGTCCTGTTTTGGACTTAAAAATTTTTAAAAAAATTTTTAAAAAAAAAAATTAAAAAAAAGTTTAAAAATTTTTTAAAAAAGTTTTTTGTTTTTTTTGCGAGAATCCACCTGGATTCGCGCGGTAGTGATTTTACGCGAATCTTTACGCGGATTCGCGCCGAAAGTACACCCCTGCAGAAAGATGCATTTCTGTAAAGCCACTGCCACTTTCATTGGCTATTTTGACAAGTGAAAGTTTTTCAGAGCAAAAGGGCCTTGTGGACCTACGAAAACACAACATACGGACAGGAAGCAGCTAAATAGTAAGCAACCGCACAAAAATAAATAGAAAAGTGCTTCGTAATTCAGAAAAACTTTTCTAGTTTTTTTTGTCAGTCGCCGGTTCAAACAGCCCCTGGTGTTGTTTCTAGACCTGACTGCTGTCCCCTATCTGCCACGTCTGTGGATGTTTACGAGACTTTAATGTGGGAAACGCCTGCAAAACACAAGGCAACAAAACAGCCTGTGGGTAGGCAGTGCCTTCGGCTGACCAGCCGACGGCGGCTGGTTTTCAAGAAAAAGAAGGCCACCAGGACATGCCTTGCTGTTTAACAGGCGCTTTTGAACTTGTTTGTTTGTAAGGTGGTAGAGTTATATTTGTTAACACTTTCCACATGGCAGGCGTCTGCAGCAGACGACATTCCAAAATTTCACAATTTGTTTCAAAAATGTCAACAATTATTGAATTTTATCACCATATTTGGAATCACCATGAGAAATGTATTGAAATACAGTACAAACATGCCTAGTGTTGGTTCAATAATCCAATCTTTAAGATAGACTTTGAAAATTGGGAACGGTTTCTGAAAAAAAATCTGTTTTGTATGTGGTGGTAAAACTAAACAGCAGCGTGGAAAGTGTTAACTATGTTGAGAAATAGTCGCACAGTACTTGTAACCTGATAATGCAATAGTCAACAGCATCTCAGTACCCTCCCCTACAATGGTGAGAAAAACCCACTATGTTCACAGAGGGGAAATTATTCTGTGGGGTTTTATCTCTAATAAGGATCCTTCCCTTCTAGTGAACGCTTCGCCCATTTTCACTTAAATGAAAAAAAAATACCAGATAAACCACACTATTCATTTAAAATTCATTATTTCCTACAAAAAAATAAAAGACTTTCTTAATTTTATACACCATTTTCCACTATTTTCCAACCAAATTCCACCTATTTTTAAAAACACTCCTCTTTCGCAATATACTGTCTATTTTTCTCGATAAGTCAGTCCCCCATCCATCCTGAGATGTTTTTTTATCATACACAATTAAGGGTGGAAGGGGGGGGGGGGGTGATCAAAAACAAAAATTAAGAATTAATTAATAAACACAAGAAAAATAATAATAAAATCAAAAAGAAAAGTTAAAGAATAACAACAAAATCAACAAATATTTTTGTTAAATAAATAAATAAAATCCATCAACATCAATATGTTCCGCATATTTTACGACAACATCAACAGATCTTAACTAGCACACACAGGTGTGTGGACCTGTTTACATGCACTGGAATGAACCGCAACAATCCACACAATCTAATAATAATATCGCACCATCATACAGAAACTAATTAACCCATATATTTCGCTTCAAAAACTTTTGATAGCAGGCCAATAAAACTTGACATTATGGGGCGCACAATTGGTTGGCAAAATAATTGGGCAACCATTGTATAGGGCCTGTCACCGACTCGTTTTGTTGAGTTATTCCGTGATGTGGAACGGATCGGCAATTTGCGCAACGCAAATAAATACCTGAGACCGATTCAGACTTCAGTTCGGCGCAGAAAAGGGATAACTCAACACAAATTGTTATGGCCGTGATGACGGCGATATGGTGAGAAAGTGAAGGGTAGGTATTTTTTGAACGATACCAGGGCTGTAGCATGACCCTATTATGTATGTTGCCATGTTTGGAACTTTGATTTCTTATAAAACCTTTTAAAATAAATACCCTTCAGCCATCTTCCTCTATTAATATTGCCATTTTCCAGTTTTAGGCATACATGTATATATTATTAGGAAAGTACACATACACAGCAGTCCTCATTATAAGACTTTTTTGTGTGTTGCCCTCAGAAAACGACTCTAAACAAGGATTTGTCACACCTGTAGAGTGTAGATAACCTAGTCTTGATCCAAACAGTATGCTATCTTCAGAAGATAACATGATAAACTCTGTTCGGCTTCCTCTGGACAGAGAAGTAACATGTGTATGTATCTTCCTTCTTTCAACGCTCCTGTGTATAAGCCAGCGCCTTGAGTAGGTGCGCACATTATGTGCCGCAATTATTAGAATACGCAGTTACGTCACTGTTTCGTGATGGCCAAATAGACTATAGTGCAAATGTTCAATATTCCAAGAGTCTGAAATAAATATATGATATGATCGTAGTTCCCAATACAAATTAGATACAATATTTCCCCCAGTCCTATTCCTGAATGGGACTGGTGATTGATTTTGTGGGGAGAGGGTAGTGGGAAGGGGGCGGTGGGTAGTGGGAAGGTGGGGGTAGTGGGAAGGGGGGAGTGGGAAGGGGGAGTGGGAAGGGGGGAGTGGGAAGGTGTGGTAGTGGGAGTGTTGGGTTGCTTTAGGATTGTTTTCAAGCATTTCAAAAGTGTAACTTGTGGTTGAATATCAAAATTTGCTCCAAATCAGGCTGGCCCCAAATCAAGATTTTTATAATCAAAATGATCACAGAATTGTTTGACAGTTATTAAAACATAATCTATCTCTAAACACCCGTTCCTACAACTGTCTGCAAAAATACCCTACAAACAAAAAAATACCACTAAAAAAAAGCCCTTAAAATTCATCACCACATATCCCCTTAGGGTGTAATTTTTTTTTATATATTTCAATTACTGGCACATAGTCCCATAAAGAAAGAAAAGGAGAAAAAAACACCTCTGGCATATATTTCTATTCTAACTTCCCCTTCATTCAGACCCTAACAATAAAGCCCCTTCTATGTGTATTATTATTTACTTCAACACAATAGTCCATTTTTTTTTAAAGTACATAGTGAGTAGTGAAAAATGTGTTTCACCACTGCTCCAGGTTTTCTCAATTTTGTAGTAGCCCATAGGCAAACAATGTAACCATTTTCGTGCATTGTTTAATAAGAGTTATAGTTCTTTTATTCTTTGGAATGTCACATTTTTTTTGGTGTATGTATCATTTATAAGGCATGCCCAGCTGTACCAAATTGTGTTGTAGCCTTCAAGAAACAGTTAGGGAATGCATTTGATTGAGTGGGTTTTTAAATGTACAATATTTAAATGATAACATTTTTACATAAATATGACATTTTATACATTGGTGAAACATATAATATGCTTTTCTTAATGTTTTTATTCTGTCTCACATACATTTGGGAAAATAGCTATGCTATATGCATTTTTTATTTTATTTTTTAGGGGAAAAAGCCATGCTAGCTATGCCATTTTTTTAAATGTGTTTTGACTCACTTTTTCTTTTCTTTTTTTGCTCTTTCAATTAAAAAACAAACAAAATTAGGCTCATGGTGTAGGGTTATGCGGCAAAAGTGACTCCACATACTTATGCGTGTGGCTATGTGAAACCGATCCCTTTTTTTCTTGGCCTAATTATGTTGCAATAATCAAAAACCATGTAACATTCCTAACACTTGACTCTGCTTTGTTTACAACTTTGACTAAAATTGTTTAAAAAAAAGTTATTTTTATCAAAATTAGGATTAAACCGATTGGTTTAAATTTTTCAAATAGTTTATTTATAAGGATGTTAAACAGAGAGTAAAGGGTGTATTTTCGTAAATTGAGAACCAAAAATGTCTTGTTCAATATCTAGTTTAATAGCACCTCAGCCACAATCTTGGAAAAAAGTCCTTGGAATGCTTTACACGTTTTGATCAGTATGTGCAGAACTTGTTTAATGATGTTTATTTTGTTAAACTGTGGATAGGACATTTAAGACAACAATTTTCCCTTCCCCACACTCCATTGATCAATGTTGGAACACCTTGAACAACTGCTGAAGACATTAACATTCATCAACATTGCACGGGGGAAAGGGGGATGATAGTTTACCGTTGTTAACGAGTGAGCGTTCCAAGATCTTATTCCAGGATTGTAGTTTTAAATGATTTAAATGAGAGCTGCCGACTATTTCTATCTCCACATTTATCTCATTATTGAGATACTATAAGAAATGTGGGGTTTTCCATATTAATTAGCAGCTAAATAAATGGTTTAAAAGTCATACTCTTTAATTAAATTATCACTCTTTACAAAAGTTAAGACCAAAATCCAAGTACCAAGTACAGAGTTCCTTTAGTATACCCTACCACTGCATGTCATAGGGACTTTTAAAGAACGACCCATACACTTACACAAGTGAGGAGTAAGAATGGTAGAGTATTCTAAAACTTAGCCCCAAGAACTTTCAAATCAATACTGATTTAGTTCACGAAGTAAATAATTGTAGTTTCCATCAATAGATGGCGCTATTACACTCTGTATCCAAAGCAGACCTTACTACGCATCAGTTGGTTTGACAACACTTGCCTTGATTGTATAGAGGGGGCTATTATCAAAAACATCATGGTGGGATTTGTATTGCATCTTCCATAAGAGAGTGTTACAATTACAACCATCAAGTTATTTAGCATTTATAGAGGGAGCTGTTACAATAACCTAATGATTCCGACGAGGGTGAACCACGAATGGCCGTAAATTGTGAATCTCTGTTGGTTTCAATGTAAAAATGGATTTTGATTATATGACCCTAGAAAATTCATCACACGTTCAGTGATCGATTTATGGGGGAAAATATGTGTAGCAAATTGTTGTCAAATTCCAACCGTTCGTTAAAAATGATAAACTGTTACATTGAAATGCATAGTAAACTTTTAGATTGTATAGCAAATACTGCGACGTGTGGAGCATTTTGCGACACGACACTAGTTAAATTGTACGCTGCACACATTGGAACTAAATTATTTCATCCTTTAACTGCGGGAGTTGAATAATCAAGTATCGGTATCAATATTTGAATTTAATCCTTCATTAATGGTTCGTCCCATTTGCTTGATCACATAACCTCGTACGCATAATTTAACCATGAATATTAGTGAAAAACCCATGCCCGGCATTGTCTGGCAAGGTTAGGTTATCAACTTAATAAAAATAACAATGACACTTACATTAGAGTTGATTTTCCAACTCTAGTTGTTTTAAGATGAAGTTTTAATTAAGTAATCAAAAATCCATTTTTTACATTGAAACTAACGAGGATTTCAAATGTGTCCACCGTCGTCTGTAATGATGGGAATTTTATTACATCCAGGAGATAGTTGCAAACAATTACAATCCTTTAGCATTACTCTATAGAGCGCGGGGCTATAACAGAAATGGTCTGCATTCATTGCACCACTTATAGAGGGCAGCAACACAATTGTACAGTGGATTAAATAAGATGGTAGAGCCAGCTAGTCCATGAGCCAGCCCATCACCAGTGGCGGCACCAGCCTCATAATTTTGGGAATTGGGGTAAAGGGGGGGACAAGATTTTTTTTTTTAGAGGGGGGCATGAAGAAAAAAATGATGCGCACCAAGCGCGTGCATTTTTTGTGCCATTTTAAGCTTAAATGGTCAAATTTGGTCTAATACTAACTAATTTGGTATGAAAATGCGCGCTTGCGTGTAAAATGTAGCTGTTCTATGCTAAAATTGTCAACATTTGGTCTAATTAAACCTAATTTAGTCATTAAATATGTGACACAGCGCAGAAAAAAAATTGCCTTTTTATGGTTAAATTGTCCATTTTTTTCTTATTTTAACTAAATTGAAATTTGGGGAGGGGTGCGGCAAACTCGGGGGGGGGGCAAGAATTTTCTTTTGGGGGGAGGGGAGGGGGTGGTGCCGCCACTGCCCATCACTACGAGTCCATCACCAGCACTGGTTTGTGATGTGATCATGCAAAATCAGTCGGAAGTCCCAAATTTAGAAATATAACCAGACAAAGGATAGAATTTCTTTTGTTTTCTATTGTTTTGAAACCCCATTAATTTGCTCATATCTTTGGAATTAATGCTTATGCAACCATCAATTAGATAACTATAAAATATATGACATTTTCGATTTCAGGCATATTTTGCTTGATCATATCACATTTTATTACTTAATTTGAGGCTTGCTTGACTACACTCAGGAACATGAACTTGGAATTGTAGGGATGCTCAAAAATAAGGGGGTAACAGGTTGCAGTGGCAAAGGGAGTATGTGGGGGCCATTTCTCCCCAAGCCATAACCTTTGCCTCCTCCACTTTACCCCAAGAAAAATTGGGGGAGAAAATGGCAAAATAGCAGCTTGCTAAGCAAAATTTCCCCTCAGACAGTCACTTTACCCCGATGAGGAGAGGGGTTGGAGGGGGAGCTTGGATAGAAGAGGTTAGGTAGTTGGATTGTGGGGTTGTTTCAATTTTGTGATCACATCAGCAAACCTCCAGTTACAGATGAAGAATTAAATAAAGTTGATAAATTTTCAATTAGGCAACACACAAATTGTTGTGTTGCCTGCCCTCAGCGACTGACCTTAAAATTTCAAAAATAAGAGTCGCAAAATCGCAATTCTGGGTTTGTTTTTGGTTTTTTAAAGATTTAAATTGTACCCAAAATGTCAAAATATCACTATTTTCTGCTCGAAATGAGTAAGTTTGCTTTTCACAGATAAATCATTCTAAACTATTATCACACTAGAAACATTAGTCAAATTGACATTTACCAATTTTGTCTCGACATGAACCACGGTCTGTTAGTAATATTTGTCAGCATATTTTTGGCCTTACCCATTTTGTTGTATCTATATTCGGTAATGCTAATGCAGTGTCTCCTAAGCCAAAAAAAAATGGTTGCCCCAGTTGATAAAATGTGTGTAAAAAGCCAACGGAACCCAGAAGACCAAACAACAAACTCGGGTGTAGATTTTTACATTCGTCCAATAACCCTAACCCTGCCAAATCCAACAGAATCCAACGAGCCAATCTCTATGTGCACATTTTTCGAGGATAAAATAGACCATATATACTTGATGGAGTATACTCTGCCAAGTAGCCTTAACAACCGTGGTGTTGTGGGGAATCCCAAGCCGCTGGTTCTGGAGGTCTGTGGTTCAAATCCTGGTGGGGGGGTCGCGAGACTTTTGGGGTCACTTTTCTCTGCGCAGAAAAAAAATCTGAAAAAATTGCCCGAATGGGTTAGGGTTAACAAGCATTTTTTCTCTCTCTTTTTTTCTTCCAAATTTTTGTTTACATTTTTAGTTCTATAAACCTAATCCAACAGAATCCAACGAGCCAATCTCTATGTTCCACCCGGCGTGCAAGTTTTTCGAGGATAAAATGGACCCGGCTTTATACTTGGCAGAGTATACTTCTTTTTTTCTTCTTGAGTGTTATTCTGACAATACAAGACGGTCATATGAAATAAAAAACATGAGGCGGAAATTGTTACATATTTTATGTTAATTATGGTACATGTTAAAATGCTTCATTCAAAAACCAGAGACTAAGTTTGATGATATTGCGGAGAGATAGATAAGACACATACCAGACAGCACAGGCAGCAGAAGCGGGAGAGGGGGAGGGGGGGGGGGGACTAAATGTCATGATCCTCTGTATCCCCCCTTAAAAATCTGCCACGCTCACCATAGAACACATGTATTAAATATGTCCCATTCCCCCAAATGTGACCTGTCACATCAAAATGGACATGTATGAGCCCAAATCAAATTTGAGTTATTGTTATGACTTGAAAGAGCATATTTTAAGCTTTAAAATGATACCATGTTGAAGGTAATAGCAGGGATACTATTAATTTTGGGATAGGAAAGTCCTATACTAACACACGTAGCGAAAACGGTGCCGTTTGCATAAATTACATAAATTATTATAATCATCGGAATGTGTCGGTGACCGGCGTTGAACGCGTTTAACAGTGTTTAACCAGGTTTAACGTAATATTTGGTCAGCATAGGTTTGAGGGCGTTGTGGATTTACACAGACAACGGTGGCCACGCGAAACCTAAATGTTGAATACGTAATGAATAAGGTGAATAACACGTAATCGCGAATGTTAATCTTATCATTTTGACAAATTCATCATCATTAGAAGAATTGTCATCGTTAACCGGGCGATGACTGTTAAAAATAATTCAAAATAGTGCACTCCCGTTGACATATTGGGTCTTCTGAGAGACGCGTGGCCAGCGTCGTGTCGTCTGCTACAATCACGCCTGATCAGTATAGCGCCACCAGTTCTATGCTGACCAAATTTTAATTTAAAAGTGGACCCGATCGGCAAGCTCACTGGCACACCCCTGGTAATAGGACTTTGTAATCATATGATAAGATTCGAAGAAGCATTTTCTTTATATTTCACCAAATATATCTCAAAACTGTGTTTGCTGACAACATGTCCTTTTTGACGTGACTGGTCACAAATACACTCTGTCCCCCAAATTTGATGCCTCTGCTCCCCCCCCCCCCCCCCCTCCTCCCGACAGACGATTCCAACTAATAGTTTAAACCTTACAACTAGTCGTTTCCTGTATAACTGTATAGCATAACTGAGAGACTTTCCTGTGTAAATGACCCTATTAAGACAATACCATTCCTGTCCGTACATGTAAATGTACATGCCAGAACTGCATTGCTATATTATATTTCGATACAACAACATGTACAGAAATTCATAGACTATTTTGTATTTCTTTATTTATACCAATTCAATAATTTATTTACATAATTTCCACAGAAATACCACGGTTACTATTTATTTTTATTTATTTATTTATTCACTTAGGCCTAATTATTTATTCATTTATTCTTTTTGTTTATTTATTTATTCAATTAGTTAGTTATTTCCATATATTATTTATTGGTTCAATATTGTTTTGGTTTTTTTTCCCAATTTTTTTCCAATTTCTTTTTTGACACCTAAAAAACCAAAACCAAAACCCTAAATTGTGCTCATTGCGTAGGGTTAATATGCAGCAAAAGTGACTCCACATATTATGCAATATAGTATTACTGTGCGCTGGACCTGTGAGAGAGACAATCAAATTGATAATAACCTTCAACATCAATGTTCATCATCAAACGCTTGATAAATCTATAATTCCTATTGTGCCTTAAACAGCTGTGTAGCACTGAGCACTTCTGATACATTGTCACATACATAGGGCTCTGTAACCCATGTAATTTGAATTGAATACTGTAAACGCGGACATTTTCGCGCCCACATTAATGTTCACGCTTTTCACGCTCCAAGCAGCTACCGCGTAAATAAAAACACACAAATATATTGTGTGTGTGTAAAATATAAGTCCATGTAATGGACTTTTTAATAGCAAATTTATGAACAAGCGAAATGGCTGAAAATCAGCAAAGCGCGAAAAATTAATTGCGCGAAAAATTACCACTTTTACAGTACATCATTAGACATGCTAAGCTGCTAAATCAGGCAAAAATGACGATGTACATGGCATCAAATTACCATTCTATATAATATAGCATTTTCTATTTTCATCAACATTTTTTTTAATGTTTTCATCGCAAAATGTTTATTTCTTGAAATCGATTTTAATAATGCTACATTTTCCCCGATAAATTCATATACAAATCCACCTGACAAAAATATAAATAAATTCCATACTTGCATGGCCAAACATTGTGAGGAAATCCACACAAACACAGTGTATTAAATGTTGTCCTTCAGACAAAACAAAGAGGAGACATTGTTTTGAGACATGTTGTTTGTCAAAGATTAATTTAGATACCTTTTTCGAACATTGGTTTTTAAAAAAATTGTTTGAGAAAGGTTCGAGAAAGGTATCTAAACGTCTCATTTAGAAAATGACTAAATGGTTTGAAAATGGTTCGAAATAGGTATCTAAAATTAATCCTTAAAACTGACTGAACCCAATGTCATCAGTCTACACGATGCTATGTATGTTGTTTGTTATGTTTTATTTCGTGCATACTTTATTTCATGAATTTAAATTACTGCTATTTTATAACGGCATTTGATTTCGCCAATCTAGAGATTTTGGCTATATCTTGCCTCACGTCCCGTACGGAATAAACTGTGTATAGTTAAAACGTATTTTAATTGGTTTGAGCATGCGCACTTGAGTTACGGGACGTCTAGCAAGACATTGCCGAGATTTTACTGTTACTTTCAATAACAAATTGTCTGTTTTGCGAATCCCAATCCCTCGCGAAATTCGCGAAATTAAGTGGTTTTGTAAAAGTCAAACATACATCCTGTCATTTAGGGAAGTAATATTGTTTAAAAACAAAAAAGATTCCTTACAAAGTGTAATATCATCTTCTTCTTTTTTTTCATAGTAAGATAGATCATTGGAATCTCTGGGGTGTTACCTGAGTACCATTTCCTGTACCATATCCAATGTATCGCAAAGGCATAGCTTAGGCAACAAAAAAAAGAAGTAATGTTGTCCTCCACAGCTTTCAGAGAGGTGGGGTGGGTGGGCAGATTTTTAATTTTTAATTTTTTTAATTTTTAATTTTCTTATACCAGCGGAAGCTCAAAGTTCAGCCAACAACAAGTAATCACTCTAAGAGTCGCACATATGTTATAAACACATAATCTAATATTCAATGCCATTAATAAACTGTTAAAAAAAAAAACGGGAAAAAAAATCTGAAAAAAAAAAAAAACGGGAAAAAATCTGGGGAAAAAAAAAATCAGAGCGGCCCTAAATCTGACGAGCGGGCGGTCGAGGACAACATAACAATTTTTCTTTTGGCCTTAGCACAATCAATAATGTGGTTATCTGTTGTAACATTTGCATTACACCACGAAAAAAAGAAAACCCTGTTTGTTCTACAGGCCCGACAGACAGTGTCCGATTTAGAGGGGTTTTACATGCACAAATGCGTGTAACTTTGGCTCTGTGCATGTAAACATTTGCCCGTGTGCATGTTTTTTCTCCAGCCATTTTTAAGGAGAAAAAAAATCCATTTTTCAAGGAAATATTACTGTTTTGCAGGTAACTTTTATTTTCTAAATCGGACACTGCCGACAGATCCATTTTTTTAAGAAATCGGCGAAAGAAATTTCACATGCAAATGAATACCGTCCCAAATAATTTGTTTGACATGTCAAATTACGACAACGGCACAATTGCTTTGATTATTTACGTTCATTTTGATCGGGGGAAAAAATAAAAGATAGAAAGAAAGAAGAAAAAAAGCCTGACCGACCGACCCAATCTGAGCGGTCCGTTTGCCTGTAGAACAGAGTTGCTTTTTTTTCGTCGCCATAACCCTTTACATATAGCCCTGAACCCCATGAAATCTCATCTGAAAACTATGCTGGCAGCACGTGTCATCACCTCAGTCTTATCTCGCCGGGCGATAAATGCGCACGGAATTGTTAATCTCGGGTGCATGCCCCCCTGGCCGAGTGGACTAAGACACTGTATTCCATGATGGAGGACCCAGGGTCGATTGCCTTCGCCGGCAAGTCCAGTTTTCCGCTAAATCTCGTCCATTTCCATCCCAAAAGTGTTTAATAAAAGTTATTTATACATTATACAACACCTAAGAAAATCATTGTTATTTTATTGGAGGATAATACAGACTGTAACAAAAAAAAAGTTATACAATCGCAATTTTATTTTTAATCCAATGTTAAAATCATGCAATTTCAAAATCTTTTACACTCTGTGTTAAGTTCCGTTTTGGCTACCAGAATCATTTTATTTGGTCTTTTTAACTACTTGCGTTTAAAATTTATGACTAATCTACTAAGTCGTCTAGAAATCGGGTTGCGCCACTTTCACAATATCATACAATTTTATATCTTGTACAAATTAAATGGTTAGGGTATCATGCAAGGAACATTAAAGAGAACAATATAATTCTTTTTCAAATAGTTTTATTTCATTTGAATAAATAAATTTATAAAATAAATAAATAATATTTGTAAAGACCTAACCTTCTTTGTAATAGTTTTAACCACTTGAAATGAACCATTGTTGTCTAACAAGAGCGCTCTACTGCTATGTTCCTGGTTCGATTCCATTCGTCCCAGTGGTTTAACCATTGATTAAACCAAAGTGGCCCAGGTGATTTCATGACTACTTTAGACAATTGATCATATCTCCGCTTACCGACCATCGATTGTCATGAAACAAAGCTTATTCGAAAGCTTAGAAAATTCCACTCGCACGCCATTAAAACTCAAAACAGAAATTCCACGGGAGATATTTTTAATATTTTTTTCAAAACTGTATAACTTTTTTTGTTACAGCCTGTAGGTCACGTGTGATTAAATATCCGCTCCATTGCACGATTTGCTGTGCATCGACCCCTACGATACATTGCATGGCAAGCCGCTCGGCCCTAACGCGATTTACGGGATGCCGCCCATGACTTGACAACCGGCTTGACAACCTTTGACCCAGTGCAAATGACAAAATGGCGGAGTTTGTTATGCTTACAGACGACGACTTAGCCGAGGCTAAAACACACACACACAAAAATACAGTACGCCTTAAATCGACTCGAAGCATTTGCCAAGTTTGCCGGAACAAGTTTAGACGCCGTTCTAGGTCTGGACGTCAAAGGATTGGATCAATTCCTATCACGCTTTTTGCGGTTTGAGGAAAACAATGTATCTTTAATTGTACACAAAGAAATATATGCATGGAATTCGTTATGGGCTTCATCGGCACTTCCAAGCGACCGCTTTTGAAAACTTTGGATGACATTATTTTGTGATTAAACACAACTTTTTTTCCCTTACAGCCCCTAACCCCATGAAATCCCATTTGAAAACTATGCTGGCAGCACCTAAGTCTATCTCGCCAGGCGCTCAAGGCGGGTAATAAATGCAAAAGTAATTGTTAATTACGGGTGTGTGAATAATTTGTCAACATTAGATATCAGGCACCTTTTTGATGCGCTGTGTTATTTTTATAATGTGCTGTTTTAATAAGGACCCCAATGGAAATAAGCCCTTTTCAGAGCTTTCTTGGGCTATCCTTGGCATTATATGTTTTCTTGTATTAATATGTTGTGTTAATTTTGTAAGTTTTTAAGATTTGTATATTTGATCTGATGTATTGTATCTCTGTGTCTTGATATGCCAAATAAAACTAAACTAAACTAGTGTCACATTTATAGTTTATCATGGTTGTAGAATTTAACTCCACTTTTTCTACTAAAATTCACTTTTAGAAAAAAAATAACAAAATGGAAGACAATCCCAAAGGCCACTCCGGCAAAGAACTACAAGGCGGGGGATGGAAAAGGGATCATATATTTTCAGTTATCTTTTCCAAACCTAAAATGGGTCCAAAAACGTGTTTTTTTATAATTTTCTCCAAAATGGTCAATTTCATGATCATGGATTCATAGAACCCTTTTCTGCAAGAAAATGTATACTTTTATGGAGATTAAATGAATAATGAAGGAGTTACAGCAGTTTTACGGAGGCTATGCGGAGGGTCCACCCCCCCCACCCCCACCCCCCATAAGCACACAATTACCCCCCCCCCCCTTAAAATAAAAGCACACAATTATCAGTCCTAACCTTTTTGGTTGCTGTAACAACTAAATAACAACCTATAACACAATTACAGTGAACTTACCACTTATTAGTCACCTCTACCATCAACTCGTGATAGGAGCATGTGAACTTGAACTTGGCCGCACGTTTCCCCACTCTCTGCAGTCGTTTCCATACCGACGCCATCCTATGTCCTATGCGGCGACGGCAATATCAATATTGGCCCTATTTTTAGAGTGTATGGTGTTGAATATATCCTCGGTTATAAATCCTATATATCCTTGGTTTTAGTCAGTGGATTGGTGGCAGGAACTAGTTGATTTATGTAGCATTGCCAACGCATAGAACGGTTCGTATGTCGTCTTGTCTATTGGTTTACCGTCACTGGGTACCTGGATTGGGGTTGAAAAATACAGGAAATCATCAAATCACTCAAATGTAATGTAATAAATAGCCTCATAAAGAGTCATATATCTGGGTCTGTGTATGTTGTGGTGGTGGTTCTGGGGACTGTGTTGTCTATTGGGGGTACATTGTGGTTGTAAACACAGGAAATCATCAAATCAATCAATGTAATGTATTCAATAGCCTCATTAGGAGTCATAATAGTCCCAGGTTACAGTTTAGGGGTGTCCTTTTCTTTGAAGGTTGGGGAGTGTGTTGTCAATATTGTAGGTTATCCTGTGGGAATTGTGTTGTTATTGAGTACTCCGCCACTCTGACACTGACCCGTAAAGACTTCGTCTTGTGGGCCATGTCCTCCGGGGGGCCAGAACTGCCACGCACCCGGAAAACCAGGCAACTGAACCCTACCGCCTCGGTGGCCCACTACGCCGTACATATCAAGCTCAACTCCTAGACGACTTGAGCGCCATCGGCTTACAACTTAATGCCGCCGTTGATGCCGCCCAAGTCCAAACCGAGTGGCAGCGACGAGTGAAGGCATTGAAATAACAATAGACACAACGCCTTGCGTCCCTAAAAAGACACAAGTAGCATGACATTGATGATGATGGTAAACTCAGGAAAAAATCCAATATAGCCGCATTTGAAATTCACAGTTTAGGGTTTCCTCTTAGAGTCTTCTACATTTACACTGTCGCCGTGGGTATTTCCCCAAAATGACTATAAATGTAATGATCACATCACGCTACATAATGCAATATCCTGTGAGAACTAATCAGGAAAAATCTCGTTCACACCAGCTGTTGTCTATTTACTTCCATGACCTTAAAAGAAAACATAATTACCTACCAAATTAAAAGGCTAGGCCTTTTTCATGAGTGAAATGACCCAATGGTTTTTGTGAACAGGAGTCATACCCAAATTAATTTGCAAGTTGAAAATATCTGACCAACAAATATGATTAGTCAGATTCTCTGGCTGGCTATAATTGTGTATACTTGTTCAGTGGTACACGTACATGTCCTGAACATTTTAAATAGGTGTTTAATAGTGCCTACAAGATGGTCATTATGATAAAACAGTGAGTGTATCTATTCGCTGGCATAGTGCTAGTTAGAATATAATCGATGCGAACCACTTTCACGTTGATCATAACACAAAGCCTATGGCAGTATCATGAATCGAAACAGATGTATGGGCCCAGGCCGGGGGGGGGGCACTGACATTGGAAAAGGGTATAGGTATGTGCCGCGCTGAAGACCCCTTTTTCACCCTCTGCTGCTAGCTCTTATGACCCCCCTTTTGAGCCTGCATCAGTTCTTAAGACCCCAATTTTATTGAAAATTCAAAAATCGCAAAATTTTGCGTTCCAAAGCCCCAATTCTTCAAAAATTTTGCATTCTAAAACCAAAAAAACCTGAAAATGTGCGTTCTTACTAATCAAAATTTAACTATAGGCCAGTTCTCAAGACCTAATTTTTTGAAAAAATCAGTTCCTAAGACCCTATTTTTCGTCATAAAATCCACTCAGTTCAGTTCTGTAGCCCGCTTTTTGAGATCCTTGGCGGCACACCCCTACCCAAAAAAAAAGTTGAGTGCCCCCCCCCCCCCTGGCCCAGGCTTGAACCAGTAACCCATGAGTTACTAACATGCAATACGTCAACGAATACAAGAAACAGTACGAAAGATTCAACATAAGAAACTAAACATCAATAGTAAAATCAGCCAGACAAAATGAGAAAGATTTTTTCCTTTGCAGGTCACTTACTGGCACAAGAGTACACTGAATCAGTGTCTTTATTCTCGTATAGCCACCTTCATACCTTTGATTTTGTTAAAAATGCTGGCAGAGCTCAAAATACACGGGGGCAAAGGGCGATTAGCCCCCCAGTTTTCACAAAATCACCCTCTGAGAAAATGTAGGCCTACAGTGTACGGTAAAATGTACTAAAAGGTCTACTTTTGGCAGAATTTGCTCAAAATAGCCCTTGTGGCCAAAAAAGTATTTTAACCCCTGATTGCTGGAGCGTATGATGCAAGATTCAATGATTCCTAAACACAAACATGCTCGCAAAATCAGCCCCAAAAATGATGACGGGATTTACTGCATACGTTAAAGGGGGGAAAAAGACAAACCTTCCCTCAGTCCCTCACAAAGCTACTGGACTTCCGCACCTTCGTACCAACGACACAGCTCAATGTAGGCAGGTTCCAATTAGAGGAATATGGCTATGAGCCAACATGTATTGCCAACAACACTTAACAACTATTTGTCTAAGCATGTATGTGCCCTTTTTTAAATGAAACTGATATACGCTAATTACACACGATGCATCTCTCACTGAGCTACTTCCCCATAATTAGTGACATGTTAAAATAGCCATTACCCAATTAATTGCACCATAACAAACCAAGACTAAGAAACCACTATGAGAATCTGTTTGATATCAAAAAACTATTAAAGGCCTTAAAAAAATGGTTTGATTGGCCTAACATGACAAAAACAAATAGGGTAGGTAGGTCAGGATTTTTTATTTATTTTTTATTTTTTAAATCACCTGATTTTGAATACTTTTAGACAGCAGTACACGCAAATGACGAGATGGTTAGAAAACTTTTTCTTTCTTTTTTTAAATTAAATTAAATTATTTTTTTCCTCCCTCAAAATAATTAAAATATTCAGGGTCAGCGATGTATTTAGAGTCGGTCGGGTTAGGCCAATCAAACGTTTTGTTTTTTAGGCCTAATAGCCTTTTCACCTCCTGATGGACTAAAACAGAATGTAAAATGACTAGGGATGTGTTAAGACAGAATAGACAGTATTTGAACAATGATTCTCAGATATTGTAGTTGTATATAATTGGAAAGCAAACTGACATAAGACAACTACCGGCCGATTGGTCAGAAAGATGGATACATCATTTATTGCACCAATGAGAGACATTGTTAGAATAATTGTATCCCTGATAAAGATGGGAGTGAAACATTTTACAAGCTGCATTTGAATTGGCTTTCATATGAGTACATCTTGTAATAAACCAATCAGAACCACTGTAAGATAGACAGGTAGACCTCAGGGGGTTAATATAATTTGAACAACTTTGTACATTTTGATTAAGTCATAAACAAAGAAGGAAAAAGTGTCCCAATTTTTGGAAGGGGCACAATCTATGACAAATTATGTTTTTAGTTTTTAGAAATGAATCAATTAATTAATTGATTTATTCAATCAATCAATTAATTCAATCAATCAATTAATTTAATCAATTAATTAATTAAATTAATCATTTAATTAATTAATTAATTAATTGTTTAATTCGAATTGATTAATTGGTTGATTGATTGATCGATTGTTTGATTAATCGATTGATTGATTGATTTTGATTGATCATTTATTTGTCGATTGATTTAGTTATTTTTATTATTATTTTGCAAATATATTTTGTTTTAATCATGTTTTATTTTAAATTTATTTTGTTATATTTTTATAATGTTCCAGATTTGTGCCATACCATGACAGTACTATTATTTCCATGATCATCTGTTGCCAGCCCCACCCTCATCCTGCTTATTGGAAACGAGATGATTTGCCACAAATGTGAACAACGCACAATCACTGCATGCCATGAATGTATATATTCCTTGTGTTTGGTTTTATAAAGTGCTTGTGTAACAAATATAGTCCCCGTATATTCCGCATCATTTCATACCAACACATACGCCCAGACACAACATAATCACGGCTCAGTCGTAATCCATCCACTCAATCACATCTTGATCAGACCAATATCAAATTATTTTAGTAAACAAAATATATGTATTTCAATTTATGTGCAAATCACAGCATGCACCGTTTAGCAACGCGCCTAAATCAATTTATCTATTCGATGAGCCATCCATGGCTATAAATCCGTCTCTGTCGCTCAGTTTATGCCCATTGAGCACTGTTGCTGAATCAGCAAACATGTAGCCCAATTTAGACCCCGTACACACTATAAAATCACTTCATTCAATGATCCCAACAATAGTTGATCTTCATTAGTTAATGAAGGGAGAGTACACATTAATACCAAATCGCTTCATAGCTTCATTCAATGAACATTAGTTGATCAGCTTGATCTTCATTAGTTAATGAAGGGAGCGTACACATTAATACCAAATCGCTTCATAGCTTCATTCAATGAACATTAGTTGATCTTCATTAGTTAATGAAGGGAGCGTACACATTAATACCAAGCTTCATAGCTTCATTCAATGAACATTAATTGATCTTCATTAGTTAATGAAGGGAGCGTACACATTACCAAATCGCTTCATTGAATTAAGATATCTTCATTGACCCCGTACACACTATAAAATCGCTTCATTCAATGAACATTGATCTTCATTAGTTAATGACGGAAGCGTACACACTTCATTGGATTAACATGTATCTTCATCGAAAGAACCTCTATAGCATCATTGAATGAAGATTAGTTTTGCTTCATTCAATGAAGGTAAGAGCGTACACACTACGCATTTCATTAGTTGATCTTCATTAACGCTTCATCCAATGAAGGGATTTTTGGTAGTGTGTACGGGTCTCAAAAGATAGGTAAAGGAGGTTGATCCTGTGTTCATAGGAGTTCAGTGCCTATCTTTCTTCCAAATGAATTGAGCCAGACTCCCTCGAGTTACTCCTATTGTAATGTTGTTGTATGGGGATTGCTACAACTAACTCCACAGCAGTCCAAACACTGAGGAATTTAACACTTCCATGCGGCTATTAAGTTTACCATACAAAATAGATTTTTCAGAAATATTTCCCTACTTTTTAAGTCTTATCTCATGAATTACTGAACCCAAACTATGCATGTTTGTACTTATCCTAATACATTTCTCATGGTGATTCAAGATATGGTTACGAAATTCAATAATTTTGACATTCTTAAAAAAAAAAGTGAAATTTTGGAACTGTCATCTGCAGACGCCTGCCACAAGGAAAGCGATAAATACACCTGGTAGAGAAGAGTAATTAAGGTAGAGTGCTTTACTAAGAGCATAAAACATTGACCACAGCAGGAATTGAACCCATAACCTATGTATTGTGAGTCCAGTACTAGTGAACTATCGAACGCATCACACATGCCATATATTGTCCAAAAGGCAAAATAGTGCCAACACTTGGGCTACCGGTATGTCAGTTGAACAAATAATGCTAAAATTGGGGTGAAGGAAAAACAGTGCTCTACTTCAGTATGCTAAAAATGCTGCTCTTTAAAGGGGCATTGAGAGATGTATCGATATACTAAATGAGCAAATAACGTAAAGATAATCATCAACATAGCCCAAATCCAAAATATCATACAATTCCGACATCGCCTTCATGCCAAATAAGCAAATAAAAGTGAAAGTACTCATGTAAAACGATAGCATAACTTCCGAATTCAGCACCTAGTTTTGATATGATCATATATCTAAACTAAGAAAATCATGAAATTTTATATGATAAACGACGAATGTTGGTAAACTGTTTCAGATGGTAGTTAGTATAATGCCTAAGTATTACTTTGATGCAATAAAACTGATTTCCAGGATAATTGAGGGCGCACTCCTATAAGTATCTCTCAATGCCATTTTAATACAGGTCTTTGGTAGGCTTTACAGTCAACAGCATCAAATGGTCATTTTGTGCTCCATATTTACAATCGTACAAATGAACAAGAAACAAGATTGAGCTACCAAGTTCCAACACCGTAAATTACTTATCCCCACCAATACAGGAAAGCACAAACCATATTTTCTGGCAACACTTTCTGTCGGCAAAGACCACTTGCACTTTTTACCGCAGCGGTCAGAATAACGCCCCACGTATATAATCATAGACTTTCATTAAATTTGTGAAAACTGCCGTAACAAACACGCAAATAAAAATTGGGACGCTTGGGAAGTGTTGTAATCAGCGTAACATTGTTAGTGGTAATATCATCTAGTGTACAGGGGCCAAAGAAATTACCAACTGTTTTGTAGGACTATTTTGGTGATGCCAGACCCGGGGTGGGGGGGGGGGGGCGGTCTAGATTTAAGATTACAGGAATAGCGAATACATACATTACATAGCTATACTCTATTTGTCTTCCTCAGGACAGTGACGTAGCATTACAGACGCAGTATTTACGCACGCAGAAGTATATTGTGTGAGTCTTTCCACGATCGTGTGTATACATACGCCAGCGCCTCGAGTAAGCGCCCACGCTTATGTGCTGCAATCAGTAGAATATGCAGTTACGTCACTGTCTCGTGATGGATAAATACACTACAGCAGGGACTTCCCCCTCCCCCATCCCTGCACAAAATTGTGTGTCCGTACCCCTGCCCTTACATGTACCCTGATCAAGTGAAGCATCAACGATAAGTACTGACCTTTTCAATATTTATAGCATAATATTGTGATGTGCTGCCAATGACAATTTCAATGGTAAATGAGCAATACTATAGTTTGATCAGTTCCAAATTGGCGAAGCCTCCTTACACCAGCGAATGAATACAGAAGGTCGCGGGCGTGCTTAGAACAAGCGCACTGTGCGTCATATGCGTGATGCGTGCATGTGACTAAAAAACACATGCGTGTGGCCATAATTGCACGTGTACGCTTAGATTTTGTTTGCACGCGGGAGATAAAAAACAAATATTTCTTGCGAATTTGGATAGCAGATTCATTGATGGCAGTGATCCACAACATTTGTTACAATGTGTGAGCTTTTGCCAAGGTGCAGATATTTCCAGGAATTCAAGAAGAAAAAATGATAGATTGTTAACAACTTAACACCAATATTTTGCACTTTCTTGGTTTTTTCCTCATAAGAACTGTGTATATATTGTAAACATTTGGAGAGTTGTAATTTAGTAGAAAAATGCCGCCAGTTACATACATTTTTATTATACATTGTACATGGTATCTCGTCTCAATGCCAGGATTTGTCAATGATCATGTGATGAGTTCATACACCAGCCAGTGGCGTAGCTAGGATTTTTTGTTTTACACAAAACGTGCTCGAAAAATGGTCCATGTACATTGTTATAATGCCTATAATCCGGAGAATGGGGCAGGGGTACTAATAGGGCTTGGGGACGGGGCACATAGAGCTTCTGCCAGGGGGAATTTGCACCCCCCCCCACCCCCGGTAGCTACGCCACTGACACCAGCACAATAAAATCTTGTTCAAATAACCAGTATTCTCTAGAAAAAATGCTCTCATGCAGTATAATATAAGTACAAACATGCTGATTATTGGTTCAGTAATCCTCGAGATAGACCTTGAAAGTTGGGAAAGTTTCTGAAAAATCGGTTTTGTATATTATTGGTAAAACCAATAGCCACATGGAAAGTGTTTCTCTTGATTCTTAAAAGAATCAAGAGAGTATACCCTATCAACAATTTTTCTTCTTATATTAATTTGAATGTGGATTCTGAACAATATTGGGTAGGCTTTTTTTTTTAAATATACAATATGCACATGACCAAACAACTACTAGACTTCTACAGTCCATCTGCCCAAAGAACAAATCTGTTTTGTGTCTCTGTCTGTATAGATAGACGTCAACGGATTTCTCTTCTATACATATACTTTCTATTAATACGCTCTAAAATTATTATCCAATCTTACGGCCGAACAAGGAAAAATGCCCGAAGCGTCCGTAGATATTTTGACAATAATTATAGTATCCAGTGAAGGTATGGTCAGGCTACCGAGGGATAGGATAACGGTCAATTAAGGTGGACACCGGAGAGCCGACAGGAATTTGATTTGCTTGTACAGGGTGTCCCAGAATGATGATAAAAATATAGAGATATAAAACATGTCGGTATATAAACAATTGAGTGAATCTCAATCTAAATTTATACTTGTAATATGCTGGTGGACATGTCCCCTCTGAGAACTACCTGCCGATTGGTTAGAAAGATGGATACATCATTTATTGCACCAATCAGAGACATTGTTAGTATAATTGTATTCCTGATCAAGATTGGAGTGAACTATTTTAGAAGCTGTATTTCAATTGGTTATTCAAATGAGTATATCTTGAAATTAACCAATCATAAACATTGTTTAATAGGCAGGCAAAAATTCCCCTTTACAGTATCTTAATATTAAAGATACTGTAAAGGGGGATTTTGCTCTACATATATTTCCGCACTTTCCTCCTCGCTCCAATGAGCTACCGTGAAAATAATAACACGCTAACATTTTTCTTTTGTGTATAGCTCTGATGATGCTACAAATCGCAAATTTAAAAACATGCAAAACAGTTCAAAATCGGCAAAGCAGTAAAACAGTACACGGCAAATTAACATTGCAATGTATCTTTTTGCTGAACATGACTAGTAATTTTAATAAAGATCTTCATAAGACACCATTTCGGTCAAACTATTAGAATCTGCCTTAAACAAAATAGTCTGTAATTTCTGTCGGAAAAGTCCAATTTTAAAATCCAAATTTCCAACAACAAAAAGCTAAACGTATTGTTAGCATCATAAGCATTCTGACCAATAAGGCAACAAAAAAATTGTTTGATTGTCCTCGTCCGCCCGACCGTCCTAAATCCTTCCGACCCAATTTCTTTTTTGTTCTTTTTCCTTTTTCTTTTGATTTTTTTTCACATTTGAGTCTTAAATCAAAACAATTTTGTTTGTTTAAGTGTTTATTTAAACAATAAAAATACTCGTCATAATATGACAGGTTTTTGTTTCCATTTTGGTTACCACAGCAAGTACATCTCATTTTACTGTTGGTACCTGGAAATTTAAAAAAGGGAGAAAGAAAAAACAACTTTTCCTGACCGACCGACCCAACTTTTGAAAGTGATCTATGGACAATCAAACAATTTGTTGGGGGCCAACAATGGTATTTGTAGCCAAATAAATGCAACTTTCTCTGTATTATAAGTTATTTTGGGACACCCTGTATATGATATCCATCCTGATGATGACACATCGTCTTAAATTAGTGGAAAGTGCCAAAGATCTTCATCTTCAGCAAAGATTGTTTGCTTTGAATTCTGGAGTAGCGGATAATGTCACTCATATTTTTAATTATCTTTTTCAACAATATTATTTTCAACATGCTTCAGTTTCAGAACTTACAGGCATATTATGTGATCTTTTCCAAGTAGCGCCCTCTATCATTGATTTTTACTATGAAAGCAAATTTTCTTGCAGATTTATATTTTTGATCAAAAATCATTAAGATCATCTAAGCAGTGACAGTTATCTAAGTTACAGATCGATACGATTCCTAGTTACTTTAAAATCAGGGTTTGAAAAATAGATTGTACCGAGCGGTACAATCTATATTTCAAATTTTGTTCTAAATTCACTCTAAAACCATGATTTTGAGGAATCGTATCGGTCTGTAACTTGGAATATATTTATGACTTATGATCAGAAAAGTAAATCTGCAAGAAAATCTGCTTCCATTTTTTTTCCGAGGATTGAGGGCGTCCTATGGAAAAGATCACATGATGTACCTTTAATTTACCTTAAAACTACAATTTAGGTGGGTTTTTTTAATTGGCCCTACGTGTAGAAACATCTTCAACTATTTTATGCAACATCACAAATGAATTGCCCTATGTGTAGACACACTTTCATTGGTTTTATCCCAATTTTTGAAACATTTCATTCAATAAGACCATAAAAGACCAATACTCGACATACAATAGGTACAATCATATACGGTTTAACAAACAGCAGATGTGTCTCAGTAGCATTCAAAGACAGACGGTATTAGGCAGAGGAAAATAAAAACCTATAAGGCCAAACAAACTCAGAAGACCCCCCCCCCCCGCATTGGTATGTGAAATGAGTAGGTCTATGCGCTGAGGCCTTTAAAACAAATGGATTTTTTTTTCATTTTTTGTTGTTGATTTTTTTGGATTTTTGGATTTCTAAAAAATAAAAATAAAAATGCACAGCACTTAGCTTTTTTGCCAAATGTTTCTGAGACAGACTTCTTTTTTTGGCCCTATAGATGAGGTGACCGTTGTTTACATCCAATGTTTATCAACAAACGCAACGGTAGAAGGGACTGGACTGTCGATACACGCTTGAGGGAACACCATATGACCATAACACTGTCCGCTATGCCGTATTGCCTATGCTTTATAATGCTTTGGCGCGAGTTTTAAAAGCACGGGTCCTAAACAAAACAGGATGTGTGCACAAACTGCCGGACAAAGAACAATGGCAACTAGCCACGTTTTGCCCGGTGTGACGTCACCTGTCACCTCATCTATACGACCCTTTTTCTTGGATACTGTGTTTGTTTTCCCAATTTTAGAAGGGGGATATTTGAAAAATTTTGAGCAATTGATGTTTGAAAATTTCCCTAATTTTTCAAAAAAATGTTGAAAATACCTGGGAAGTGTCTACCCTGCAGAATAGAATGGGTTTTTTCTCGTCCCCAATGGGTTTTTTCTCGTCCCCATAGAAAGAAAGACAGAACTAAAAAGAACCAACCAGCGGTGTTGTAAGAAAGACCATAACCAAATCAGCAATATTGTACAAAAGACAAGAGAATTAAATATGTAGCCAATTGAGGTGTTGTAAGATAGAATGCCAGGATCAGAAGTTGGTCAAAGGTTGCGAGAATCCATTTAGATTCTTGCAAAGGATTTTGCAAGAATTTATGGATTCACCTCCATTCAAATAGTGCGTTAGACAGATAATGAGAATCAACTTGAATTCTCGCAACTTTCCCGGCAGAATTTCTTACCCTGGAATACACATTAACCTTAACCCCCCTTAACCCCCATGGCCACTTTTTCAGCATTTTTTTCCCACAGTGATAAGTGACCCAAAATATCGCCGCGAACCCCCGGATTTGAACCACAGACCTCCAGCACATGGGACTTAGGATCTTCTAGTACACCACGGGTGTCAAGGCTACTTGGCGCAGCTGCGCTAGTATATAGACTGGGGCCAGAATTTCTGCGAAAAACTTCCGGTCCGGGTGGAACAAACAGCCTCGCTTGTTGGATTATGTTGGATTTAGCAGGGTTAGGGTTATGTAACCAATTAGGAGGATTGTAAGAGCAGCAGTAGTAAATGGGTTAATTATTCAGTGAACCAATAGATTTCAAAGACATGACATCTCTCAATACGCTCCTTAATTAAGAAGCGTTGTGTTTGATGGGGTTTTGTTAAATGAAGAAGAAAAAAATCAATGCCTTTACTCGACGCAAACAATGGCATGGATCCCGTACGACTGTCTAGTGTTTTAATCATCTCATCAAATAGTCCTGGTTGAGTTGTTACGTTATACACTCCCGCATATAGCGCAGACTATTACTGTTAATCTTCATCCCAGACAGGTAAAGGGTTCTAGAATATATTTTGGTAGAAATATTCAGCTGTAACACACAGTTTTCTCATGTTTCTGAGGGGAAATCGTGCCATATTTCCATAAAACCATAAACACTCTATTTGCACACAGCAGCAGCATTTGCCTTTTCCCTAAATTCCACCAAATTTGGTGACAATGGGGGAGAGTATTATATGTAGCCATTTCCAGGAAACAAGTAAATGGCATAAATTGACCGGCAATTAGAAAAACAAAATAACTAAGTTTGAAGGACAATTTTAGAGACACAGTCAAGGCTCAAGATAACCGTTTTTTTACCTGGAGCTACTTTTTTTCCAAAGTAGGGCCCGGATCATGGGATTTATTGAGAACCAGGAGCTACTTTCAGTCTACCGGGAGCTAACTTTTTATTAAATTGTATTGTCAAATCGTTTGGGCAAGCTTCCCGATCGTCAACGGGCGCTGGTTTTGGACAAAATATCAGCGCTCGGTTGTTTATTTTTCAGCATTACCGGGCGCTATGGCAGGATGACCGAGGGGTAAAAATCGGCCAGCGCCCGCTATCTTGAGCCTTGGACACAGTTGATGAGTTGAACCGTAACATAGATTTAAGGACCATCATGCCTTCTTCATTCAGTGGTTTGATGCTGTCTTTCTTGTCACATGACAACGTTTGAGTGATTGTCACATTGACCATCTTTTTGGCAATCATGTTACAGTCAAAAATCTGGTGTTGCGTCTATCACTACATGTAGATTACATGCTGATATCAATTCCTAACTAGAGCTGACCCTGACAATAGCTGCTGGGCCATGGACTATAATTTATGTATCAGATTTATTTTCTTCTAGAAATCAAATCATCTTTTCGCACGATCACTCGAACATTGTCCAATTTGATGGAATGTTTTTGGTATAAAAATAAATAAATGTTAGTTTTTATATAGCACTTTTCAAATTAAGTATGCTCAAAGCACTTTACATGTATTCCGCTGCTCAGTATAGGATACATCAGAATCAGTTCGCTTCACTTCTAATTCTAAGGTTATTGCTGCCTTTCTTACAAATTCTGATAATGGCGCGTATTCCTATCAGACACTTAGAGTTGTGATTATCCCCAAACAGCTACCCATTTTACACCAGGGTGGAGAGAAGTAATTGCGGTAAAGTGCCTTACTCAAGAACACAACATGTTGACCACAGCGGGACTCAAACCCACAACCTTTAGATTATGAATCTAGTGCTCTATCCGCTGTGCCACACATGACCAGGGTTCTAGCTACGGTGGGCGGCGCCGCCCGGCACTTTTTTTAATTTTTTAATTTTTTTTTAAACAATTTGTGGATAAAATCATTAAACTGCCTCATAAAACAAGAAATTATGTGGCAGGAACCCTCTAAGTGCATTAAAAAAACCTAAAAAGACATTAAGAAGGCCTCTGGATCCCATGCCATGATCCACTGCACTTCGTTCGCTACACTTTCTCCGTTCGCCGTCAGTAAATTTACCCGGCACTAAAATGGTCCTGGCTAGAACCCTGCACATGACCTAAGGAAAGCCTCAAAACACTCAAAGATGAGGGCTGCGAAAGCCTGGTGAGATCCGTCCTGAGCTATGAATCTAAAAAAGTATATAAACATATTCCTTTAAAACGTCAAAAGTTTCAAAAATATGTATCTAATATTTTCCCTTTCAAAATGACAAGTGTCCTATAGGCTATATCCAATTACATGCTACTAACCAGATTAGTGTGATGTCATCCAGCATTATCATCGCATACAACACAAAAAGACTTGGCCTTGTTGCCCTGTGCACAGAACGTTGTGTACTAATTAGAATATAATTGTGCATATTAAATGGACAAACATCCATCCATGGCCATGAGATGGTATTTATAGAACCATGATAGGTTTCCATGAATCCTTATGACACAATTGTATGATTCCTTGCAGGCTTGATGTCAGCCATGGAGAGTGATCATTAAAAACAGGGTTCGAAACAGCGATAAGGCCAACAACAACAAAAATTGATTGTCCTCGTCCGCCCGACTCTCATAATCATTCCGACCCAAAATCCTTTTTTAATTTAAAAAAAAAAATCAATGTTGTTGTTGAAAATTTCATTTTTTTTACAAAGTCGTAAATCAAAATTTTCATTTTTTTATACTTTTTATTTTGAGTGTTGAGAAAATAAAAATACTCATCAATATATTAAAGATTTTGTTCCCCGTTTTGGTTACCACAACAAGTACATCTCATTTTACTTTTGGTACCTGAAAAAGGGCAAGTGAGAAAGAAAAAAAGAAGAAGAAAAAACAAACTTTTCCTGAACAACCTACCAACTTTTAAAAGTGATCTATGGACAATCAAAACAAAAAAAATTGTGCCTAATGCAAGGAACCAAATACATCTAATTTTTACAAGCAGATAACCAGTGTTCGTGACAGTCACTTGACGGGAAAACAAACATTTTAACACAAAAATCATCAGCATATCATCAGAGATTCATTGTACATTTATACTCTTGCCATCCCAAAATTCTAAGACATCAATGACACTTTTATTGATAGTCCATCAATAGCTTTTAGTGTAGATATCTTTCCTCAGAAAACGCTAATTTTTAAAACATATCATACCTACACAAATTGTGGCTGCTGACCATGATCTCCCAACAGATCAGTTGGACATCAAGCATTCTTCTTATGTGATGTGATCAGGCTTCTCGTTAGGTAAAAATATTATGGGTCCACTGGACCCCATAATCTACCAATTCTCAAAATTATGGGGTCCGAGAAGAAATTATGGGGTCCAAGTCAAAAATGTAATTTGCGAATTGTGACTTCGGAATCGGATACGGAGTGGTTAAACAGCGCTGAAATGTCCAAAAATTGTCTTCTCTATTTATTTTGTTGTTTGTAAAGAGAAAGATAAGTAAATAAATGACTTTCAAATATTTGTAAGCTTTACACATGCAAAGTTATCTTGACTCACGATTAGAAATTATTGCGTCCAGATGGACGCAATAAAGAGTCCAGTTTAAAATGTACTGCGTTTATAGCAAAAATATTGCGTCCCCAGACGCGAAAACGCAATGTAACGAGAAGCCTGGATGTGATATAGCCAAATCAGTCTCAAGTCGAAAATGTCACATTTTTAAGCTTTCTACTTGTTTATATTGGCCATTTGCAATGCAACATTTGGCAGGAAACCCCATAAATAATGGACAATTAATCCCTTAATTTGCTCATATCTAATTGATGGTTGCATAAGCAACAATTCCAAAGATATGAGCAAATTAAGGATTTTCAAAACAAAAAAAAACAAAAGAAATTTTATTCTTTTGTCTTGTCTTGTTCAAATCTCAAAATCAATATTTCAGACGTCCGACTAATTCTGCTCGATCACATCAATTATTTCAATGCCGTAAACAAATGTGTTCAGCCAAAATTTTCAAGGAGTCTCCTGTGTGTCATTATATTGCGCTAATTTTAAACAATAAACGCAAAATTTGGGTCAAGGCTGGTCAATCTTGTATCCTGAGATTTACTGATACTAGTCATGAGTGATTCAATCATCTCATAAACCTTTTTTAATTTGCTGATGAAAATAGAATTACTAGAACTAGTCATGAGTGATTCAATCATCTCATAATCCTCTTTAATTTGCTGATGAAAATAGAATTACTAGAACTTCTTACTTGTAGTAATTCCTGATAGACCGGTTCAGTGCAGTTTGCAAACAACCAGATAGGGACCAAATCCTCTAAGTCTACTTCTCGCTGGGTGACTCGGTCTACGTCCAGCCTCCCATGTTTATGCTGTGCATACAACGTAGTTCAGAAACAGTCTGGGACGACATCCAATGTTAACCTGCATGGAAAACGAAGATACAACATGAAAGAAATTAAAGTTAATACTTTGAACAAAAGTTAAAGGGCACTGAGAGATACGTATGGGAGTGCGCCCTCAATTTTCCTGGAAATCAAGTTTTTGCACGTAATACTTGGGCATATATACTAACTACTATCTAAAACCGTTTACCTTAATTCACCGTCTATATCATGTAAAATGTAGATAACAACAAAATTATCAGTACCACTATCCACATAGATTGCTTCAGTGGGCCCGAGTTATACTTTTAGAGTTATAAGCACATTTATTACCTGTTAAGTTTTTCTTATTAAAGTTATCGACTACAGTGCAACAGAGCATAAAGTTCCAAAAGTGCATGTTATTGAAATTATGCTCTAATTCAAAAAGTAACATATGTAAGACAAGGAGACTATATCATATTATAGAATACAGCTTGGTGATTTAATGTCATAGAAAAAAAAATGGTTTGACCTTATTTGCATATAATTAGCATATTATAAAGAAATACATTACAAATTTGCTTTTTGGAATTTCCAGAAAAAACTGTAAATGCTATTAACACCAAAGTTACAGGAAATGAAGTTCCCATCATTGCCAACAATACTGTCTGAGAAAAAGTTCACATTTATCTTTCCTTTTAACAAAAACCCAAAATCTGTCTTAATTAAGCTTAATTAATGACCAAACTCGTTGAAATTATTAAGTAATACTGTGTATCCAAACCAGACTTGCATGGTATCAAATTAAAGGTAAAGATGTGCTTAAAAGAATGGTCTGAGCAGATAATTCAATATCCCTTTAGTATTTAAAATATCGTCCTCCAAACATTTAGTATGTTTAAAAAGAGAAAAAACCACATGTAACCACTATTTCATACAACTGTACACAGACTTGGCAACAGTCTATTAATACTTGTGCAGCCATGCACGCAAACAATGGAAGGAATATTCAAGGACATGACAACGCTAAGGGATCAATGGTTTAAAATTCGCGCTGAAAGAAATTTGCCAGTGTGCAGTCAAGAGTTTAAGCATTAATGCATGTACACCTAGCACATAAAGTCCCTGCTCAGGTGCTTTGAGGTTGACTAATTCAAAATATATAATCGGTACCAAAAATCTGAGATATACATTAAATGAGCAAATTTCTTCTCCGCAGTTTGATACCTCATTCAATAAAATCGAATGGATACTTTTAAAGTTATGTCGATTTCAATGACCGCGGATGCAACAGAAAAGTGGCACTAGGTATAGGAAATCATTGATTTGTGTGTGATTTACCATAGACGGTAAAAATCAATGTTTTACCCGTCTATGGATTTACGCACTGAAAAACTCACAGCTTATCAGCTAAGACTTGTATTCTTCACAGCCAGATACACCCGTTGTCCCGCACATCGCGGTTATCACTAAAGACCCATTCATCTGTCACGTTCAGATAGCACACAGTTATCTAGATTGGTCACAACAAATCCAAGTTTAAAATTCAACCCTTAGGCGACGAAAAAAACACCCTGTTGTATGGGCAAACAGACCTCTCTGGTAGGGTCGGTCGGGGTATTTTTCCCCCACAAATTTTGGGAAATGTGCCACTGATGGGGGGGGGGGGGGGGGGGGGGGTGTCCGTAACATTTATATTTGAACAAATTTTAAACAATTTTAAAAATTGAAAAGAAAAAAAAATGGGGGAAATTCCAAATGGGATGGTCAGGACAACAGTTTTTTCCCGTGGCCTTACGCAAGAAATTCATGTGAAAAAAAACCTGACAATATTGTTACATGGGGTAAAAAACGCTATTGAAAAAGGGCCCTTCTACATGCATTTCAATGGGGGAATTATTTAGTGGTGTGCCCCCACAACACAACCTGTTTTTTGTTAGAGTGAGACATCCTAGCTCTCATAAGTGAGGACTTCCGAACTCTTTCTATAACCCTGACCCGACAGGTGGTTTATAGGACTAAAGCTAACAGGGGGAAACTGGAGATAAATAATGACAAGAAAAAATGGGGTATGCCTCCCCCTGGGCTAGAACCCAGGGCCACCACAGTCAGAGTCCAGGTGATCGTGCATGACACTAAGGGGGTCACACTCTATATTCTGTTGGATTTGGTACATGTAGTGTCTGGGTTAATGGTTTTATATGCATCAAAAGGGGCCTATGGTTTATGCTTACAAACATAAACATTACTAAACTGAAACTGGTGAATATGCAGTACATGTACATGCAGTGCATTGCTTGCACACACACCCCTACTGGTTTTTGCTGTCAAACGTGGACCTTATAAACTGGGTGTGTAAACTATTATCTAAACGTGGACACACCCCATTTGAAATGTTCGACTTACCATGGACCTTTTAGAAATTTTACAGGAGATCGATGACCTAACCCCCCATCACCCAAACGTGGACTAAGTCTTAAATGAAGTCTTACGTTATTTGAAATTGTTTGCACACGTTAGAAACCGTGGACGGTCCATGGTTGGTGTGTGTCCACATTTGCTAGGGGTGTATGTATCTTCGTTGAGGTCCACGGTTGCAGGGAAAAACACACGCACCCCACACACAATGGTCAATGAATTCTAAAGACTAAAGCAGATCAACTCAGACCAAAACAAAAGACTTTGCTCACTCATTCAATAATAATAACAGCCATGTGAACTTTGCCATTAATCAGAGCACACATCTTATAATATCAATATCTAAACTGACAATGTAAATGTACAGTCACTTACTTGTGTGCATTTTATGTTAGGGGTACTACTCTCATTTCTGTTTTGGGCAAGCAGTCAAAGAGGGGGTGCTATTTTGGATCATTTGCTATAAATAAAGGACCCTAGCTTAATCTGTGTTAAAGGGAAATGTGCAGTAAATCTCTGTTTTTATTTGAATTTTGTTTGTGATAATTTTAGGCACAATAAATTACAAATGGTAGGGTATTCTAAAGCTTACCCAAAAGTGCACATACTCGTATTATTGACAATAATACAAGTATTGCTCCCCCTTTTGGGTAAGCTTTAGAATACCCTACCATTTGTAATCCTCACTGTGTAAGTGTATGGGCCATTCTTTAAAAGCCCCCATTGAAGACATGCAGTGGTAGGGTATACTAAAGGAACTCCGCACTTTTTGATGAGTGATGAGGCCAATTCCCATTTTACAGACTTATCATGTCTACAGCTAAAATGGATATGAGTACCCCCCCCCCAATCCTGGGCGTGTAAATATCAAAACCCTATGTACACTGCCATTCCGATCACTTCCTATTCACTCACACACACATAACGTGACTATATTAATATTATGTTTGTACTCTATGTTATTATTAGGTTAGAGATACTATATATATTTACATTTCATTCTTGAATACAAATTATACCCAGCCATAACTGATGATCTATGAGAGTGGGTGGGTGGTGGGTTTATAAACCCATGACATCTCAATCTCAGTCTCAAATTTACAACAGATATAAAAATAATATTTAGACTCCGACAAACTGACATGAATTAATTTAACAATACACGGTCCCGAACCCGGCCCCTCTTCGCTATCGCAGCAAAGGATTACCCACTAGGCGTGTTGAGAGTCTGAAGCGGTCGAAATACATCTAGCAAATATTAACTATATTTGCAATGGCCTATTAGCATGATTCTAGCAGAACCTATCTAACTTGATATCAAAATGAAAGCAAAACTCCATCGTCACGTTGCCACATTGCCACTTTGGAAACAAATAATGAGAGTATAAGTTAAAAGTTTAACGGGTTCGCCGTCGGACGAGTTTTAATCTGTCAAGCTTTCGTCAGGATTAGCTCTGACTTCTTCAGGACCAAATTATTATAATATTAAACAAAACATAGAGATTGCCACTTCTCTTGTTATTATCATTTGGGCTGCCCCTTGCCCGATGATTTGAGAGTAGGTGCCCTTTCCTACTTGTGAAAGAATTGGTTGATAATGAGAGGTTCAAGAGATTTTTTCCTGCCTTGACCCTAACCAATGCGGGCGTTTTGTAGCAATGGGAAAACATGGGACAAATAATGACACAAAAATTAATGGGGTGTGCACCTGCCGGAGATCGAACTAGGGCCATTAAAGGGGCATCACGCTAAGTAAAGGTGGTCGCACTCCAGAAAATAACTTTTCGAAGCCTGTATGTACCTTTGTGTGATTTACTGATTTCGCGATGAGATGGGATAATGGGGTCCACCAACAAAGTGCTTTTGTTGGATTTGCCATCTATCAGGACACCAATGAAAACCCGAGTCTATTCTTGAACTGTACCTTATTTGGAACAGGCTTTTAAAAAAGACTTGTTCTTTTTTCAATGGTGTTGATGATGTATAGCTTAATTTATTCAAACATTGACCAGCTTGGTATGATGAGAATACTGCGTTCAAGAATGATTCTTACGACTGGTAAGGGGTCTCCAAATTTTCATGACCAGAAACTTTACATCTCACATCATCATATTTAATTTGCCCAAAAAATCAGGTTCCTGTCATGCAAGAAATTTCTAAATTTGCAACAAATGTTATGCTGCAAAAGTGTCAATTCATATGGAACTGCGAAAAATGTAATGCCACAAAAATATTGTGTTTCGTCAATAGTGTATACGAGTATGGATTTAAAACAACACTAACAGAGCCAATTATAACACCAAGTGTACAGAGGTATCATTTAATTAAAACCCAGCTCGGATTCTGCCACTGACATTACTGTATTGATCCAATGCTCATTATCAAGGACACAAACAGCTGGTATGTATAGCAGAACAAAGAATTGATACCTTTTCACCAAGCTGACTATTTTGCGCCATGCCACATTTTATTTCATGTTTTCTTGTTGTCAAGACCCAAGCATGTATCCGAACAGACCTACTGTATTATCCCTATTAAGCGCCCAGGACCTATATAAGCTCCCCTGTTTTTCTCAATGACTACCAACAAACAATCCCTTATAGCCGCCCACCTTTTCAAATGGTCAGCATCCTCAAATGACCACTTGTACATATATTTCATTTAGTACATGAAATGGTCAGCCACCTCAAATGACCATCAAATGGTCAGCATCTTCAAATGACCACTTGTACATTTTATTTTAGTACGATAAATGAGTTTAAAAAGGTAACATAATAAGCGCCCACCCATAATGACTTTGCTAACCGCCCTGGGTGCTTAATAGGGATAATACGGTACTTTGTAAACAAATGCACTAGACAAATAGTTAGACTAGCCCTCTGTGACCGACCCTTTTTTCCTTTTTCTTTTCTTTTAATTTGTATTTTAATGTTGTTTGATATTTCTAAACTTTTATATTTAATTTATTTATTTATTTATTTATTTCACGTTTCTGTGTTTCATATCCATTAGCACAGCACAAATAGCTATGTGCAAAAATAACCATGACATAATAAAATGATTGTATTGATTAATTTGAAGTGATGTGACATTTTTCCAATAAAAAAAATCCAATACAAATAATACATTTTGGGTACAACATTCTGCAACAAAATCATGGATGAAGCGAGCTGACAGACACAATGAGCCCTTAAATTCACTAGAATTTCATTTAAGAAGCCAAATGGAAGCCAAATCATGTCGGATTTTGGCTAATTGGTACACGGTCTTATTGGTACACGATCACTATGTGACATTTTTCCTGTCAGATTCCATTGCTATGGTTTCCACATCAGGCAAAAAAAAGAAGTTGTGTTGCCCTCAGCGACCGACCCTAAAATCGTAAAAACTAGGGTCGCATTTTTTGTTTGTTTTGTTTTGGTTTTTTTAGATTTAAATTTGATGTCTAAATGTTACTATTTCTTGCTTGAAATGAATAAATAAGCCTAAATAAATGTTTTTAGACTATTGTCACACTAGAAACATTAGTTAAATTGACATATGGGCATATACCAATTTTGTCTTGACATAAATCATATATTTTTCAGCCAAAAATAATATGAAAAAATGAAGGGAAAAAAGAAATTAAAAAAATGTTGAAAAAAGAAGAAAAAAGATTTCCGACCGACCGACCCGAATTTAAATTTTTGGCACTTGAGGGCAACACAACATTTTGTTTGGCCTCATGTTAAGGCCACACAAAATATTGTTTGTTTGTCCATTAAACCCTTCCAAAAGGGTAGGGTCGATAGGTTAGATTTTAAAAAAAATTAAAAAAATCATAAATCACATTCAAAAGATGTATAACAGTTGCTAAATTAAAATGGGAATGGGAATATTTTACTATTAAATGACTTCATTCATGTTTGAAAACAGTTTAGAAGAGTAAAGAAACAGTTTAGAAGAGTAAAGAAACAGTTTAGAAGAGTAAAGAAACAGTTTAGAAGAGTAAAGAAACAGTTTAGAAGAGTAAAGAAACAGTTTAGAAGAGTAAAGAAACAGTTTAGAAGAGTAAAGAAACAGTTTAGAAGAGTAAAGAAACAGTTTAGAAGAGTAAAGAAACAGTTTAGAAGAGTAAAGAAACAGTTTAGAAGAGTAAAGAAACAGTTTAGAAGAGTAAAGAAACAGTTTAGAAGAGTAAAGAAACAGTTTAGAAGAGTAAAGAAACAGTTTAGAAGAGTAAAGAAACAGTTTAGAAGAGTAAAGAAACAGTTTAGAAGAGTAAAGAAACAGTTTAGAAGAGTAAAGAAACAGTTTAGAAGAGTAGGGAAACAGTTTTTAAAAATATTTTAGTGTATTTCTGAAAATCAAAATTCTGGAGATTTTTTTCTTCTGGAATATCCACAATTAGGGTCGGTATTCATTTGTACAGTAAACACTGTTTTGGTGGTTTTCAAAATTAGGGTGTCGAAAAATGACAAACAAACCAATTTTTGTGTTAGCCTAAAGCCTGCCACACCCATGCATAGCTATGTAACCCATCAAGCTGATGAGGATGAGACTTACTGACAACCATGGTTTGGGGCTGTTTGAGTCATCAGCTATTTTAGGTACGGTTTTCATCATTAAACCATCTATTTTTCCATCAAAAATGATTAAATTAAGAATATTCCAACAGATAGGGCACCTTCATTGACACTCTGTGCCAGGGGGTGGGTAGTCAGTCATATATTGGCCATGTATAGGTACATGTATATTTGAAAGCTGAAGACCCCTTTTCTCTAGGCTATTCCCTGATTAGCAGCATATTTCAGTTCCCCCCCCCCCCCCCCCCAAAAAAAAACACCCTTCAATTATATGTGTGGTGGCATGGGAAAACCCTTCACATGGTCATTTTCTAGCAACTTGGTTTTTTGCTTTGGCAGAGAGCTTCATACTCTACTGAGTATAGGACTGTTTAAATGTTTCAGAAATAAAATTGAAACTGACAATTCAAAGGTGTACACAAAATCTTTTAAATGCTCTAATAATAATAAAACTACATTGTTATATCACACAGAATAGCTTGTCATATGAAAAGGACTTTTGATATGAACCTAGTTTTTTGCGATATTATTAACAATTGTAAGTTCTTCACTTTCAAAATCTTTACAATGCATTGTTGGAATTTACACGTGGTTACCATTGTAACAATGTCATTTTACGTAAACATAGCATTTTACACATAAAATTTGATAAACAAGGTTCAGAAAAGTACTAAAATAAACTTAACATCTGGAATTTTGCATAAAAAACTCCTGGAGACTAAAGTTCAAGGTATAATCTCTATCTTAGGACCAAAGTTGGAAAATTGACTTGGAACTCATTTGTTAGGAATATTTTTGTATGACCCAGATATCTCAATATTAACACTAGCGACTTCCGACGGGTTTTCCCATACCACCACACATATAGCCTCATTGCATATTTGGCTAAAATTCAGTTCCCAATGTCAAGAACCCCAATTTGGCATTTTGTCACCAAGCCCCAGGTTTTTGGCGCTTCACACACACCTACACCAAACTGAGTCTGGTCAGTGGCAAAGCCCCTGAAGCTGTCCCATTTTGGGCCTAACACCAGGGGGGGCAGTCAGGTATGATCTTGTAATCATCCGCATGAACGAAAACACAGAATATGGGTGCTTTTTTCGACCACAACACGGATCCGCGTGGACCCGTGCTAAGGGTATCAAAATCGCCCATTTCAGAGAATAAGAGCGTCTCTTTCAACATGAATCCACGATAAGGGTTACCAAAAACAAAACTGAAACATGCACTTACTTCATATGTTCATGTCAGTCTAAACTCTGTCTTGTGGGCCTTTATATCCTTTGTATGATTATGATTTTTCGAGTTGTAATCCTTGTTACGGGTCACTTTTTCCTTCTTTGAGAATCCGTGTCAATGGTGGTTTTTGAGAGTGGATTAACACGGATGATTACAACTTTTATACATGAGTGCCCCCCCCCCCCCCCCCTTCCACCGGGCCTAACAATGTATCAAAACACACTAAAATCTTCACATTTTAAGGCTACAAATGTGTCAAAACCCCGTTACATCTTCACATTTGAAAGCTGGAGTATAGTGCTTGTAACCTAACATTGCCATTAGGCAATGTGGAAAAACACAGTTCTATGGGCAAGTAGGGTTGATCTGGCATTTGTTTGTATTGTTTTTTCAAAAAAATTGAGGAAAAACAATTTTCAAATAATTTCAAATTTTTCTTTAAAAATCTGAAAATGTTCTAAAAACTCTCAAAAAAATAAAAATAAAAATATTTTGAAAATTTGTAAAAATAAAAACATTTTGAAAATTTGTAAAAGTAAAAATCTCAAATTCGAGAAAAAAGGGTTGGTCGGGCTGTAGAACAAGGTGCCCCCCCCCCCCCACCCTGTCGCCTTATCCCATGGATTGGGGCTATTTGAGTCATAGATTATTTTGCAGATGATATCCCTCGTACTGTCTATTTTCCATCCAAAATACAACAACCTCTTGGCATCTAACCTATTGATTTTGGTTGTTTCTGTTTCATTATAACAATAGGAAGTCTCAATTTCAGTCGGCCCAAAATGGATAAACTGGGTTTGATTGAAGCCAACGCAGATTTAATTCATGCGGGAGCCCTTCTAAAAGAGCAACTAAAGTTTAGTCAATTACAAATTGGCAATATGCGATCTGTGAAAACCCGCCACATGGTGGCAATTTTCATATTGGAGTCATTTATATCATAAGAAAGCTGAAACTATGCTGATTACAGAACTGTTTCTATCATTTTTCAACGATCATTACAAAAAAGTTATGAGTGAATGGTGATTGTGATGTCATAAAAAGCTAAAAAACAAGAAATCGTGAAAACAGGCCAAACAAGATACATAGTTCAATAGAATAACATGATAAGGTTAATTAGAAAAGTGACTTAAGTAAGCTTTAAAGTAAGCCTTCTAAAAGAGCACCTATAGATTAGTCAGTTACAAATTTGGAGAGATGTATGTGGTTTTTATCTCTCTAAAAATATATATTTCCAAAACAAATTTAATTTTCAAAATTGTTTGAAAATGGTGCACAATTTTAAATATGTACAAACATTTTTACAAACAAAAATGTTTATCTATATTTTTTCCGACCATCTGTAGAATGGGGGAAGGGTTCTTCGTTGATTTCGAGATAACAAGATAACAAGATTACCAACTCCCAATTGGCCACCAACCATTCAACCAACAGATATATCAAATGGCACAAGATGGCCTCGTTTCTCCTAAGGCCCAAAAAAATAGCTGTGTTGCCCTCACAAGCCTAAAATCGGGAGGGACAGCCGGCCGGATTTTTTTCTTCTTTTCCAAATCAACGATTTTATACCTATTATTATTTCAGTCAACATGTGTGAAGATACTAAGGAAAACGCTTACTGATGTATTTTCAACCCAATGTGAATATGTTGGTTTCTTGCCCATCTCTGGTGCAATTTTCACAGATTGGAAGATCTTGAGAAGAAAAAAATCTTGAAAAAAAAAAAATCTTGAAAAAAAATCTTACAAAAAACAACAACAAAAAAACCCGGCCAACATTCTTGGAATTTTGACCCGGCCGGATGAGGGCAACACAACTAATTTTTTTTTGCCTAATTCATCTCCATTTGATAAAGACTTCACGCATTAAATACCGCTAAACTGCTGACAATCGGGGATGACAGGTAAGCCAAGCCAGGTCATTCACTGTGGTGGCTATGTTTATTATTAACCCATTTTCTAGTTGTTTAATTGAGGCTCAACCATCTACAATTTCTAGCCATTTAATTGAAGCTGAACCAACTGGCCTGATTTACGTTCGTTACGGTGTGGTTGATTTGGATTCTCGTTATACAGGGTGTCCCAAACAAATTACAATGTGACTTTAGGGGATACTTCCTAAATAAGTGTCAGAATTTCAAATGCCGAAATGAAGTTGGAAAAAACACCTTATTTTCATTCCGTTCTGTAATTCCTGAGAAATGAGCGATTATGTATCAGTAGGGCCAAAAAAAAGAAAGAGAGGTTGACTTGCCCTTTCAGGGCCAGAGTCTGGGTCGGACGGTCAAATTTCTTTTTAAACATTTAAAAAAAATTTACAGGGAGATACTACATGTACACAAAAACACGTTTTAAAGAGAGAAAAAAGAAGAAAAAAATTAAACAAGCAGATACTACTCAAAAACACGTTTTCATCTTTCTTTATTGTTGTGTGCTTCTTTCAAATCTTTTTTTAAATTGTTTAAATAAAATAAAATAGCGACCATAGATTTCCGAAAATTTGGGTCGGTCGGAAAGGGCAAGTCAATTTTTTTTGTTGGGCCTAGTCATGGAACATTAAGAGTTAATTAATCTATATCTTGAAAAACACAAAGCTTAAAAAAACCCGCTTAGGCCTAAAAAAAAAAAGGTTTGATTGGCGTAACCCGACCGACCCTAAATACATCGCCGACCCTGCATATTTTTTATTATTTTGAGGGAGGAAAAAATAAAAATAACACTAAATATTTTTAAAAATGTAAACAAAATATTAAAAAAATATAAAATATAAAAATTGAACGAAGTATTTTATAACTTTGTTCAATTTTTATACTTTAAAAAGTTTCTGACTGTTTGCTTTCATTTTCGGCTATTTTAAGTCCCCAAAGCAGGTGATTTAAAAAATTTAAAAAATAATTTAAAAAATTAAAATCTCGACCGACCTACCCTATTTGTTTTGGTCATGTTACGCCAATCAAACTTTTTTTTTTTTAGGCCTTACATTGATGTGCTGCATCACATATAGTTACGACAGCAGCTTCAAGAATGCATCAAAATGAATTCTTAGGTGACAAAAACAGAAACCCTGTTAAACCCGACAGACCCATTTATTTTAGAAATCGGTGTGAAATTTCACGTGCAAATGAATACCGACCCAAATCATTTGTTTGGCTTGTCAAAATACGGCAACATTTTTATTTATTTGATTTTTACGGTCATTTATCAAGGGGAAAAAGTAAACGATAAAAAAACCCGACCAACCGACCCATCCTGAGAGATCCGTTTGCCCGTAGAACAGGGTTTCTTTTTTTAGTAGCCTCATGTAACATTCTACCCTGTAAAGCCATCTTGGCGCAAGCAAAAACTGTGTTGTATAGTTTAGAAACACGATCAAAATCTCTAGTCCATCCCCTAAATCAAAGTCAACATATTTTTCAATTCCAATATCTCCATTTTGCCTCAAGAAATTACACCTGACGGGCTCAGACGGCCATCCATTACAAATCCTGCGTGCGCTCTATTTATACTTCATAAACGGCACCGTAAAAGAGGGTATTTTTGCGCACATAATCTTTCGAGTTCTGCCAATGTAATAACCAATCTTGAGTGTTGATCAAATGACAGTTGAATTTCTTTCCATAGGACCCTTATACTTTCAAACATAGTTGCGGGTTTTTATAAATTACATGCAAATTGTTAGGAGAAGCAAAAAGCACAGAAGTTATTGTTGCACAAAAATGTCTGCATGTACATCGTATCGTATCCGTGTGTGCGTTCTGGTTGTATAGTCCAGGAGCCAGGAGCCTGGAGACTTTTTTTTTTCAGCTGAGAAGGTACAAAAGGTTTGATGATCTGATTAGTTTATTTGGGGGCCAAGTCAATATTTTGTATTGCTGCTGGGCCGCATCCTGTACGGAGACCGCTATCAAAGGTCATAATACTAATAGGGGTCAAATTACAAAAATGCTCAGATTATGTTGTATGCATTAAACTCTTCTTCCTATCGTCATAAGCAAAAGAAAAGTCAATGGTTGTATATCCAACCTATGTTTTGTTTCTGAGATACAGGACACAATAGGTCAAAGGTCAACATTGACCTCGCAATTCTTTGTACAGGGGTCAAATTTTCAAAATGTTCCGATTTTAATGAGAATGGTCTCAAATTGTTTGGATGGATACAACAAACCAGATAAAGAATAGTTTGCCATATCTACTAGTTTTTACCAATCTTTTTTTTTTGGGGGGGGGGGGGGGGGGGGGGATTGGACCCATGTGTTTACCGGAAGCCCATAATGTTCCTAAATATTTGACCGATTTTACTAAAATGTCGGTCGGTGAAAAACAGCAACATTAAGGATTTTAGACCCATAAATGTAGCAAAAATGGCTTTGAAAAGGGGTCATCCATTTATCAGAAGGTGAAAAATGGGACCCTATTTGGCGGAACATCCCTGTAACCTCATATCCACTATCCTACCCCCCCCCCACCCCCTTTGAAAAGGGGTCATCCATTTACCAGAGGGTGACAAATGGGACCCTATTTGGTGGCACATCCCACGTAACCTCATATCCACTAAGTTCCCCCCCCCCCCCCCCACCCGGGGGATTGCCGTTCAATTCATCCCAGCTGGTGCGGAAACAACAAATGCTCATCATACGTCAATCGCTTTATGCTCTTCTTGTACTAAACCACGCCGCTATTTATGAACCCTGTAGTATACACCACATGTCCAAATATAAAACACTAAGCAGCGATTGCAAATGCTGCACTTATGCGACCACAAAAAAAAATTAAAAAGGTTTTACTTGGCGATGGACCTGTCAAGTAGGGTTGGTCAGTTGGGTGATTTATTTATTAAATTTATTTTTTAACCTAAAATGTCACCAAAATTTGCGCAAATTGGGATTTTTTTTAAAAATGTGTGAAAAAATTTGACATATTATTTTCGGCCACAAAACGGCTGATTTTGCATGATTTGAGAAAAAGGTATCTAAAAAATAAAAAAGGATGGTCAGTCAGGTCCGTAAAACAGGGTTTTTTATTTTTTCCTCGCCTTATCCATATTCCGTTTTGAAAGATATGCCACTACTGATATCCTGTATAATTTACACCGAACATAAATGATGCCCTTTTCATACAATTGTAAACCAACATTTGATATGATACGCCTCCATACTGACAACCCCTATAAACAATTATGGATACGCTACCATTGTGCCTCACCATTCAATCATTCCCATACATGTAACATTCGATGTATGCATCACTATAGAGGCCAAGTTAATACTTTCCATGTGGCTATTATAGTTTTACCATTTACAAAACAGATTTTTCAGAAACCTTTCCAATTTTTCAAAGTCTACCTTAAGAATTACTGAACCCATACTTATCATGTTGGTATTTATCTTGATGCATTTGTCATGGTGATTCCAAATATGGTGATGAAATTCAATAATTTTGACATTTTTGAACATTTTGGGAAATTTGTCTTCTGCAGACGACTGCCGCGTGGGAAGTGCTAAGTGCTATCAATACAACATTGGTAATTCACCACGTCCATATAACCTAGCCGGTAGCTATGTTTATAAGCCGCGCATGATGCCTTCTGTAACGTTGTTACTTTTTGTTTCAAGTCTGTTGCATGATGGTCTACTACCATGACCACACACACATTGGCTGACACTGATGGATATTGCATATAACGCCACAGAGTTCTGCGTAATTGTTGGGTGTGCTTTTTCAATGGGACAGAATTGTGCCGCTTGGATGATGCTACAACGAGGTTAGCGTTTATTCTGTAAAGAACAACACTGTTCCAACAATTACGCACATGACCACTCTCCAAGTAAAACAATGTAAATTTGAAAATAGCCATTTGCAAGCAGTGTGTAATGCCTGCTCAAGAGTTGAAAAATAAGGCGACAAAAACACCCACAAAAATCCATTTTTTGAGCAAATTGGTTTTAACATTTTTTGGGATTTTTTGCACAATTTTGAATTGTTCTTAAAATTTGTATTTTTTCAAATTTTCCTCTTTTTTTTTAGAAACTTTTTTTAACACTTTTCACAAACATTTTGAATTATTTTGATTAAAAAAAATATTCCCAACATTTCGCCTGACCGAGAGGTCCATTTGCCTGTATTTTTCGTCGTCTAATTTTTTTTTTTCAACTCTGAAACAACATTTTAAATCAAAGTCGCTTTAAAGAGAAAATGCTGTCAAAAACAAAGACATCCTTTTTTATTTTTAGCCACAGCTACAAAATACCTTCTCGTGAAGCATATTATAAAATTTTCGCCAACAAATGTGTAGATCATTTTACTCCCCTAATATTGGTTACTGGGCAAAATAACCCCCCCCCCCCCTCCCCTCACAAAAGAAACTTGGATGATATCCATGGCTCTAAAATGTGGCAATATTAGGTCATTGGGCGGAGTATCTCTATCCTATACCAGATCAAGTAATCCCCTTATCCCCACCCCTCCCCCTCTGTCCTTGGCACAAAAGTTTGCATTATCTCTTAAATGTATGATTTCATTATAAAATCATACATTTTGGTACATTGTTTAAACATAGGCTAGCAAAAAAGGTGCAAATTGAAGGGCATTCAAATGTAAGAGCTATTATAGTGAATAACTGTGGTTTTCCTCAAGTTAAATAAATTTTGATCACTTAAAATTCGATCTCAACTCATTTATCACTGGAACCCACATTCAATAAGAATTATTGGGGGAGGCATTTATTTAAGCAGAAAGCAAAAAAGAATAAGGCACAACATGCAACTAACTCACCAATTCCTCAAATAATTCTTTTGACTATATTTCTCATAAATCCTAAAAGCAATGAGCTTTATTTAAAACCCCTCCATGGAAAAATGGGTGCTTCATCGTCGGTCACTGATAAAAGACGTTGACATTCTGACTGACAGAAGACATCTTTTCACTCTTTTGACAATATGAGTCAAAGTTTGAATTGAGACCGATGGGTTGGTGTTGCTTAGAAAAGGGCCCAATCAGTGATAGAAAAGCAGCCCTAGAGATATGTCAACCACATTTACAAAGGCAGTGGTATGGGATTGGGAATATTTTCTTTCTTCATACAATAGGGGTTTTAATAACAACCTTGTTGTAGGGTTTCAACCAAAATAATGCAGGGTTAAGAATTGTGTAAAGCTGCGAGAATCCAATTAGATTCTCGCAGCGTAATCTACGAGAATCTTTAGATTTTCCTCCACATCATTTGTGTATAAACTTAGAACTTGGATTCTCGTATGTTTGTTTAGGAGAATTTTGCGAGATGGACTCTCGGATTCTCGCCGAAAATTCTAACCCTGCAAAGATTACAAAATCAAAGGAAGAATTATAATTCGTCACAAACAGTTTTAAAGAACTCCCTGTAGCAATTTTCTTCTATTTGAGGAAAATTAGGATTGATTAGAACAGAAGCATGCAAGTTGATAATTATGAGGAACTAGAAAGGGGGTGAGTAGCTTGTTAGAGCATACGCTAATCATCACCCCCCCCCCCCCCGAGTGCTAAAAATGCTAATCCTAAGTCCCTCTCCAAATGCATGCGCCGTCGGTTTTTGATGACGTAGTCAACCGAGCCTATATAGTGAGCGCAGTATACTGCGCGAATGTGAAGCCGAGGGCCGTGGCATAGTGGGTGGGACGTGGGGCTTGAGAACGGAGTGTCCCCGGATCGAATCCTGGCAGGTTCCTCGAGATTTAGTTGGCGTTTTTTCCTCGAAAATCGTGATACCGGTCAAAAACCCTAAACCGGGGTTAGGGTTAAATAACAGATACCCTGTCACCAATTACACTGACAATTAGGGGTAGCATTAACCCCCGATTGAGGGGGGGGGGATTTTCACCACTCATACTGGAATGTTTTGAAAGCTCAGGAGTGAAATCAGACCCCCAACTTTTGGGCCGTAACCCTAACCCTACTACACCACACGGAAACAACACAGTCAGCAGTTCTAAACCCCAGGTATATATGGTCTCGTGGTGGTGTATCTCGCCTGTCACGCGGCCAGCCAGGGTTCAATTCCTGGGGCCGGCGGACTTAATTGTTTAAGTTTTTTATTTAACCCACTCCCCTGTTCTTTGTTCCATCCCCACCACATGTTTCTAGGGTTAGGGTTAATGCTCCCCTGCTGACAATGTAAAGTTTTACACAAATACTCTGTGAGCTCTTACACAGATGCTGTGTAAGCTCTTGTACACAGATGCTGTGTAAGCATTTACACAGATGCTGTGTATGCTCTTACACAGATGCTGTGTAATCTCTTACACAGATGCTGTGTAAGCTCTTACACAGATGCGGTGTAAGCTCTTACACAGATGCGGTGTAAGCCCTTACACAGATGATGTGTAAGCTCTTACACAGATGATGAGTAAGCTCTTACAAGGATGTTGTGTAAGCACTTACACAGATGCTGTGTATGCTTTTACACAGATGCTGTGTAATCTCTTACACAGATGCTGTGTAAGCTCTTACACAGATGCGGTGTAAGCTCTTATATAGTGCTGTGTAAGCTCTTACACAGAAGATGTGTAAGTGCTCTTACACAGATGCTGTGTAAGCACTTACACAGATAAGCTTACATACAGACACGAGTAGACTCTTAGACAGACACTGAAAGAACTCTTCAACCTGGAGGTTGATCCCCTCCCCCACCCCTATTTGGCAGCATATCAAGGACCATTTTGCTCATTTGACCCCTTTTTCACAGAAAAGCAAGAACATTTTGTCTGAAAAAATACACCTTTTACCATTTCAAGGACACTTTCTAATAGTCCCCACTTTTTTGCTCAAAAAACAAGGACATATTTGGTTCATAATACTCCATTTTTCCTATTCCAAGGGAGTTTCCAGAGAGCGAACACGGTGTCTTAAAATATAATAGGCCTACCTTCTTTTTTTCGCGGACATAGCTTTAAAAAAATACCCCTAATTTTGAGAAATCGCAGACATTGGAAATTTTGGAAATGATGCAAACCTAAGTCAATGTTGATTAAAACCACTGGGCCTCCACCTACTTGTCACCTAGTTTTAGTATCTACACGTTGGCAAACTAGCCCAATCAGGCCTCGTCTGAGTGAGTGTGGCAACACTGTTAGTCCTTACTGTTCTGTGGCCTGTGTGTGCCCCCTTCTCCCCAAACAGGAAACACTGCGGCAACTATTATAGGCAATGACAGGCACTGACTCACGAATAAAGGTCAGCAAATGCTGTGTGCCACAACTCCTATCTTAAGATGGGTCACACTCAGCAGGAATATTATGAATTAAATTTAAGGCAAAACTGCTAAATGCAATACAAAAGTCTAGCATCGTTTTCATGACTGTATGTTTGATGTAACAGTCGTCCCAACAGCCACAGACAGCCATGTAGGCTTTATCATTTCGTACAGTCAATTGAAATAAACACCATATTTGTCAGCCTGTTACATGGCCCTGTCATCGGTGTTTCAAATAAGCAAACATTTTCCAAAGGGTCATTTGGGCCCATGGACATGATCTTAAATCTCAAGAGGCCCACGCTAATTTTTGCGGGGGCCAAAGAAATTAAACCACAATTTTGAAGTTCATCAAAAGGTGTGAAAAAACATTCAAGTTTTATTTTGTTGGCTATATTGAGCATTTCAGCAACAATGTGAGTTTAAAGGTATATTATGTGATCTTTTCCAGGGAACGCCCTCAATTATCCTCAAAAGAAAATTGAAAGCAGATTTTCTTGCAGATTTACATATCTGATCATAAATCGTACATACATTCCAAGTTACAGGGTGATACGATTCTTAATTAGTTCAAAATCATGGTTAGAGTGAAAATAAAATGTTGGAGTCTGCGCCGACAACTTATTTTTACTCTAAATTCACTCTAAAACCATGATTTTGAGGTAAATTAGGAATTGTATCGCTCTGTAACTTCACTTGGAATATATTCATTTTATGATCAGAAATGGAAATCTGCAATAAAATCTGCTTCCAATTTTTTTTCGAGGATTGAGGGCGTTGCCTGGAAAAGATCACATAATATACCTTTAAGAGTATGAGAGCAGTGCTTGCTTGACGGGCACATCAATGTGTAACTGTAAACTGAATTCTCAAGGGCCTTTCTGGCCACCACATTAGCTTTTCAGCGGGTCCCAATTGATTTTCAAGGGATGAGGGCCCAAGGGCCCTTGTTATTTGAAACAATGCCTGTAATGTATACAATGCACACACATTATTTTCTCCATTTGCACACTGAAACTTTTTAATATAATCACCTGCATGTATACAATTTATGCACATGTTTTTTCAGGCAAATATTTTACAATAAATGTGCCTTTTTTGGAGAGCTGATTTACCCTTAGACAGTAGCGTATCTCCCTTCCCACCTCCCCCCCCCCCCCCCCCCCCCCCCCCCCCCCCCCCCCCCCCCCGAAGGCTTTGACCGAGAAGAACAGCTCATTGACTGCGAAAAACAGGTAAAACCGCCAGGCTTAAAAGTGGAATTTTTGTAAAGAAATTTCTGTAAATACAGTTAGCGTGGTTGGTGCGAGGGCAACAATTTGAGTCTGGTGTGCTTATAGAGCACTTTTGGCTAGTTACCGTGCTCGTTTAACATTAACAGTCAATATTTTCTATTGCTTTAGGGATGGAAATGGGGTGGGGGGGGGGGGGTGAGCTCACCTAGTGTCAAAAGAGGTAAGAAGGGGAGGGGATAGGGGAGGGGATAGTGATGGGTCCCTGGCCATGACCTTCCATGGTGCCATCACTGGGTCCAAGTGGGGCCTTTTTTGCACATTATAAATGGCCAGTTTTGAACATTACTGACTTAATTGTCAGGCTATGTGGCCTATGCAGAAGAATGCAAATGTTACCTTCCTAATTTGGCACCTGCATGACCTGGGCATTTCAATTTGCAATGCAGTTTTATGGATGGTATTTCGGGTAATTTTGTACCCGGGCCTGCAGGGCTGGCTACCTAAAGCCTTGGACACAATAACGATAATTATCTAGGTCAAATTGAGTCGAATGCCTCTAGAAGACCCTTTATTTCTTATCGTATGACGTATCATCTTAAATCCCTTACCCAAAGATTGCTGTCACCTAGTTTGGTTAAGATTGAAGTTTGACTTTTCATATGAGAGCCCTAAAGAGTAATAAGTGCAGTTTAAAGTGTTGACGAATTGGGGTTAAAGGTCAATATATATACACCCCATGAGCAACTTAGGGGTCGTCCATAATTTTCGCCATTTTCAGTTACGTACAAAGCGTACGTAAGAGGGGGGAGGGGGTCGAAATATACCCCAACCGTACGTAACTTAAATGGCGATCTTGCGAGGCAGGATTTTTTTTTTAAAGTACAAAATAAAAATAAAATTTCGCCATTTATTGCGTACGTACCTCGAGGGGGGTAAAAAGTTACGTACGCTCTGTACGTAAGTGAAAATGGCGATAATTTTGGACGACCCCTTACTCAAAGAATATTGTCACCAAGTTTGGCTGAGATTGAAGTCTGACTTTACATGAGAGCCCAAAACAGCAGCAATAAGTGCAGTTTAAATTATTGGCAAAAAGGGGTCAAAGGTCTTGTAGGCAGTGTATGGCGCATCCCTAAATGCTCCACACTTTGCAGAATTTGCTATACAATCTAAAAGTGTATAGCAGTTTTATACTATGCATTTCAATGTAACAGTTTATAACGGTTGGAATTTGACAATAATTTGCTGCACAAATTGTTTCACTAAAATCGTTCACTGCATAAAGGGGTCATTAGAGGTCAATCTGTATATGCCCTATGAGCATCTGAAGTCCACTTTACCCAAAGTTTATGGTTGAGATTGAAACTTGACTTTTCATATTATGAGAGCACTGGACAGGTCAAGCTAACCATGAAGGCTAACCAAGAGGGAACATACACACATACAGGGTGTCCCATAATGAACTATACCGAGGACGGTAATACAAATTTTGTCGGTATGAAATTATTTATATTGTCCAAACCGTTTTCATATCTTACGCAAACGTCTTGTTATCTTAGGAATTTTAGATTTTGAAAATCGGACATTTCTGAAGGAAGTTACAGACTTTTTTTGTAACGCTAGTAGATTTCAAGTTTTTTGTCGAAATGATCCATTATGAAAATCTATAAAGTCATAAACCCTTTTAAACATTAAGTATTTCCAGCGTTCATGATAACCGGTGTCGCATCGCGAAATGCTCCACACTTTTGAAGTATTGCTATTCAATTGCACAAATGTGTAGCTAAAAGTGCGATGCAAGAAGATTCCCTACTTGATATTTGATCACGTTCCATCAAAGCCAAACCTATTACTAGAAAAACGTGCTATACAAAATTTGTGAATTGCTACACAAAACTAATAGTGTATCGCACTTTTTGCTACACCAAAAAAATGCTGGAAATATTACGCTGAGTATTTCTGAAATGTTTTTCGCATTATTATTGCACCCTCTTCTAATCGACACTGGCAATCGATTGTAGTGTGCATAGAAAACAAAGCTTTGATTGATAGGGCAGGATTTGTTTAGCTTAAGTGGTTTTAACCTTCCTTTCTTTAGCGGGAGTTTTGAATTTAATTCATGAGGTGTGGGGTTCATTGTATGAAATGCTGTTTAGTGCTAGAGAGAATAGCGGTAAAGATGAATTATGTGAGCCAAAACATGAAAATAAGTTTTTCATCGATTTTCGATTATGTCTTGCCACAGCGGAACAAAAAGAGATATCTCAATGAAATTAACAGAATAAGTAGGAAACATTTCCACCATTATATCGCAAGTGTTTAAATTTGAAAAACTATTTTTCTATTTTTTTAATATATTTTTGAAACCTGGTATAGATTATTCTGGGACACCCTGTACACACCCACCCCTGTTTATAATCACCTTCCAACGAGGACCCAGTTTTGGTACTATCCAAACGAGGTCCCACCAACCTGGACACACACCGACGACCAAAATGGCAGTTTACACAAAAACATACGGGTGTCAAACCGCCAATTAGACTGTGTACTATCTAACTGAGGCCTAATGGGGGTAGAGGTGATACGAGGACCTCGTTTAGATAACGCTTTGACGTTGTTTGCAACATTTTGCACGTATCAGGAAACTGAGGACGTCCTCGGTTGCAGGTGCGTCCACAGTTGGAATTTTAAAAACGGGTGTGCGTCCTCGTTCAAAGGTATAATTTACAAACGCACCCCCACCTACAGACACACATAACATGATCACAATCCCCCTCCGGCTTTTCAAACCAGAGGGATACAAATAAACAAAATGGTAAAACTAGAAGTAAACATTCTGTAAATCATTTAATTTGTGGTGAGATTGCTTGTTTTGACTTTTTCCAAGCATTTACAAATAAATTGAGCTGTTAATGTTGAAAATTGATTGTTTTGAATTATTCTTTTAAATTATTCTTATACCCATGTTCTTTAAAAGGGCTATAAGTTACCCAACTTTTTCGATTCTTTTTTCAGTAAATGCTGGTCTGTGTCGTAATGAAGAATGCAAATGAAAACGAAATAGGTATTGTTTGTTATGTCATACGTAAATTGTCTGTTCTACTAACAACAACATAAAAGTTGCTATAATCAAAACAAACCTATTGTCGATCACAGCATCATGACCCGAGCGCTCGCGATCATTACAAAGGTTGAGCGTGTCCTTGCATGCAGTGCGTTCCAAAACAATCGTAACGCGGCGTGGGGTCTTGTTGATAAGCCTAACATGACAAAAACAAATAGGGTAGGTCGGTCGGGATGTTTATTTCTTATTTATTTTTTATTTTTCCCCCGATTGGTCAATTGCCTATTTGATTACAAGTATGTCATATCTTCCGGTTTTACGGCGCCCTTGCCATCGCGAATGACACGGTACGCACCAGTCACATTGGACACTGGGGAATCGTATACGCTGTGATCGACAATTTTTTTTGTTTTGATTATAATAAGACATACACCCATCATGTAGATGAGGCGGTTGCAATTTGTTGAGAAAAATCGTCTCCTATAAAACAGAAAAAGATTGGAAAATACGGAATGGAAAACCTTGACACATATCACATTAACTTGATTAGCCCTGAATTATACATGAAATAAAAACATCTGAGTAGGCGTCAAATATTTTCATCAATACTTTTCAACTTTTAGTCAAAAGTTGATCAATCAATATCATGTTTAATGTTCAAATAAATATGCCTTGTTTAGGCCAAGTAAAATAAACAACATGTTTCTCGTCCGGACATTTTTCAAAAGTCGGTGAGGGAGAACAACCTCACTGTCAAGTATGTCTGTATAGCTTGTCTGTGGTAATTTGGATCATACGTTTTGTTTGTTTGTTTACACGGTCGGTCCGTACAGACACACGCTTGCGTCCTGAAGGGACCATACTCGAGCAAAATGTTTTTGTTTTTGTTTTTACATTTCTTCATCTTCAAAGTCCAAAAACAGGACCATAAGACCAGTATTTGACCCTAAAAACCTAAATAACCCATACCGATATGGATGGTAACTCCTAACCCAAAATTTAATTATTACTTCTTATCAAAAGTATGATTTTTGAGGACTATTTTCTGTATAAAAATACAATTTATTTCAAAAGTATCATCTTAATTCAGTATATTGTGCGTACATGTTATCAATTAATTATGGCGATAGAAGTGTTGTCGTGACATGATATATAATTTAAAATGTTTATAAATATTTGTATAGTTTATTTGGATTTTTTGAAAACATTTTAAAAATTTTAGTTAACAAAAATTGCTGTTTCAGTTCGTATGCCGGTGACTTTGTAATAAAAGATGATTCATGTATAATACATGATTGCTATAACACATTGGTTTTGGATGCATGGCAATAGCGTGAATGTACAGGTTTACCATCTTTTCTTTTAGAAATTATAGGCTAAAATGTGGTGAATGACTGCCAAAGGTAGTTAACCACCAACCAGTTTGTGTATGACTCAATGGGCAAATGTTTTGTGACCTTGTGCTGCTAAAAATAGAACCGTTGGAGTTATGCAACTCAAACTTTGGAATGCGACCCTTTTAAGGATGACCTTTCATATAAAATATAAAACATCAAGTTGAAAATCGGGCCAGCAATCGGAACATCTACTTTTTTTTAATAACATTGTTCGATCATTATTGCAGATCAAAGTTCTTGTTGTTATAATCAAACAAATAATTGCTGATCATATAGATGAGGTGACCGTTGTTTACATCAGGAGTGTTTACAAATTGATTGGCGCCTGGTCTAAAGACATGCTAGAGGTACTAGTCCATGACTACTGCATACATCATACTATTTGAAAGCAAAACACACATCACTGAGCGCCAATTTTAAAAGCACATGCCCTTATGATGGGAACGCATACTGCCGGGCAACCAGATTTAGTATCTGCAATGTTAGAAAAAAGTGTTCGAACACTTTGTAGGTGTAATGTAAAGTATTCCCCCTTCCCCCCTGATCAATGTTGAATCCCACAATTTTCCCACCATCAGCACAGGGCCTCGCAACATTGATCGGTGGGGAAGGGGAGGGATATGCGTAAGGGGATACTTCAGGCTACCAGAAACAAGTTTTGATTTTCACGTGACTCAAATAGCGTGCCTGTTATGGTCCAATAAGCATGGCAATTAGGGTCAGTGTTCGAACACCTTTTTTCTATGATTGTGGTCTCTCATTGTGCTTAGGGATGCAGTCCATGACTACTGCACTATTACACTGTAAGCATGGTAAGTAATGATCAATCAAGTGTGAATTAAAGCACATTCCCTGTAGGTGCGCACGCATACTGCCGGGTACTACGTCACCGGTCACACCATCTATAGATCAAGGTACAGGTGGCTGAGCGGTTAAGCGCGCTGTACCTTCGGTCGGGAGTTTTTTATAAAAGCACAGAATCGTGGGTTCAAGTCTCCTTGAAACCAAGATTCATTGTTTACCCCAAAAAGTTCCTATCAAGTTTGGAAATCCTTCAAACACATCTTATATTTCAGTAAAGTTAGTTTATCAGATTCTCTTTCCGTGATATTGGATGTAATTGTAGCATTTCTCCTCTATCCCATTCACTGTGTACAACGTGCAGGTCTATACAGTTAATGTCAGTGCGCCATGGTTTGGAGAGTCACATCAAGCCATTGGTCCCCTGTATTCAGACGTTTCACCCTGAACACGGTTAAAAGTTACAACAGACTTTATCGTTAAGTAGCTACGAAAATGAAGCATAGACAGTAGGGCTGTGGTCGACACGCCATATGTCGACATTTGTGTTGACACAAATCATATCCTGACATGTCGCTATAATATTAAATTTATCCAATATATCGACATAATTATTTTCTCCCTCAAGACCTCCAAAAATACCCAACAGCCTGATTTTGAAAGTAAACAAACTTACATTTTGACACTATTATAACTTTGTACTTAAAAAACCCACTTGTTGATCATACTGAAAAGTAATTACCCCTATGATGACCCCAATAAAACTTTCAGAGTCCAACAGTTTGGGATTGCAGGCCAAAAGACGCAATCTGGGTCAAGTATAGGGACTGGAATGTCCATAATTTTTAATGTTCATATGTTTACTGAGTTGCTAGTTTGTCAATATTAATACTTTTATAAAGTGTACCACTGCTTCAAAATGATATTATTATGGTTTAATTGTGAATTTTCAGGCCTTTGAAATTTAGATTAAGCTTACCACAAATCTACAGATATGCCTATGCTTATGTTACACCGATGTCGACGTCGAGATAAAATTAATATCAACATGTCGACATGAACAAATCGTTCCGACCACAGCCCTAATAGACAGCAGGCTTCAAATTTTGTCATTTTAAGGGCATGACCACTTTGGCCTTAAGAATAACCCATTTCAAAGAGCACCGAGGCCATGTTCTGGGGCACCAAGACCAAACCAAAATTTGAATCAAGGCATCAAGGCCATTTTATGTTTACGTTATTTATACCATAATTTTACATGTAAACCTCACAAGGACTTTTAATACATTACCGCACAAGATTTTACAGTCTTTTTAGTTTGTCAATCGACATATTTTAATACCATAAATGCAAATCTGGGAAACCAGCATGACCTAAGGATGAGCCTTTCTCCTCCCTAACCATCTGGACCTGGAGGGGTCTGTGAACCCCATTGACAGTCAATCAACTGTTGAATACCATGTGCTGAGGCTACGGGAACTTTGCCATCTAGACAACAACACAGGACAAAGGTTGATGACCTCCAGGCAGAGGAAGGTGTGCAAGCACAGGAGATGTTAGACTCTCAATCCAATTGAAAAAAATAATAAAAAATGAAAATCATTTTTTAAAGTTATTTTTTCAAGTTTTTTTTTACATGTTATTTACAGTAAAGTTATTTGTTTATTTATAATTTATTTTAATTTATTTACTTAAATTTATTTATTCAAAGTTAGTTCCATCAAACTTGGGAAACCCTAAATCTAGTCAAATCTAGTTGTTTTGTCTGGTACCGTTTGAGCCGTGGGGGGCCTCAGGCGGTTCTGCTGTTCATAATAGGGAATTATACCTAACACCAAACATTTTCGCGAAAAATAATTCATATTTTCAATGCAGATTTCATCTTCATTTGCAACTTTTGGATTAGTCAAACCCACACATATTATTCAGAATATCAGTCTACCTAAACACGCAGACATTTTTTGGTTAAATTACCTATAGGCTATAATTATGTACACCAAAATTGTTTAGTGATTTGTTTGCCCGCGTGCGATGGGGCAATGGCGTCGAATTTGATGTTGTTTACATGATGTGTGTTCCGATGTAACTACATTGCTTGCTATGCCTTTTTTATGGCATGCTTACGTGCTATTAAAAATGGTCTCGGAAATGGTCGTGATAGGAATGGAATATATTTTTAATCACAGAGTAAAACATGTTACTTGTATTGGAATAATTTGATCAAATTCAAAGTTAATGGTAATTGGTATGAATTCTTCCAAAATGCTCCAAAGAAGAGTTTTGACTGGAGGTGGCGGAGGGTGGACAGTTAATTTGGAGAAAAAAGTTCTTTGGAGATGGCAGTTTTAAAGGAATGTGGGCTGGTTTGGTCGACGGTCTTTTGTTGCAGGTTGTTCCATGTCAACACAGTCCTCGGTAAAAATGAGTTGGTGTAAACGTCTCTGGATCTGGATCTGGATTGATACTGTCCAACACCCCCTAATGGGAGTCAACCGGACAGGGTTCGGTGCGCGAATGCTGTGTGGTTTGCTTATTTGTGCAGTAAATATTTATTAACTGCTGTCTTGAATGCTTTCTTCTCGTTGATTGTGGTTACATATTAAATGTGGCAAATTGTTCCAGTCTATTATTGTACATGTACATGTACGTGGGATGAATGAGAATTTGTAGCAGTTTTTGTTTGTATGAATTGAAATAAAACTGTTGGCTGCTGTAGATGTATTTCTGGAATTCCTTTCAACCGGGCGCAGGAAATTATGCACTGGAAAGGCCAGGTGACGCGCGACCGCTTGATGGAAGTTGGTTAGCCTGTCAACAGTCCTCCGGTGTTGGAGAGATTCCCATTTCAAGTCAGGACTGTTTTATTTCTGAGATACTGCTTTCTCTGCTATATTTTCCACTTACGAACCTGGCCGCTCTATTTTGTATGGCCTCTAATTGGTTTATGAGGTTCTTGGTATGTGGATCCCACACAGATGAGCAGAAGTCCATGATTGGACGTACATGTACGAGTGATGTGTATGACATTTCTTTGATTTGGGTTGAGCATGAGTCTGATTTGGTGTGGCGGATTTCAAATTGGTTAGGGTGTCGCACTAGACCCGATGATGGTGGCCTAATAAGTATTAGCCGTCCACCCTCCGCCAGCCAGCAGGGAGGTCACGCTGCGTGTCAGATTTTGTTATACGCAAGAAAACAATGGAGTATCAGTGACTGCAATATTTGCTAGATATAGCTTCAGAAAATGGTCTATTTGGGCATCTCAAAAACTGAGAAAAGTGTTAAAAATCATGTAGAATTTTAGAGGAGGGTCATTAACATCTGCAGAATGGTAAAATGTATAGTATTAAACACGTTTTGTGACCACATTTATGTCGTAAAATGTTGGAAAATTCACGTTTTGAAAATCTGTGGTCTTCGAAAATCCAGGAATCCTAACTCATTTCTAAACCTCACCAAATCATAAAATGAACCCTCGTCTACAAAAAAGTCCATGTACGTATTGCTCTATCTGCTTGGAGATAGCGAAGACCACGCAAACATCATAGCTTCATACAACGGAATGAAATCCGCCATAGAGATTGCATAGCGAAAATCGTAGAGATTTGCACTGCCTGTGTAGTGATAGTGTGTAGGCAGTGTTGACAAAAGCAAGGTCCTTTGGCTATTGTGTTTGTGCATGTTTGTGACGACTGACCCCGTTTAACAATCTTCATAGCTTTCATATAGGGCTTCCTTAGGTGACCTAACTATTGTACTGACTGTCCGCCACTTCCACTCCAGTCAAAACTCTTCTTTTTGGAGGAATTCATACCAAGTACCATACCATGTATGCAAATAGGCCTAACAAGATTGGTAAAATACGTAATGGAAAACCTTGTCACATCACATGAACTCATGAACTTGACTTGATAACATAGCTGAGAGGTATATCATGTGATACATGTAGTCTCAGATGACAATAATAACATTAAATTGGTTGAAAAATAACGTGAACGAGGCGAGTGATAAAAAATTGATTGGATTAATTCGACCTACACTTGACTTTACCTTGCAAACACTCCGTAGTTGATACGCCTGTGGTGTATGGAGTATCCCTCAGATTTGATAATACACTATCAATTAATTCGGTCGTTAGTCGCATCAACACACAATACAATTAGGGCAATTTCCTAGCAATTTTTGTCACGCAGGATTTTCCCTTTTCTAGAAAATAAATTTATTTACCTCCACCTAGAATTAATACCGTATAGTCGGAGTAGTCTTTTCCCAGAGGCAACATATTCAAAAATCTTAAATTTCTATTGCATCTCCGAAAATATTTCCATAAATTTACTGCAACCGGTTTAATATAAAATACAATATAATTTAAATTACATTTTATTACATAATTCAGCTAAACATATTCAAAATCAATCATGTAATCCGCTACAACTAATTCAAATAAACATCAATCGACAGATATTTATTGAATTGGGTACTATGCTCATTAAACGTCGCAGTTCTTTATGGAGTATGCACGGGGATAGTGCTTGCAAACTTCGCGTGCGAAATACGCGGTTTTGACAAAATCATAATAATGTTGCCAGTTGTAAAACATCAGATTCTAGATTTTGTTATCCACAAAATCCATTTTTTCTTCTAAAACAAGAAGTGGGCAAGAAGTGGAGTGGTCTTTCGTAAAGAAAATGGTCGACTTTTTTTTGTATTAGGTGTCGAATTTTAACAATGTCACAACAAAGTTTCCAACTCCACCTTTTATTACTGTTCAAGTTTTTACAAGAAAGAACACATTTTAAACCATTTTCACCATTTCTCACAAATCTTGTAAACGTTCCAATGGATCGGATCCCATACAAACATTAGCTGATCGCCTATTATAGCATGGAGAGATGGCGATAAAAATGAAATTTGAAAACAAATAATAGTTTCAATAGATAAAGTATAAGTATAATGAAAAGAACCCTGAAACGTAATATTTCATGGGAAAAAGTTTGGAAAACAGTGAAAAAACTACATTCAAAACTCTTGAGCGCCCAATTTGGAATAATGTGCAGCTCAGTAGCGTTGCCAGTCGGGGGAAGGGGCCCGGGGGTGCCTAAAAAAAATTGACCGGGAAAATCGTGAAAAACTGAAGGCAGCGGGAAATCAGGAAGGCAAAAATACGAACAAGTGGTTTGCCGTCTGGTTTGTTTACAAAATTACTAGAACACTCCAAGGAGCAGGCGGTCATGTTAAATTCGACGGGTTAATTGGTCGTGATAAAGACGTGGTGCCTAAGTATCAGTCGAGTTTATAGCGAAAATATATTAGGTATTTTATCACGAGTCAGTGAAAACAAATTAACTCGAGTTAAAAGCCAGGTCTGAACTCAGCTAAAATGGTTTTGATTTGCTCCAATGTCATAATTGTTATATTATCACACTGTTGTTAATCTGCAACAATCCTTTGATTTAAAATTTTATTATTCAAATACAGACAGATATAGTCTATTGATACTTCTATAGTTTATTTTTGTGGGTTTTTTTTATCGCCGAGGGCAGTGACAACACCTTTAGTTTTTGGCATTCACTATAGGCTATGATTGGTTCTTTTATTGAGTGCTGAGAAGTCCACTTGAGAGTCAAAGCCAATTTACTGGTCTGTCTAGAGTAATCTTTTAAGTTTTTAGGCGCCTTAAAAAAGTATTCGATTCTCGTAGAGAGCCCGCCTGCGAATTTATTAACCGTACACACTTTTGGCCAAACACTGTATAAATGTATTGCTGTACATACAATGTGCATGTGCTATGCGCTTTACTCCGTCAAGGTATCAACTGTTGTTTACGGTAACGAACATCGCAGCCCGCCTCACTTTTGGCCGCATTTCTTTTGTATTGTCCTAAAAATAGCGCAAAACAGTAAAATGCAGTCCAATGCCCGTCTGAAAATATAGTCTACCTTATAGCGCCCTCATTTTTGGAGCCGTCATTTCAAAGGTAACACAGCCACGTAAAACTAATGCGTATTTCTCGTGAGACTGTACACTTATGTTACATCAGCTGTGTGAACCGCTTGTGTTTACATCGTGATTTTGTGAAATGCCGGGTTAAAATGGAGGTGAGTTTTATTTAATGTTTCTTTCTTGTGTTTGACCATTTTATTGAATTCGTTAAAATATAAATTATGTTTCTGTTTAGGTTGCGTACGCGTCATTCAGTATGCGGACGTCATCACTTCACCTTTTACATGTTTTAGGCTTCTTCTGTCATGTCTGTCTGTGTGTGAACGTCTTTACTCTTTCTTAATTTAATAAATTAAAAGGGGCATTGAGAGGGGAGAGATGTATCGATATATTACTAGTAAGTGAGCAAAGAACGTAAAGATAATCATCAACATAGCCCAAATCCAAAATATCATACAATTCCGACATCGCCTTCATGCCAAACTAAGCAAATAACGGCACTTCCGGGTTGAGATTTGCGGCGAAAGTCTGTGAGTAAAACTTAGCATAACTTCCGAATTCAGCACCTTCGTTTCGATATGATCATTTCATATTGAAACTAAGAAAATCATGAAATTTTGTATGATAAACGGCGGCGAATGTTGGTAAACTGTTTCAGATGGTAGTTAGTAGGCCTATGCCTAAGTATCACTTTAATGCAAAAAACCTGATTTCCAAGATAATTGAGGGCGCAATCCCATAAGCTCATATATACAGACGACGGTGGCTACGAACGGCCGTTAATTTTGAATTTCCGTTGGTTTCAATGTAACAATGGATTTTGATTATATGACCCCATAAAATTCATCATAGGTTAGAAGAAAAATTTTCCAATCCAAAACCGTTCGGGATGGCTAATCATCCCAATTGTAAATGCTATTTTTTGAATTTAAACCGTTGTTAAGCGGTCGTCCCATTCACTTGATCAGGTAACCTCGTTCGCATATTTTAACCTGAATACTCGTGAATACGCCTATGTCCAGCGTCGTCTGCATATATACGTATCTCTCAAACTCAATGCCCCTTTTCACCATACCAACAAGATGTTTTAGTTTATCTTAAAATAATTTAAACATGTTTCCCCAATTTTGATAAATTTGCCTCTAAAAAAGTGTAAACCATTTTTTGGACCACTCTGTATGCTGTTTATTTGCAGGTACATGTATGGTGATTAGACAAATTCAACCAACCACTGTGGTGCAAATACTGCAAACGGATCGAGATTTATTGGGGATATACCTCTATCACACCTACGACACCATGAGCTGTGTATAACACCCTACTGGTATAAAAGAATCCAAGGCTACCACCAAAGGTAGGATGTGTTGAGTTGAAGAGAGCAAGACACATCAGGCAGTGTGAGGCGAAGACACGATCACCAACACTTCAAACAACTTTGGCCAATCAGTGCTTCACCCAGACTGGTCACAAGATGCATCATGAAATAGATCAAGAAAAAATAGGCCGATGCTTTAGTCAATATTGTGATAAAAACCAACAGGCAATAAGCCACACAAATGTCAACATTGTGATAAGTGCATCATGCATTTTTGTTGAAGATATTACTCTCGTTTGTGGCTCATTTTGTGTCAAATCAACCAAAATTCTGAAAATTGGTACGGACACCTCTCACTCTCAGATTTGGCTGAAATTCATTTCTAATACGTGCAAAATAATGTTTAAAAAAAAATCAATTCCATATCGGGGGTTGGGGTAGGGGGGGGGGGGGGGGTGGTAACCCTCCAATATTTGAAGACCTGGCCATAATTCCTAAACGACTCGGAATTGGTATTCTATATATTTTGTATAGATGTACTACATGTAGTATATAAATTAAGAAATGAATTTCAGCCACATCTGACTCTTAACCCCCTGAGAACTACCGGCCGATTGGTCAGAAAGATGGATACATCATTTATTGCACCAATCAGAGACTTTGTTAGAATAATTGTATCCCTGATAAAGATTGAAGTGAAATATTTAGAAGCTGTATTTTAATTGGTTATTCAAATAAGTATATTGTGTAATTAACCAATCAGAAACACTGTTAGATCGGCAGGTAGTGCCCAGGGGGTTAATAAGAAGTGACCCGTAACGCCATTGGTTGATTTGACACGGATGAATGACCCCCATACCTTATGGAAAAGAAAAAAAGAAAGGAGTTTAGCATACACCTTTCATTTATTTTAAATTAACATAGAAAATCCTTTTAAGAGTAGATGACATGACCATGCATATTGCAATTGATCAACATGTACGTGTCACAGTCACATGTATATTATACATTGCCTTTTTAGATGTTAAATATATTCTTGTTTTCTGTATTCCCTCCCAGCAATGAAGTCGCCATGATAGACGATACAGGAAACCAACTGAAGCCGTTTGTTTGTAAACATCGCGGTCACAGAACCTTCAGTAACTTTGACAGGTATAAGATACATCGACGACGCCATGAATTGCAACGACGTAGGTATTGCTTTGAAGGTTTGTCCATCAGACGGCACGATGTTAACATTTTAGCTCAATCAGTTGAAAAAAATCGTACCAAAGAGAAACCATACAATCGTTTCAGTCGTTCAAGTCATGAGACCAGCAATGAAAGTTTTCATACAGTAGAGAAACCATACCAGTGTTTATTCTGTTATAAGACCTTCTCTTGTAAGGGTAATAAGACCAAGCATGAAAGGATTCATACTAAAGAGAAACCGTACCAATGTTCCCACTGTGATACACGTTACTCTGAATCAGGTCATAAGACCAGACACGAAGGGATTCATAGTAAAGATAAACCATACCACTGTTCATACTGTGACAAGAGTTTCTCTGATTCAAGTAATAAGATCACCCATGGATGGATTCATACTAAAGAGAAACCATACCTATGTGCACATTGTTTTAATAGGTTTTCCCATGTAAGTAGTAAGACCATCCATGAAAGAAAAGACATGGTATGTGGTCCTGTGCCTGACACAGGTGATAAACCGTGCAAATGTCAATATTGTGGCAAGTTCTTTAGCCAATTAAGAGATAAAACACAACATGAAATGACACATACAGAAGACAAACTATACAAATGTCAATATTGTGACAGGTGGTGTGATTATAAGAACCAGCATGAAATGATATATGGTGATAAACCACACAAATGTCAACATTGCGACAAGTTATTCACCCGGGATGATGAAAAGAAACTACATGAAAAGACACACACTGGTGATAAACCACACAAATGTCAACATTGTGACAAGTTGTTCAGCTATGCTGGTAGCAAGAACCGACATGAAATGACACATACAGAAGACAAACTATACAAATGTCAATATTGTGACAAGTTCTACAGCTACGCTGGTCACAAGAATCAACATGAAAAGACACACACAGGTGATAAACCACACAAATGTCAATATTGTGACAAGTTATTCCACCGGGCTTATAATAGGAAAAAACATGAAATGACACATACAGGTGATAAACCACACAAATGTCAATATTGTGACAAGTTGTTCAGCCATGCTGGTAACAAGAACCGACATGAAATGACACATACTTGGACAGGTGATAAACCACACAAATGTCAATATTGCGACAAGTTATTCAGCCGGGCTGATGAAAAGAAACAACATGAAGTGACACACACTGGTGATAAACCACACAAATGTCAACATTGTGACAAGTTGTTCAGCCATGCTGGTAGCAAGAACCGACATGAAATGACACATGCATATACAGGTGATGATAAACCACACAAATGTCAATATTGTGACAAGTTCTTCCACCGGGCTGATAACAGGAAAAAACATGAAATGACACATGACAAACCACACAAATGTCAATATTGTGACAAGTTGTTCAGCCGGCCTGGTATCAAGAACCGACATGAAATGACACATACAGGAGACAAACCACACAAATGTCAATATTGTGACAAGTGCTTCAGCCGGGCTGGTAACAAGAACCGACATGAAATGACACATACATGTACAGGTGATAAACCACACAAATGTCAATATTGTGAGAAGTTCTTCCACCGGGCTGAAAACAGGAAAAAACATGAAATGACACATACAGGTGATAAACCACACAAATGTCAATATTGTGACAAGTTCTTCAGGCTGGCTGGTAACAAGAAAAAACATGAAATGACACATACAGGAGACAAACCACACAAGTGTAGATATTGTGACAAGCTCTTCAGCCAGCCTGGTCGCAAGAACCAACATGAAAAGACACACACAGGTGTTAAACCACACAAATGTCAATATTGTGACAAGTTGTTCCACCAGGCTGATCACAAGAAACAACATGAAATGACGCATATAGGTAACAAAATACACAAATGTCAATATTGTGACAAGTACTTCAGCCGGGCTGGTATCAAGAAAACACATGAAATGACACATACAGGAGACAAACCACACAAGTGTAGATATTGTGACAAGCTCTTCAGCCAGGCTTGTCACAAGAACCGACATGAAAAGACACACACAGGTGTTAAACCGCACAAATGTCAATATTGTGACAAGTTCTTCAGCCTGGCTGATAACAAGAAAACACATGAAATGACACATACAGGAGACAAACCACACAAGTGTAGATATTGTGACAAGCTCTTCAGCCAGGCTGATCACAAGAAACAACATGAAAAGACACACACGGGTGTTAAACCACACAAATGTCAATATTGTGACAAGTTCTTCAGTGTGGCTGGTAACAAGACAATACATGAAATGACCCATACAGGAGACAAACCACACAAGTGTAGATATTGTGACAAGCTCTTCAGCCAGCCTGGTCGCAAAAACCAACATGAAAAGACTCACAGGTGTTAAACCACACAAATGTCAATATTGTGGTGACAAGTTCTTCAGCCTAGCTGGTAGCAAGAAAAACATGAAATGACACATACAGCCTAAAACCACTATAAACAGCCAATTGGGATTTCAGAATTTGGGAAAATTAAAATGTTCTCAAAACTATTGTAACACCTATGAAAGAATTAAAGATAACACTTTGAATTTGGATTCGGACAAAATTAATAATAATAATTATGAGCATATTGTAATATTCTCAACTTTTTATTTTTTCAATGTTAATGATATCAGATACAATTATTTACTGATGAAACATAACATACGTTACTATGTTGTATTAAAAATTAAATTATATAGTGTTCTTTTTATGTAAACATGTGCATTGCTAATAACTTTTCATCACTAGCTGTATGGTGGTTTGAAGACGCTGATTTCAAAGAAACCGGCCATTTTTTTCTTTTATATTACGATCTCTAGCCTAGCCACTGACGTAAGGTATTTATATTAAACATCTAAGAAACCTACATATTAGCAATGGCTCAAATGTTAAATTGGCAAGCCTTAAAATCCAAAAAGATACCTATTCCATTGAAACAATGTACAGTCCTCAACATAAGTAATAAATATACTCTTAACTCCAAAACTGTAGCTTCTACGTAGAAATATTAAATGATAAAGCTGTTAGTGTTAAGGGGGCTGTCAAGTGTCAGAAATAGCTTCCGTAAAACTGCCGTAACTACGTCATTATTCATATATTCCATATAAAAGTATACATTTTCTTGAAGGAAAGGGTTCAATAAATCTAACTATGAACATGAAATTGCTCTAAAAAGGACCATTTTGGAAAAAATCATAAAAAACGAGAATTTTGACCAGTCTTCAATTCGGACAAGGTAACCAAAAAAATATTTTCTGAAAATGTGTCCTTTTACGATTTTTGTAATCTTAAGAAAATTGCCCGGGTTCCATTTTTTTTGTTTTTGGATATCTTAAATATTTTTTTTATTTATTGACCAAATAAGGCAACAAAATGGGATTTTTAAATACAATAAACGTAAATTTCCACAAAATGATCCGAAAAATCGGAAATAGACCAAAAACAAAAAAATGGAACCTGGCGACGATCATGCTTATTGCGTTAAACTTACTTGCAGTCCATCAGATGCAGTTTGTATTGAGTTATCGTGTCTGTAAATCGTATTTTTACTGAAAAATGAACATAAAGAAATCAACCGATAAAGGTGAAAAGTGTCAATACCGCTGTTTGATCATGGTTTACGGGAAAATATACGTAATTCGAATCCTGTTCTTTAGATATTGTGGGAAGCACATAAATCCCCAACTTCGTGCACAGTTTGATTACAAACTGTTCTTTTCTTGGTATCAAAATAACCTCAAATGTGTGTTAAAAAACACCTTTTTCGTGATGTCGAGTGTGAAAAAGAAGCCATACCTTTTCGTGCGCATTCGAAGTGCGTTTACAATTTCCGGGAAGCGTAACGCATGAAAGCGCGTGCGTTAATCAACACTGAGCGCGGACGCGCGTGGAATGTTTTGAGTTGGCAAAATAAATGGTGACGCGTGCGCGTTGAACCGGTTGACAAAGATTAGACGCTCGTGCATTAATTTCTGTGCGTAATATCTGCGGTTAATCATCAGAGTTTATCATTAGTCGAGTCTTTATCAATGTGATCATTTAAAAATGCACTGGCGCAGTCAGTCGGTAGTCTGGGTGTAAAAATCAACACCTATCTTAGATAAAGGACTATAGTAAATGAGAGAGAAAAATTGGAAACATAGAGAAAGAAG